>OZ023211.1:63646514-63964014 GCA_963995525.1 Escarpia spicata
ATAAAAAAACGTCTTTCATGTCTGTTCCAGATTGTTCCTCCACGTCCCCGAGAGAGACGCTGACAAACACACATTAGCATCAAAGCACTACTCGCGGGTTTGTGTTAACTCGTTATGAACAAATCCATTAAAATTATAATTGCATTAGAGATAACAACATAAATTTAAATCGCATGTGACATATTCAACTTACAACCAATATTCGTTTCTTTGAGAAAAAAAACTGCACATCTATGACGAAGACTAAACGTTGCAGCTGCGTACTTGGGGGATTCTGTTATTACAGCTTTCTTTATGCCAGACCGGCAGTTACGCTAATGCGAAAACCGGTTGTTCTATCTAATGAGCGATAAAACAGTCTATGTGCGTACTATCAGTGGTAGCATCTGATGGATGCGGACCCTGGACTGTTTCATCTGCATCTGCATTGTTAACGGGGAGAACCATTCGGCACATAATCCCGTGGGCATCCCGTGGACAGCGTCGGCCGCGTGGGGAACAAATTAGATAAATTCACGAAAGTCGTTTTGAATTGCAAATGAACACACGTCGGACAGAAACAACGAATGTCGAGCCTGGGTATTCCCTGAGGATTTTGTAAACAAATTGCAAAAGTCCACGGCGTAGTCGCGCAGCCGATCTGACACGAGTAGTGTCTGAACGACACGGTTATGTCAAACACAAGCAGACAAACTGGGGAACAGCGGAATGGACTTGCGGACATGGCCACTGAGTTGTTTCTTTACGAACTCCTTAATAAGGTTACCTCTTAGAGTTTCGACAAGGAGCTGGCGAGGAGTCGGTTACAGGTTGTTGTGTGTGAAACGCATGGGATGGGAACGAATGACTAACGAGAAAGAGGAGAGCTGAGCGGAGGGTAGAGGGAGGAGGGGAAGACCACGACCGAGGACTGTGTGAGGAGATTGGCGGGATCGGGAAGAGGGGAATGAGAGTGAACTGCAGGGAAAGTGTAAACGAGTGGTGACGACATGGGAATGCAATCGATATGCAGCATCGATATTTCAGGGATTGAGAGGAGAGCAACAACAGCATTGTTATGGTTAACACGTCGCCATGACCACGCGTGTGATGCATGTAACGCCTGCTTCCATGCTTAATGTGTATGTCAGATGACTGCCACGAATCACAACGTGTTTTATGTATAGTATTTTGTTCCTGGCCTCCTCCATTTCTGTGCATGTGTCACGTTCCATGCTGTCAATGTTGGCTTCCCTGGTTCCATCAATTCATTCTCGCAACCAGTGTCCCAATCAGGACGTCAACTCATTTTCATTCCTGGAGCAATGGTCTGCAAAATGCTTTTCTCAGAGTATGTGCACCTTCTAAACAACTCGCCGTTTGTGGAGTGATTACTCTATTGTACAGGAAACGCAATCCTGAGTCAGGAATAGCATCCAACTAATTGTTTTTCTAAACTAGATTGTACAAGGAGACGAAAAGTCAATTAAAGTGTTCATATAATTATAGCGCGGTATCCAATCCTTCGAACTGCACAGACCGTACTTCACTCAGACCTGTGCAATCGAACGCCATCTCAACTTCTCTCCATTCAGCCACGCTGCAATTAATGCGCGAACACTATTCGTACACAAATATCCATCAAATATCCTGAATGGCAACAAGACGATTCAAACCCGGAATCTTTCGACTGACAGTCTGATGCTTTCTATACTACGCCACTGCGCTCTGGTGTGCCGGTTATCCGTTCTGCTACCGTTTATGTGTCGATGTCTCACAACCATGCAACAGCACCGACTCAGTTGTTGATATGAAAATAAATTGTTTCCGCATTTCAGGAATTGCTGACTTCGAGATTCTCGTGAGCTTCACTTCCACGCTGTTGTCAAATGGAACTTTAAATATGTTGTTGTACTTTCTGTTCGGGTTCTTCTTGAGGGTATGAGCAAGCCATTCTTAGTCTCGATTGTAATCACGTATGTCTGATTTAAGTTCTATGCATTCTGTGATTATTTTCTGCATTAAACCAACTACTTATTAAGACTGGCCCAACATCAAGGCACATTTACCTTTTATGTCAACACCTTTGTTAAATATTCTCTGTAGACTAACCAAATGTTAGGATCAATTATTACGTTTCTACAAATGTTTACCTAACTATACAAACGTCCTATTTAGATCACATTTAAATAAACCCACATTGAGAACAACTCCGTAATTAGCTCATCTATTATGAATACGCTAATTTTGGATCATAGTAACTGCGCCGAGGTCCACTTGCCTCTTTCCACATCCGTTCGTTTCCTTGGACCTCGGATCTACGTATTGGGGAAATATTTCAGAACAAACAAAACGCCTCCAGAGGGCGCCACTGTGGGAAAGAGCTTGAAACGCTCAAAATATGATTGTCCTAGACGCGTTACTCCGTGGGTGTGTAAGCTAATGTACATAATAATTCGACATCGCGATAAGATCTAGTCTCTTGGTAGTACTATACCGTTATGTGGCGACCGTCCGTTCTGCTTCCGCTTATTTGTCGCCGTCTCCAGGGAGTAGTGCAAGTAACTGCGTGACTGTACACGCCAGCAGCAACGCGATGCCGTGAGACACTCGTACGTCGTAAGTACGACTCCCCTGTGCAGTAGACTAGCACCACGCACTATCGGTTCACAGTGTGTAGCTGCACACCATCCGTGTTCGACTCCTCTTGTTGCCGTTTGAAAGTTTCGGCAATTTCGTGCACTCCACGTTGGCTCAGGTCACTCAACTGTGTAATGCGAACCTGGTCCTAGACATATGTGGTTATATGTGAATGGGTAGTCTTTGTGCAGTAATTACATCATTGCTGAATACTTCCCACGAAAAATTCGAGTGAACACGTCTTCCAAGGCGTGAAGTAAAAAAACGCGCTCAAGTAGTCATTGCGAGGCATGGACACTACGCTATATAAGAACCGTTTTTATTACAACTGTTTCATAAAACAATGATATATTTTAAAACCTCACTGTTCGCCATTTTCAGTAGCCTCGCTGAATACGTCGTTCTCGTTTGTCCTTGCTTTGTTTGATAGATTAAGTTGACTTTAAACATATATCTTAAGTGTCACAGATTTCAAATTTCCTTCCAGAAACCGGTCCACGGATATAGACACGAACGACAAAATTATACAACCTTGTCAAATGTGTGATTTTTATCCCGAGACGATTACATTTTATTGCTAATTTCCATCGTTATGAATATCTTTCCGAATAATTTAACTCAGATATTACATTACGTATGGTAGGAACTATTACCAAATGAATGACGACAGTAATTAATATAGATCAGATGGATTTTGTTGCAAATTAACAGCTCCAGCGACTTGTTGGCGCCGATGTCTCGAACGGTGCCTCGAGTAATTATACAAATATCCATGTATTCTAGCGCGAAGTGTGTTTTCGTAGGCAAATTGCGAACGATCCTCCGCATATTAAATTCACTAATAAATCCACATTAGGCTGCAGCGAACACGGTTTTTACAGCAAGTATGCCATGCCCGATCAGCGTGTTGGACGGATGGTATTCATTGGCATTGCGGGTGTGCTCCACACTACACGCCTTCAGGGTACATATCATGTCGCGCCAATGCGACGTACCGAAGGTATCCTCTAAGGTCGCGGATTCGCCGCTCTCTTGAACGATACAATCGACTTCCGGGGGGAATGCGACGACTAGCGACGGCATCATTTTCCACCCTGAACATAGCCCTGCAACTGGTGTAATATAACTGGTGAACAGGAACTACGTTGTGACGTATTAAAGGGCTGACGTAAGACCCGTCACAAAAGCCAATCCGTCGTCATTTCACACATCTGCGTTTTATTCGTGCGCTGTATTAACTTGGTTACTGAGGTTCACTTTACAACAATTAATTAATGTTAGTTAACATCAGTTGGTTGTTTTAAAATGAACCTCTGTAACGACGTTAATACAACGCACGAATAAAACGTGCATCGCAACATGGGATGGTTTTAATGCTATCTAATTAGGACGTTTGTATAGATAGGTAAACATTTGTGTAAGTAATTGATACTAATTTTGATTAGTCAACATGGGGTGTTGTGCTGATATACTAATTTGTGTTAATATGTAATATGTTATATTTTTTTACAGTTACTCAGGGTGCATAGGAAAGCAAATCCAGTGATTTTAATTTATCGACATACGCGAGACGGCAACATTCACAATAATGTAAACCCCAACAGTACATCGTACAATTGTGTATCTAACATCGAAGCAGCACGATTTGTGCTTATACGGTTGCACGTCAACGATCCGTAGTCTTTAAACTATCTCCCAATAGTAATTTCGCTGGAGTAATTTGAGAGATCTGCATATTTGACTTGTCAATCAAAGCTACGTTATCGACTGTATCTACTCGACAAGAACCTAAACATAATACTGTCTGCATTAATCAACATACGCATTGATAGAACAAGACAGTTATGATGTTGATGATGGTAGAATGTTGATTATATTATGCAAATGCATTTCTGCTTAAATACTACAAGTTTCTGTTTTCCATCGTATGAAATCATGAAATATTACCAGCGGGCACGCTCAAGAAAATCGATCAGAAAATGCATACAACACATCTATGCGCGCGAGCGTGTATGTACACGTGTGTGTGTGTGCGTGTGTGCGCGCGTGCGTAATAAAGGTATACTGCTCGCTAAATTGCTTTTAATAATTCTGTAGCATTTGTTTTGCAATAGACCTTTTCGCCCGCAAAAACAGTAAAATATATGTTTGTTCGTTCTGTTTCTAAACATATTCACAGAGCATGCATCTATATATATATATATATATATATATATATATATATATATATATATATATATATATATATATATATATATATATATATAGTAATCCACTGTAAATATTAATAACACTTTTAAAAGTTAACAACTTCAGTTTAATCTAATGCAGTATCTAGAGTCCTGATGTTAACGATCCACATAATGTAGGCTCGGACAATTCTGGGGTCAATGTAGTTGTCTAGATTTGTAGTATGTCCAGCTTATCTTTGTCGTTATTCTCATACAGTCTCCGTGATTGTGATCAATATCCTATGAAACAATATACTTACTTTTTTGCTAAATTACCAGTAATAGTAGTATAAAGCAATAGTTGATAACCGTACCCACTCAGTCTGACTAATTAAGACATAAAACACATTAAAGTGTAAGTCGAACCAGCTATGCAGTTCGTCAGTCAAAAGAAATGACTTCGGGTAACATTTGACCTGTGACGTATAGACGGGATCAGAGCGCATCAGATCCGATCATAAATAGCGATGGCCGACACGGAATTTTTGGAAACCAGCGTCGAATCTAAGAGTTTTGCACAGTGATATCTCAAGTGACATTGATAGTGGTGGTGGTAGTGATGTATTTGATTCGGACGGCGACATTTTACCCACATCTAATGGACAGGCGGGCGCCGTAGTAGAAGCTTATGAGCCTTATCAGTTTGAACCAACTGTCACTGAATCCGAGAGGGAATACCGAAGCCGATAAGGACAGCCAGGCCGGTGGCCCTGGGGAGCCAGTCATTCCCAAACGACTAGGAAACACTGACTGGTATCGTATAATATCAATTATTCCATTAGCTTATTAAATTTAATTAAATTTCCGACGTTAGTTATGGTTAGAACTCCTTTCATCGCCCAATTCCATGCATGGCAACATATACAGTAGGCCTTAGCCCTAGTACTAGATCGGAGTGGTGGTACACAATTTCGCCGTACGCAATAGGAAATCATTTTAGCCAAACAACTGGACAAACTCGTCCATGATAAGATATTCATATTCTAAGTCTCTGCCATATTTAATCAAATTTATTTGTGCAAAAACGTTGTTTGAAAAGTTGTTTTGAATGAAGTACGTACAATTTTAAAACTGCGAAAATGCGTTACCGTGAAGACACGGTCGCGCCATGTCATTAGTCGCGCTATTTGCGGTAATAATATATGTTTTTATTACTTTTGTTTGTTTACATTTCTGCACTAGTCTTAACCATCAGAACAATTGTGCATACGTCATTATTGGACAGGCCCAAACAATAATATCAAGAAATAAATACAGTTGTATTGCCAAATGTTGTCATTTATTTAATTGACACTGCGATATTTGTTTTATAATTTAAATGAGATGCCGATTGTTAATGAGGGGTTTGGCAGTGGTTTCAACCTGCCTTCTCCCACATACTGGGAATCAACTTACCAGTTGTTTTTGGCCAACTACCCAGCTCCCACCTGCTTTGGGGGACCAACCTACCATCTAACACATCTTTTTGGGTCCATCATCCCACTTCCTGCCACCCCCTCTTTTATTGTAAAGCTCACACAGTGAACTGGACTGAAATAAGTATTTTGACAGGTGTCAGTGTGGAATGCTTGTGCTGCCGCGAAATTGAGCCTGTGCTGAGCAAGATAGAGGAGTCTGCAGTGGAAGTGCAGCGCATCACTCAGTATGAAGGATTCCACCCTGTAGTCTTGGACGTCAGTATCCTACACATTGCATACTTCAACTACAGACAACAGTATGGGCCACTGAATCGTGCCAACAATGAGTGAGCAGAGTGGATTTCTTAAAACATGGGGTGTAATGACCATGTTACATTACTATGGATGGCGTTTCGAAGACTGGAAAACGCCTAATATGTTATGTCACAGGTAACGCGTTTTTAATAACATGTCAACAACGAAGAGACCAAAAGTGGTTGCATTCGAGTTTTATATACAAACTTTATTCATCGTGTACAATCGTCATCAGGAATATACCGGTATACAGGTAAACATTCATTCAACATCATGCATGTACGAAAACTGCAAAATCATCTAAGTAGTTTCAATAACTAACATAAACATCAATGGATGAATAGATCATGAATTAATTGACATTCATAGTAAGTACACTATACACTTCGTTGGACACTGTTCTTGTGATATAAAACGTCATATTTGTTTTATCTTCTTCCTATGCATGTGTTTTGTTTTGTTTTCCGACAGTTTCGTTACGTTGGATACAGGCAGCTGGCTAGATGGTGCTGGGGATGGCTCGGCAAGGACAACAGAGTCATTCTACCAGCATGTGCTGTGCACAAACGTCTGGATACATATCCACTGGCTCCTGGCCAACAGCGAACTGGATACAAGGAGAGGCTGTGATGATAAATATGTCCAGGGGTTTCCATAATAAACTTTCCCATGTTTTTTTCATTTTGTTTCAAGATGTTTGTTTTTAGTAATATTACAATGGTCACATATTTGACTAACTTCTTTACAACGATGCCACTTTAGCACAAACTAGCAGAACAAAAACGATGCTAAAATATAGGTATATACTTCGTTGTTAGTTACATATATCAAAGTAACATATACAATATTTACCCATACCAATATTTACATTACTTGCCTTTTTTATAAAGATCTTGACAGAAAAACAAATAGGTTAAACATATAAGAAACAACTGCATGGCAGCATTATATATAGTGACAAGTGATATATAAGTTACTGCCTGTTTAACACTAACACTGAATACAAAAATGAAACTATAACGAAAAAATCTGAAAAATATAAAAATTATACATGAAACAGCAAGAAACAATTGCATAAGAGCACCACACCCAGTGATCAGTTATGTTTCAGGTTTACGCCTAATCCAATACGTGTACTATAAGAACCCATCTTCCCGGAAATGGAGTTGGTGTGTAGGCGATTTCAAAGGTGCAAAGTTACATGTTACTAGTACTTACAAGAGGAGCATATCTATGGTAGCTACCAAACTGTTGTCGCGCAGCAGCTCTGTCGACATCCTTCATCGCTGCAAATAATGATTGCGGCACCTGACGACATCGTGATGTCTCTGCAAGGGCTGCCTTGTCCTCCTCAATGCAGTCTACAGAACAGATTTATTTAAGCAAATATCACACAAGCCACTGAAAATACACTTTTTAAAATTATTGTTATTGTTATGCTGATGTACATTTTAGAAGTCCTATGTTTAAATCCTGGACTACCCAATTGTATACTTTAAATATGTGTCTGTATCGTATTGTATTTTATCTTATTTATTATTTTATTATCATTATTATTTTACTTGTATTTTATGTATTCATATGGACTTTTGTCTGAAATAAGTATTATTATTATATTATTATTATCAGCAAGTAAAAAACGCTACTTGGCATACTGGCAGCTGGGGCCTAAGGCTAAGCCCAGGGATCTATGCTTAACGCAGAGCCGCTTACCCTGTGTGCTGACAGTTTCACCAGGCAGCGCTTCGTTTTCCGGAAACTCGCTTCTTCTTTGGCATCGGTTCGTCACCGCTTGAAACGACAGTTGCCGTTCGATCTGAGCATGTCGCAACCCTCCTGGAAGTGCTGGCATGGACGGATGGCACCGCATCATCATTCAATACACTTTATTTGTTAGGGGCGGTCAAAATCCGACGGTTCAAAATGAGCGGAACAGAGTGACGAGTGCGCTGATGGCCCGGTTTCACGCGAACGAAACGATTCCAGAGTGCACACCTTTTGTTATCACTTACAGGAAACCGATGCAAAGTAACAGAACCCGATGTTTTATTCGAACACCCACCATCAACACAGATTATCGACACGACGACGCAGTTCCATATGTTACAGCATGACAGGCTTCCTTATATATCCCGCCGCTACGTCATTCGACCGGAAACACCCGAAGCTTGGAGAATAATTTGCCGAGTTCGTCGCATCCAAAATTTGATACTAATTACCATGTAATTAATGATATGATGAGCAGGTAATATCAAGAGTTGTCACAATTCGTTATTTATATACTAATGATTTATTATATGCAATAGAAACGGGACGTTATATTGATTGGGATTTTCCTTTAACAGGAATAAAAACACCTATTGCTTGAATTCATATTATATTACATCCTGCTATATATTTTCATGTCCTCCAATCCAAAAATATCTTTAAAAAATTCAATGAATTAAAAATTCCACATTTTATGCTGTGCATCCTGACTTTTTCGAATATGCATATTTTGGCGTGCTTTTCGGAATGCTGAAATGTGACGTCACAGACGACATATACTCGCATCAGGCCGACCCCTTGCATGCATTCAGTGCATGTTTACAAGGATAGTTTTTGGCTCGAAACGAGCGTCAGAATGAGTTATTATGCGATATTCCGATGTAATATAAACACTAGTCATCATAGAGAAACAAGCAGTTATCTTACGGTTCCATACGAATCCAATTTCATTCAAAACAATGAATGCGAATCGGCCTAAAAGCCGGCGAGGTTTCGCGGAGCTTCGGCTCGTTTTCAGAATAATTATATCGATTGCAACCCACCGGAGATAATCTACACCAATAAACAAAACTAGTAAACAGATATTGTATCCAGCTTCTGAAAGTAGCATTGTTTAATTTCATAATATCACTAGAATATCGATATATGAAGGATGAGTTGTACAATTTATCATAACAACTTAAACCAGTCAGTGGCTATCCGACGATCTCAGTTGCTCAATTTATAGACGCGTTGGCTTCGTGTCGTTTATTTTACAATCGGGCGACGCCGGTTCAAGCCTGACACCGAACCATTAATTTCCTTGACTCTTTTTCGTTTATGTTTTCACAAAGTAATAGAAACGAAATAATTGTTATACTATGATGCACTGTTTGTAAATATTTTTCTATTTTTGTAGTAATTATTTATTCGCCACGAAAATTAAAATATGGTAATTAAATATAACGATGTTTCTAATTTTTTTGATCCAGACAAATCACAATTTGCTTTCACATATTTAATTACAATATATTACTGTACAAAAATATGTTTATATGTATGTATAATAAATTATATATTCATTACATTATATTTGTCTGGATAAATAAAATTTAGAAACATAGTTTTATATATAATTTCCATATTTTCATTTTTGTGACGAATAAATAATTACTACAAAAGTTTTAACATATTTACAAACAGTGCATCGTAGTATACAAAATTAGTGTCAAGAAAATGAATGGTTCGGTGTCAGGCTTGAACCGGCGTCGCCCAATTGTAAAACAAGTTACACGAAAACCAACGCGTCTATCGACTGAGCTACCGAGAACAACGGCAATTGTTTGACTGATTTAAGTTGTTATGATAAATTGTACAACTCATCCTTCATATATCAATATTCTAATGATATTATGAAATTAAACAATGTTACTTTCTGAAGTTGGATACAATATCTGTTTACTATTTATGTTTATTGGTGTAGATTATCTCCGGTGGGTTGCAATCGATATAATTATTCTGAAAACGAGCCGAACCTCCGCGAAACCTCGACGGCTTGTAGGCCCATTCGCATTCATTGTTTGGAATAAAATTGCATTCATGTGGAACCGTAAGATAACTGCTTGTTCCAGTATGATGACTAGTGTTTGTATTACATCGGAATATCGCACAATAACTCATTCTGACTCTCGTTTCGACCCAAAAGCTATCATTGTAAACATGCTCTGAATGTATGCATAGGGTCGGCCTGGTGCGAGTATATGTCGTCTGTGACGTCACGTACCACGTGATCGCCTAGTTCATAAAATTTCAGTTTTCCGCGGGAATCGCTACACAGGCGGGTTTAAAAACGAATTTATGCTACAAATGTATTTATTTTTCTGTATTTTTTTAATGTTCTCGAATGTTACATACAATGTGAAATTTTTTGTAAACAGGGAAAACGGATTTTAGCAAATGCCTTGTTTTTATTCCCTTTAGCCTTTAGCGATAAATAAAACACATCTCAATGTACGAATACAAAAACAAACTGACACACACTGACGTTATCTTAGGCGGAGAGCGAGAATGGGACGTTGTGATACGATCAACACTCAGGACGAAATTGTGATTGGGAAAGATGAAGCCGAACACCGAAGCAGGCCGTGAAGACGAATGGTGTAACTGACCCGATATGTCAACGTTCGAGAACACCGCTAGTAGCGCATTTCAGAATAATATTTGTGTTTCCGGTTACATTCTCTCACAATTTACGATGGGTGCGTAGAACACATTTTCTTTCTACTATTATAAATTCTGAAGGGATATAATTTGGTAGACAGGCATTTGAATATTTGATTGGTAATGTTTTGTTGTTGCGAATATATCACCCACAATTTCTTCAGACAAATACGATACAATACATTTCCGGTATTTTGACGGCTACAGTTTGGGTCGGGCAACAACGTTTTTGTTTTTCCTTGAGTTTGAATGTATACAATGTTGCAAATAAATAACGCAGTTTCCCCGTTTTCTAGAACTTCCAGACTGCGGCTACACATTTAACAGGTTCGGTTAGGTAACTGGTAACAAATGTGACGCGTCGCGAAGCTTCACACCTATGTGGTATATTTTGGTGGTATGGAATAAGACATTATGTAAAACCAGTGGCGTAACCAGAGGGTTTTTGTTTGCCCGGAAACCCTCCAAAATTCCTCAATATTGTATGATATGGTAACGTACAGCAGGGGCGTACCCTGGGGGTTTGGGTGCTTGGAAATTCCTCCAATTTTCCGCACTGCTGCATGATGAAAATTGAATGTGAATACACGGAAGGATGACGGTAACACCCATCGGCGCGGGAACAAGGTTAGGGTTAAAACTTGGTTTTGCACAGCACTGTCCCCCCTCCCGTGTTCGAATGTCGTGAGTTCACAGCCGAGACAGTGGAGAAGCTGAAGTTAGCGGCGAAACAATGTTCAACAACTTCCGATGTCACAGTCGAGCCAACCGCAACAGCCACAATGTGATGGAAGATGTGAAGATATGCGGCGGAGCGGCCAATATGAATTTCGCTCCCGCCTCACTGGTAATACCCGTTTAGAAACCACCCAACATGTCAAACCTGGGTACGCCCCTGCAAACGGCAATGTTTCAGCACATTACAATGGTACCGATGTCATCAGTGTACACCAGAACTGGGCATAGGTGTGCGTTCTTGAATGGACCCACCCGAAGAATTAAAGTTTTTAGAAAACGGCGTTTAAAGTTTGCAAAAATGCCCTCTTTGTAATTGACATGTATGCGATAATTATATTTAATATTATGTATACGATACGATATACTATTCTGAAAGGCCTACAAAATAAATACCTCTTCGGAGTCTGGTTGCCTGTCAATCCTCATATTGCATCCACCAGTCCCACATCGTTACCGTGTGACATCACGACCTCGTCCCCTCGCGCAGTCGTCCGTCACGTGATCGTTCAGTCAGCCAGTGAACAGTAGCGACGGTTGATGACGTCACAAGAGTTGCTGGCATGCTTTGCTCGTCCGGAAGGGAACTGCTGAAATAAACAAAAGAAAGACGTTAGACCTGCGCCCATGTTCGTTGCGTATATTGGCTGGTATATTGTATTATGGTAGACTCTCTCTATTATAACTCCTCTTATAGGGAACATCCGCTTATGAAGAACAATTTTGAAATCCCCGTTCAAGCAAGAAGTGTGTCATATATCCATGGATAGAAGGAACTTCGGAAACAAGGAATTGTTTGACCATGTTCTAACGTGTTCCTTATAGCGAGAATCCGGTGAAGTGAAGAAAATTCAGCAACACATTAGGTATTTGTGGTGCATCTATTGATATGCTAAATGACTGAAAGAAAAAATCAACAGTGATTGTTGCTCAGTAAGAACGACAATGATATGCGCGTGATTTCTATTACTGTGACAACACAATGCCTAGTCTAATCGACAGGTGGTGAATGGAATCTGTCAGGTTTGGGACTGGATACGGGCATACAAAAGGTAACTGTTGAAAGTCATAAAAACTGGAAAAGTGTGCAACTGTTAGGACAGCCTGATTACGTATTCCAAAACCGGGTTGCGTGATTTATTTGATCACATATTGGATTCCTATTCTCGAGGTGCCTTGCATGTCCATGTGTCGTTAGCCGATCTCTTGGCTGAATACCAAAGCAAAACATAACCAAGCAATTGATGTAATTCCCAGTGCCTAACAAACTCTGGCGATGCTTTACTTTGGCATGTTATCAACATTGCGTGTAACAATCAGCCTGCTTTCAACATAGGAAGTTCGGTCGCGTGCAAAAGTAGAACGTACATAATTCAGAACGGCACCTGCCACACAAAATTACTGCAATTTGATAGCGTTTTACCATCACACGCATACAAATGCATACGAAATCGGCACAGCGGTTTCATCGCAGAATAACTGATAGCTGGGGGCGTACTAATAAGTTGTTATTTGAAATGGGTACAGTTGATTGGCTACCAGTTGATTGGTGTCCAGTTGCGTGGTTGTCAGTTCCGTGGTTGCCAAAGAAACACATACATACATGCATGCCTACATACATACATGCATACATACATAAACACGCACACGCACGCACACGCACGCACACACGCACACATACATACATACATCATTCAGTGTAAAAGTGTTATGGGAATATATGTTTTAACTATATTCACATCATCGTAATTACATAAATAACAACATGCAACTGAACTGTATACTGAATAGTTACTTTCTGCGCTGCAATTAAACTATCAAATAATAGTAAGATCAATTTATTTTAATTATGTATTTCTTAACTGCAACATAGTGCATTAAGGGGATACTGTTGCACCTCTGTGTGCTCAGATTTTAGTAATACCAACAAATACATAAGGTTATCTGTTTTTATTATACTGATGTCTAGTTGGTTTATATTTCAGTATTGCTATTGCTGACACATCAAGGGATGAGGAAACACTATCGTCTTAAACTGTTACATGTGAACTCTTTCACATCCTCCACTGTGCACAGAACACTGTGCATCAGAAAGTGCTAAAGATGACGCCATAGCAGCAGCCCAACCAAAGTATTATTTTTTTAGTGTTTTCAAAAATCGAGTCTTGTCCTCGGAAGTAACTGGAATATCTTAATCACTCAATGACATTGAGTTGACAGCGACAGTGTCACTGTCAGTTAAATCACTGAATCAGTGAATGGCTGGCTTGCACAATTCTGTCAGTTGTGCGCATCATATTAATACTTTTACAATAATTATATGATACAGTTATACGTATAGACGTCGTATTTAAAGTTTAAAATAATCCGTGTGATTCTGTATAGTGCCATGAATGTATTGTCCGGTTCGATTAAAACTCAATGTTCGTTCTGTGAATCTGAAATTGTCGTTTGTCAACGGCGACAACGACAGTCTCAAAATGTTCTTTTTTTACATCGTCGTCATCGTCGTACATGTCAAAAACGTTCCTGAGTGACGTCTATTGCTAATGGTTCATCGCTGTATGCGGCAACAGTCCTGCAAGTCCACACATTTGCGACACAACTCTCCAAATCCGAATCACAAGAATCATACGCCGTGTCGTCCATATTTCCTGTGGTGAGAGAGATTTGGGCTGTTGCACATATTACGTCACAGTACTTTTCCAAGCGGCAGTCAGGCACACTGTTTCATTCGGGATATTTCATTCAGAAATTCGTCAGAACAAAAAATTATAGGCTGATTTTACACATTAAACTGCGTGTATATATTAACTAAGTAACCTGTCAGGTATTACACCTGTTTAAATAGCGTCATGTTAGTATGTTATTTACGTGGTTAAAAAAAAAATCATGTCACCTTTAAGGAACACAGTGAGATGAAAGGAATGAAACTAAATGTAAAGATAACTAAGATAATATGTGCAAAGGGATGTCGAGAACTAAATGAATTCAGTAGACGGTGAGGAAATAGAGCGAGTGGAAAGTTTTGAATATCTTTGGTCATTGATAGATGGAGATGGGACGAAAGAGATCAAGCGGAGTTTGTGAAAGGTGAGTAAAAAGTTGACGAAGATAAAGAAGCTGTGGAAGTCAATGAACAATAATAATAATACGAGTTTCGTGGACTGAACATAACACTAACGAATCCAGGTGAGCTTGGAGTTAAACCCGGGACCTTACTGAAATTTTAACGGAAAAGAAACAAAGTTATTGACATAGTAATGTTATTTAATTTGTTTATGCGTTTGGCAGTTCTGCAGATGTATTAGTGAATTTGACTGTTCTGCAGTTTAGCTG
Source organism: Escarpia spicata (assembly GCA_963995525.1). Lineage (NCBI taxonomy): Eukaryota > Metazoa > Annelida > Polychaeta > Sabellida > Siboglinidae > Escarpia > Escarpia spicata. The sequence continues at coordinate 63,661,618 of OZ023211.1, forward strand.
CTCTACCATGATATTATTGTAACAGCTCAGTGCAGTTGCACTTTGAGAATGCGTTGAACTTTTATGTTGATTAAATTGATGTAATAACATTACTATGTCAGTTATTTCGGCCATGTGAAACGGCATCAATTTCTAGAGAGATTAATAATGGTCGGAAAATTTTAAGGCAACAGGGAACAATGGGAAAAGGACGTGAAGGAATAGATGGGAACGGTCGTCTGGCGAGTGGGGAAATTAGCAAGCCAACGTGCTATATATAGTCATACCGTCACAACTGCAACGACCGGGAATAGATAAGCAAATTCGTCATCATAATACATCTACATCTCCATGCAATATTTTGGAATTTGCCAAATGTAAATTCCCCAGATGTAAAATTGCTTGATTCGCCTGCATTACTATTCAATGTGATACCGCAGTGCATACGTTGTTTTCTTCTAGGGTCCATCATAGAGATCCAGGCATGTATATACAGCAATGTATATTCGCTGCACGAACCTAACCTTTTAAAAATAGGCTCAGCTAGGCATAGTTACGAGCAACTGTAAACATTAGAAATGGCGTCTAATCAAACGTCGAAGACAAACATCGGTAAGTGATGATCAGCTTCAGCGCCGATTCTGTTACGGAATAAGTGATTCCCAATATCAATAACAACGTCGGCGACGGAATTACTACGCGAAGTTGACGGTTAATCGAATCAAGCTACTATTTGCGCGCCCGACCAATTGATTCGGTGATGAACAGGCGAACCGAATGAGACGCGAGCATGGGTGATTCACTCGAACTGCCAGCGGTTTTTGCTAATAAGCGAACGCGCTAACGCCAACTGTGTGCGCCGTAATTAGCTGAAGCGGATCGAAATAATTTACGTTTGCGGAAGTATGCTTATTAGGCAGGGTAGACTCCCTATGTGTGGACAACAAGATGACGTAGAACCACGGTAGGCCTACTTATATGGCAACTGACACTTCTGCAAATCACCTTGTGTGGACTGTAGTTATTATTATTATCATCAAATTGCCATACTGTGGTACATTACGTTGTTCATAATAAATAACATCTACGTAGGTTGTCCAAATATCTTCAAAGTGAACAAATAGGTCCTAACCACGTACGCCCCTACACTATATGCACTACGCCCAACAGCCGCGAGTAGCATGTTAAGATATAATTATAACTCACACTTTCGATTATTACGAGGTAGACAGAGACAACATAAGTCAGACTCTGGTTAACGTAATGAAAGCTCATGACCAACAGGATAGCATTATGTTGTATTTAACCTGACGTTGCAGGCATCGAATGAAGTTACACACCGCAAAGTTACAATGACTACAGTTCACCGGCAAAACGGTCGTCTTCAGAAACAATCGTCGAGTGTCGAATTAAGACAGACTTCGACTGCACGCCATTACCAACGCATGCAATCTTCTAGTGTTCCGAAGCGTGAACAGTATTCCCTGAATAGATGGCCATAGCTTGCCGCGAGTGACGCTTGCCGTGCCTAGATTTATTATTTTCCGTCTTCAGCTTCCTAATAGGAAATTATTTGTTATGACCTTATCGCGTTGCTTTTGATGTCTTTCGTTCTGTGTGTCTCGACCGAACATGAATATCTTTGAAGGGATTGCTTTCATTTTTATTGATGCTCTTAGACATGTTTTTTTTCTGGGTATCTACTGTGTTCTGTACCGTAATATACATTTGATCAATAACCAACGATGCGTTAACCCTAATACCACATAACCAGTGTAATGCATTAATTGAGTTTCTTGAAACATTAGCCGTTGGACTTGCATAAGACAAGGTTGTCTTTATTTTTTTCTATGTGCCGTGTCTGTCACAGGCGTTGGCGATCATGGCCCTCCATACCGCACGGGTGTTTGTAGCAGTTCTGTTGTGCTCCTTCCACACCATTATCTGTTACTTTTATTCTCTGGCGTCCTCTGGATCTTTTTCCTTGAATCTTTTCTGTTGCTACTGTATGTTCTATCTGTCTTATCCCGTTCCTAAAACCGTAGCATGTGTATAGGCCCTACCACTTACTAACAAATTGGACCCACACTTTGATTAATATATCTTACGTAAGCGACATTTACCGGCTGCATTCATGTTCGCCAAACTACTATTGATCCGAGTAGTGCCAACGTCTGCTGCATCTCATCCAGCAAGTCCAGTTTGGCAGTAAACGTACAAAGAATCGTCACGCTCCCGTTCCATAATTCATGGAATCCCTAATTCCGCGAGACGTCCTGGCTTCCAGCGGGATGAATCCGAACGTGATGCGGTAATTTCGAACGCAAGTGACCCGTGTTTAACGCTAAAAGCGTAACTTTGGCAGGCAGATCAAACATGTGGTCACGTTACAAACGCATCGATAGAGTGCATGATGCGGACTGTTTCGTACCGACACCCGCCCGCGATAAACCAACCCTGAGTTATGAGCGCTTCGCAGCGTTATTCCCCGCCAAGTGACGTTTCCATTCCCGACACGTCGACCGAGCCTCCGAGGGGCGATTTCGTTACGACAGTACGCCGTAAATCATGAGCTTGGCGCCGCAGCGAACGTTGCATTAACCGCTGCACATTGTAGGTGAATTTCGAAGAGGATATGATTCATCACAGCGACTCGCTGAAGCGGGTTCGTCATGTTAGGAGAGCAGAATTGCAAGTGGCAAGCACCTGTCGCCAACAAACGACTTGTCCCACTAGAGATAGTGGATGACATCATCACAATACGACAGGTCTCTTCCACCAAGCTAATCGAAATACTTCATCCGATCATTGTTGTAAGGCTTAAATTCGGTTTCTTCTGTAGTAATTGTGTTTTACTGTAATGAGTCAACCCCTTGCTATATTTACAGATTGGCCACAGCATATGGAGTACTGGAAGATTGAAACCGACGTTTCCAGAGTTGTATTTATCCGTCACGATATATATAATTATATATATAATCATAATACTATACACACTCGCACGCTCGCACGCATACGCATGCGCGATCACACACACACACACACACACTTGGTGCGTGGATTTCAAATGCCCTTACTATATCGATACGTGACTCCTACACTATTGCTCAACAAGGATGAAATATCGTGCAAGGAAAATCACATTCACTCACGCGAGCACTCGGAAGATATAGCGACTGAATGGACATCGGCAAGAGAACGACGCGTTATTGTGGAGGGAATGAGCCACTACTTCTGCCGATTGTTAACCTAGCGCCCACTAACACCCTAATTACGACCCGTGTTGTCGGTCATTGGGCTTTCCGTAAACATGAAATGCAATTAGTGAATCATGGGACGAACAACCGGGAATCTACGACGTTGTTTTTGAGCGAGCTGATGATTCGGCGGCCGGTTCGCTGCCGATGTTGTTCGCCATTAAGTTGAGATCGGACGGGACAACGACATACGATCCACATAACACTAATAAATCGTCGGCATGACGCATCCTGAAAGCATTGACATTTCGATAGTATCGACGACTAGAACTTTTGTTGTTGTGCCAAGCGGTGTGTTCATGGAACCAGGAGCCGTAGCCAGAGTGCGCGTACACACTTACCTAATTAGGTCCGTCTGCACACTGAGAGGGTAGGCTATCGATAAAGGTCATCCACCCTATCCTGCTTGGTGTCATCTTTTCGAATTATTTCCAGTCCAGATGTAACATATCTTCGTTATTATTGCTTCAATGCGTCTCCTGCAGGTGTTTCTGGGCGTCCTCTTTTTCTCATTCATTGGGGGATTGTCTGGTGAATTTTCTGGTGGGTTTCTAAGTGTGAGATCAATCTACCTACATTATCTCATCGTCATTTCTTCCTTCAGTTGAAGCTGTTTAGTCCTTTCCCATACACGGTGTTGCACGCTTTATTGTACCATTTCAGATTCAGATTTCTGTGGAGGCATCTATTGGTGAAAAAGTATGTCTACTTTTCACTGGGTATCGTGTCATTCATTAGGTTTCCGAGGTGTACTGCTGATCTGTGCTGCCTTCCAAATCACCCGACATGCAAACGAGTCAACGATTTCCAGTATCTCCTGTATTTCTTCAAATCCATGATATTCCTTTATTTGTCCAATTAGCGGGAAACGAATTAATTGCAACTTAACAATGGCAAGCAGCATAAGTACAATCGTGTTATTTTAAGTACAGGTGAAGATGAATAATGATTACATTATACGTAGATATTACTAATCAAGTAACAAAGAAAACCGGCGTGAAGTACATAGTGGCTATCGTAGTTAAGAACCTTCGCTAAAACGTCTACAATGTTTTATACACACATACGCACGCACGCACGCACGCACGCACCACGGACACACAGGCGCGCGATACATACATACATACATACATACATACATACATACATACATACATAGGTACATACATACATACATACATACATACATACATACACACACATATACATACATACATACATACATACATACATACATACATACATACATACATACATACATACATACATACATACATACATACATACATACTTACATACATACATGCGTCTAACCGTACGCACAAACGTACAGGATACATGTCAGAATAAAATCCTTCATATCTACTGTTAGATAGTGGACTTCTGTTTTTTGCTATTCGTAATCCAGGCAACTACGAGAAACGTTACACGTGTCACGTTCGTACATTGCAAATTGACATATTTTCCTGTCACATTTTCGTGCTTGGGTTCAATAAATGCAAACAGCCGAGGGCCAAAAAGATGCCTTAATTTATAATATCCGTTCTCGTTTGATGTATCAACATATTATCGCCATTAAAACACGATGCGATTCGGGAATACCTTTTGTCCCGTATGCCGTGAAATGTATGGGTTTTTTCCCAGCTACGAGTCGCTAAAATGCAACATGCATAGGATGGCATGAGGCTTAGATTGGATGTGAACGCAAGTCTGCGGTCGTAGACGTGTTTGAAAAGTTTTGCATAATGGACCTTGCTCCTAATTAGCTGCTATCAATAATTCAACAGGTGAAAGTGGGCTCCCGAAAGACATCATTTGTGTCTGGAGCGAGAAAGGCCGATCGCATAAAAGAAAGAAACGACGCCATAGAACGAATCACACTAAAACCGTCTGTCAACACTTCGGGAAGTAATCATTAATGTTTAGCACACGTTTAAACCTCTCAACACGATTAAGCTCATTTTCAATAGGTGAAAACTGTTATGGGCGCATCAAAGTGTAACACATGCTATGCAATTAAAGGGCACTTAAATAGTAAATATTTTCTCAAATTGCGTTATTCTTTCTCGATGTGACCTAATAGAGAATGCCACTCGCAGCAGAGTTTTTTTTATCGTAGTAACATATATAGTTATCTTAAATTGCAGAACGGTCGACAGAATATATTATGTATCCAATACGTGCAACATAAGTCAACTTGCTTTTTCATGTTCATTTTATCCGGTCTGTAAATCAAGTGTTATATTCGAATGCGGTAATGAGAAAACTGTATTCGGAAACGAACGCAACCGCAACACGTGAACAACTTGTTCAAATAATTCAAGCGGTATTTTAATGTGAATATATTTAATGGATAAACTATGGAGCACATAATTAGCAACACTTTATTTGTCATTGAACGGGACATTTGCTGCATTAATTTACACCAATCTGCTGACTGATGATTCAGCAAGAAGTTAAAATTCCAAGAAGATTCACCCAAGTCAGTGGTTCGAAGTATGTTATGCAATGAAGATTGCTCGGCACACGGCTAAATGTTCTTGAACAATTACAACAGTTCTAACCAGCTGTTTCTGCCAACGGATGCACGTTCTTTGGCAATGATTTGCAACGGTTTCTTGATTACCTCAGGCTAAAGACAAAACAAACTATCCCGCTGTTCTTGACCATGCCTTTCCTGCTGGTGCGAGATATGTTGTAATTCCACTGTTAGTCGTGTGCCTGTACACAAGGAAGGATAGGCCCGTCAAACCGGACAGAAGCGTCGTGTCATGATTTACAACATTAATCAATTACCCAGGACGCGTTCTAAATAATTGAGTTAATTTACTACTTAATATAAATAATATATGTATTTATGCATATACTATATTTCGTGAGGTTGCTGTGGTCTACCGGTTAGAGCACCGGATTTTCATGCGAGTGGACCATGGTTCGAGTCACTCATTTTGGCCATTTCGTTCACCCCACCTTGCGTGCGTATTTTGAAAGAGACACCAACAACCGCTGGTACCTTCTATTTGCTATTTACGCCAGCGGTAAGTAAACACACAGGACATAGAAAAGACACCGCGGACCACAGCGCCAATAGTCTGGAACTACCAAACACAGCCGCTGCATTAGTGATGTGCAAAACAACATTCAATCGTTCCAGATTGAATAGTGTCGATGGTGTCCATTGTTTGGTAAGTTCGTCTGAAACCGCAGCAACGATATCGTAAGATCATAGCTCACACATTTTGCCTGCCTGTTAAAATGACTATTTAATTCAGTGTAACATTACATTTCGATTTTTCTTTTTTTTAATATACTGCGTCACGCATAGATTAAGAATTAGAAGAATTCGTCACAAATTTAAACCTGTTCTAACACTTATACCTCTTCTCGAAGCGTTCGTAATATAATAATCTACCGACAGCTCTGGATGCTTTAAATATATATTCCATCGCACCAAAGACGCTGTTTTACTGCATTAGCGCGTAACGCGTTGCGTCAAACAAATTTTTGACATTAGCAACTTTTTATACAGGAGCAACCAGAGTCGCCTGGCGGAGGTGATATCCAGAAATCCCCGAAGTAGAGCGTGGGAGCGACGCCATCATCTAACATTAATACAAACTGGCAGGAACCGGTGGCAGCAGCCGAAAACGACAACTGAAGAAAAATTGGGAGCAAAACCAAATTGGCAGCTGAACCCACACTGACGGCAACAATAAATGTTGGCGCTGACAAATGTTGTAGACGGATTAACGCCGACAGGTGTACGCTAAGTCAACAGCTGGACCCAAAGTGAAAGCACCGAGGATGTCAGCAGCTAGAAAAGTGGCGGTTTATTTCAACTGTCACCATCGAAATAAGCCGTCACTTCAAACGGTTGGGAATAATCGGTCCTCGTGACGGTTGTAGGATTTCAGAAATGTCCCTCGATTAGGGTATTGATTTTTTATTAAGAATTCCGCTTACGAGGAATATATGGACCTTGGGTATAGGCCTATAAATTATGTACGTCGGGCGTGTGGATTACACGGTAAAAATGATCAGTGACATATACTGCCATGTGCACAATTGTGTCAGTGGGGAAACAACATCTTGTTTAGTTAGTAGCATCACTCACATCACTCTCCTGCAGCTTCTGCGCACGCCAGATAACCGGTGTGTGTTGCTCTGGTAAAACAGACTGTCGTGATTTCTATTCATTATGGTAATTCAGATTCGGCTGCATTCATGAGTCAGATAGTGCGATTACGCATCCGCATTTCGAAAATTTATCGAACAACGAGGACGCCATTCAAAACTGAGTTGTATATTGTTGAGCAAATTCTTATGAAGAACAATACTTCTTGAGCGATTAGTTTCTACCAAAGACTGTTGTTTTTATATTTACTTTTCTCATTTGGCCGTGCAGTTATCGCTGGGGTGAGGGCGACAGGAACCAATCTATGGATCATTGTTAAGAGACACGTGGTGGTAGCGTAGTGGTTAGAAAACAGGACCCCCATTCGAGAGATTCAGGGTTAGAATCCACATGTTGCCGTTTCAAACATTGGACAAGTTTCGTTCAACCTATGTTGCTCCAGTTAACTCAGCAATGATAAGTATCTGACTATAGATCATGGTACGGATACGTACGAATACTCTTCGCGCAGTCATTGTAACGTTCCTGAAGCTTCCCAGAAAAATCGGGGTTGTCTACAATTGAACTGCTCTGCAAGGGGGTGAAGGGTAAAGCGCACTGAGTAATTGTAAAGACTCGATACCACGTTACATAAGATAACGTACACTTAATAAAAGTAACACACACACACACAAACAGTTTAAATATATGTATGCAAACCAATTTGTTTTCAAACATAATAATAATCACCATTGTGGGTAGGACCAAGGCATGCAGTTAGACCTTAATTATATATATCCTATATTCATGTTAACACCCTCGTAAAATGTTAATCAAACAATGTTGTTCTAGATTGTTCCCTATCGACCTAGTTTACATACGAACCAGAGAGGATCTAAGGACACGGAGTTGCCGACTCAAATGAGCACTAAAGTTAAACAACTGCAATCAGCCGATAATGACTTCTGAATTATTTTACAAACATTGATTTCCTGATCAATTACCAACAAACTAGCTCTCACGAAGCATGCACGCATAAATGCGTTTTATGCATCAGTGCGTCATTCGTTATACGAGAACAACGATTTCCACCGGAAAATTTTGCTCTTTTGTTGGTGTCTGGATATTGATAACAAATACATTAAGTGTTGCAGGTTGAGAGTATAGTTCATTAATGTTCAAATAGCATTGCCCTTGGCATACCTGATAATATGAAGAATTTATCAAATGTAATAAGGGAGTGTTATATCGCCGTATGATAACAAAGAGACCATTGTTCAAATCCGCTTCTGAAGTATCGCGTCGCTGAATTTTTCTCAGAGAAGAAGAATGAAGAATGAGCTTTAGAGAGATCCACCCGCATTCCTGCTTAGCAATATCAAGTAACGCTATGTAACTGGATTTACTGTGTTCATCCTCATATATGTACTGACTTGGGAGTGTAATTTTTATGTCATTTGGATTAATGAATACTGCTAGACTCATCTGAATAGACCCATTTTTCATTTGCTGAGTTTAACAATCAACATAATATTCATTCTTCCCTTCTATCCATTCCAATACTTAATACGTTCTTTTAACTCGTTAGTAGGTTGTCTATATATGTTATGGTTACCAGAATCTCATTTAACTTTTCAACTTTTATATGAACATCACGCCAAGCTGAACTTTTTCTGTATGACTGAGTGTGGCCGATGCCACGGTGCTTGTCGTCTTCAGTAGCGCTTATGTCATCAATTTGCCGAGACAGGACCGACGTTAACGTGATCATCCGAGCTAGAAGGGATACGCAGTCTGCTTTATTATGAACCTGCTTTTTACACCAGTAACACCGTATCTGGTGTGGATCTTGAACCCAGAACTCTGGCTTGTCAAACGGACATGTTAAACACTACCGCGCGTCTCTTGATGACAAATATGTTTCGATTTTTTTCGCAGGCGTCGGGTGTGTTTCCGGCAGTGCATTAGTCGGTCGCCAATGAGATCAACGCGCGTTCGTGACAATGAAGAATGCGTGGCCGTCCTCGGATCATCTGGCGCGCTAAAACGTGCTTTCAAGTGATGCAGTCGTCCAGCTCAGCGTCCGTGATGACAGCGGTGGCACGCACAACCGTGCCTTCCGGTAACATTTTGCATTTTGCACGTCATCGATCACGACGCGACGACTGCTCAGATGCTTCGAGCGAGATCATTCTTTGGTCTTTGTTAAACAATGTAGCATCCAAGAAGGTGACCTGCGATTCTATGCTCAGCGTTAAAGGTGCTGGACATACCGCATAGTGTCATTCAAAGAAACGACCAGATTTAAATGACCCTCCATATTTTGATTTTACGCTAATCTCATTTCAAATTAAGTTGGCGAAAGGCAAATCTATTTGACACCCACTAACATGCCAGCTCGATTGCATAACTTGTTGAATGTAGTTTTGATAAAATCATCAAACAAACTATTAACGTATTTAATTCTACATGTAGAATCAATTCAAGTAATTCTCAAAATTGGAATGTTCACATGATTGCGCGATACTATTTAATACATTCGCATGTTTCTTATTTGGACATCGGTCAAGGAGTGACCATTCCAGAACCGGGAAGATTGTTTTTATTGCATTTCCCTCAACTTTCTCAAACAAAAATACACATACTGCAAAAGGCAGCAAGACGATCGAACAGAATGAGAGTTCGATGCTTTAAACACTGTCATCACGCGCCCCACCAGCATAGAACAAAATAGATGCATCATCTTAAAAGGAAGCTCTTTGTTCCTACTTATTTATTTAGTAATATAATGTTCATAAGACTATAGTAATTGTGTTGAAGGCATACTGTCCGCCGAATTGTGTTTAGTAAGCTCATGGTAGAGGATCACACTGTCTCCCTTTAAGAGCTGTCCTATCACTGGCAAGCGTGTCCTCTCTGTTGGCATACCCAACATACACGAGTTCGAGTGCGGCAAGGGAACAAACTCAGTCATATATATAATTGGCATTATCCGTAAGCCAAAGGCAATCACAGGTTAAACATACCATCAGCTGCACGGTTAGCATCGTGTTCACCAAGGGACGTGACTTCGGTGATAGTGTTGCAGCAACGGAACGCAACCACCAGCTGTAAACGGCACTGATACCAACGCGTTGGACGCTATCATTGCTCCGCGTCTCGCGGGAAGCGATCGCTCCGTGTCGGTCGGCGTCATCGCGAGAGATCCATATTGTGGGACACGTCTGAACCGATAAGGCTTGATCAATGGGCACACAAGCCCGGCATCGATTTATTGTAAGTTGCGCTCGCGTGCGTCTACTTGAGCGTCCGTGCGTGCGTGCGTCAGTTCGCCTCACTGGTTGACTTGACACAAACGTACATGTCCAGTGATACGGACATCTGGAAGCTCATCATGCGAGGCTGGTGGCGCTTTGAAGTGACGGACGCGGTCAGTTAATTGGTTGCTGGTCAGTAACTAAAACACGTTAACGCTAAAGGTTCCCCGCTCAATTCGATGTTTTCACTCGTTTCATTTCAGAACCATTTAACGATAACTAAAAAGGAACTAGTATTCATTACAACGCGCTAGCTAATTTAAGCAAATGCGTTAAAGTATAACCTTGCTTTGTGTTCACCTTGGTAATACAGCCACCTCACAATAAAGGTCACCCAAGGATAGTTCCAAATTATTTCTGTAACAGTAAAATATAGGAAGTTAGTCTCGCTAATACGGTCACCTCGCCATTCAAGTCACGTCTGCCCAATTCCAAGGTTGACTACAATAGAGAGGATCCACTGTGCTTAATTTTGATTAAATCATCGGTCAAACTACACTAAGTACAATTTTTGTGACCGAGCCTTTTAGTTGTATTTTGAGTTAAGCCATTGTAACTGTTTTTAAGAAAGGGTAAGCACAGCATAAACACTAAACACTTATTTGATCATACTTACTAGTACACCGTACATGTTACTTTGGCATTTGATATGTCATACTCGATCAATTATGTTTTTTGCAAGATTACCAGTCGCCTGGTCCGGCCAGCGGAATAATATAAACGTATGGCACGCGAATATAATTGTTCGTCTCTTGCGCCATTTTATCGTAAAATTGGAATATTATGAAAAAAATATATATGGCGTTGAAGAAAGTGATACATACATGGATATCTGTATTTAAAAAATCAACGATCTCATAATGCAACTTTAACCATGAGCATGCAGGGGCCTAGGGCCTATAGAACATTCGGCGTAAACCCGGAAACCAGAACATATTACTCATCTTTAGTTGAATCAACAGTATTTGTTATTATTATGGATTCATTACTGCACCGTTGCATGAATGTTGCAAAATGTTACAGGCTAAAACGACATAACCTATAGTGATATCAATATAACACGAACTAAACCATTGGAACGCTTTAAAGTTTGACGCTGTTTGCAAAGTTTTGTGTACCATTGAAAATACAACATCCCAAAACAGAAACACTTTCACTTAGAAGAGCTTGTCAGTCTCGAGGTGAAGCCATGCTCTGCTGAATGCACAAACGAGATGAGACGCATTCTCGTTTACACGCAACATGAACGAGAATGCGCATGTTGTTGTAAAGATGTTGCCACTCTGCCGTGAATGGAAATCTCCCGTATAAAATCAGCCGGTTGTTCCTTCTGTCGTCATGGAAACGCTACATGGAATGTTTATCAGTTTTGCTTCTTAAGTTCCGCGAGTGCGCGGTTGTGGCAATTGTGTTTGGTGAGTTTAAATTACGAATAACACAATCAAAGACGGTGCACGGATAGCGTTAGTTTAATATCTGCCGAGTGTAAATCGGATTTGTCCTGCTCGTGAATACTTTGAACTGGCAGATGGTTTTGTCGCGATCTGCGAATGTTTTATATCTAGTGAAATCGCACGTTATTCGGGTTCCTATTAAAATTGTGCATATGTTTCTGATTAATAACTTTAAACGATAATTTTCCCATTAACGAAAATATTTATAAATTAGTATGTGTGTATGTATATAATGTATGTATGTATGTATGCACGCATGTATGTATGTATTTATTTATGTATGTATGTATGTATGTGTGTATGTATTTATGTATGTATGTATGTACGTACGTACGCACGCACGTACGTTATGTATGTGTGTATGTATTTATGTATGTATGTAATGTACGTAATGTACGATATGCACGGTATATTGTATGTGCGTGAATGTGTATGTATGCGTGTGTGTGCGTGTGTGTGCGTGTGTGTACGTGTGTGTGCGTGTGTATGCGTGTGTATGCGTGTGTGTACGTGTGTGTGTGTGCGTGTGTGTGCGCGTGTGTACGTGTGTGTGCGTGTGTGTGTGCGTGTGTGTACGTGTGTGTGCGTGTGTATGCGTGTGTATGTGTTTGAGTTGAGTCCTTCGTCAACGTTTTCATTCTAGACGGTTTGCATTTCAGGCGCCATTGGGTTTATCTACTACCCCTCTGAAAGAATGGTATCACCTTTATCTCTATCTATTATTTCGAGGACCATCGTTCAGTTGGGGATAGTTCGAGGACCATCGATCAATTGGGGATAGTTCGAGGACCATCCATCAGTTGGGGATAGTTCGAGGACAATCGATCAGTTGGGGACAGTTCGAGGACCATCCATCAGTTGAGGACAGTTCGAGGACCATCGATCAGTTGGGGACAGTTCGAGGATCATCGATCAATTGGGGACAGTTCGAGGACCATCGATCAGTTGGGAACAATTCGCGTAACTTACGATATGAAAAAGAAAATGTCTTCTGCTTTTTAACTATGTGGGTATAAACCGCCACGCGGATGAGGAGCAGTTTCCAAGTAATTCCAACGATGACCAACAAAAATAACATATAATATTTATGCGCTTGTTAATGACATATACAGAGAAACATTAACAATGTGTTCACATCGGATAGGTAAACCGGATAAACTATACGATAACCGACAATTACGTAGCTAGCATGGAACAATCGTACGAAGGACGCGTGGCGCTGCGAACAACTGTACGTCATAAACCGGTCTAACGTTAGGCCGACTTGGTGTGTGAACAAAATATAAGTGTCGTGTTGTCCAATGTCGTGTTGTCCAATGTTATGGTGCGCTATGTGATTTATAAGATACGTTGATAGAATACAGATAACATCCTCGTTTATAGAGCGTTGAGCTGCGAGTACGTCTGTTGTACGCGTTCACGCCAGTCGACCTTCTTGTAAGTTATCATGTGATCTGTTGCCTAACAAAATGTCCGTAAAATCATCACAAAATGGATACCGCAAACGTGAAGCGTTCCAACATTCCGTCGTATATTTTGTTGAAATTATGGCCCTAGACGTGTTTCTTTATGACAAAGTATAAGGCATAAAGGCAAAGTTTTATAAGCGAGAACTGAAAGCTGGAATGTTTGATCTAGCAGATGTCATGCCGCCATAATAATGTAATGCACATAATCATTATTATCATTTTTATACAACATGGAGGTCACGCGCATAACGTTGGTTGTGACGTAGGCAAACGGCGACATATACTGGATAGGTCCATTCGCGGTCTTTGTTCACACGGTGTATAATATATCCGCCCGGTCTAGTTGTAAAATTTCACCAATTCACAAAGACCACAATAATTTAGTGTCTAGGATCTGGTTGGATCATCCCTTAACCCTCCGTAAAGCTGGTAGCGCGCACAGGATGTAATTCTTAGTTGGGCGCAAAAGGGCGCCGTGTGTCGTCGGTTAGCAGCAGCCGACGAAACACGCAAGGATATCTTTTAAACAACCTTACATAATTAACAAGTGAAAACTTTGAAATAGAAACGCCTGATTAATCAAGAAACTAAACTGCTAGTCGGCAATGAGGCGCCAGGCGATCGACGCTTGTCGAGCGGCAACAACGGTGCTGATTTCCGCTGCGATATGAAGTTAAAAAAAATACAGCATCGCAAATACGCCACATTGCCTATGTACCTACTTCAAAACCCGCTGCGTTTTGTTGGAAACCCGTATTTTTGCTTGACATTCTGTAAATCCGTAACGTTTTTTATCGGCTAGCCGACCAATAGTATCCCACTAGCGTCGGAACATGGTGGATATTCGGGGACTGAGGCTTTCCAAAAACCACAACATGCACCCTCCACCCCTCCAAAAACCTTCAACTGTACCTCTTGAAGCTCACAAAATACTCAAACTGCATTCGCCTTCGCATTTACAAAACATAAATTCGCACCCCTTCCTAAACATCGGGGGGGGGGGGGGGGGCTAATCATATACCCAGCCCCCCATCTCAGATATTGGGGGCTCAGCCCCACCAAGCCCCCTCTTCGGTTCCGACACCTTAGTATATTCCTATTCCGATCTAATGTTTTCAAGTACCATCATGTGAAAGATACATACTTCAAAATCCGCTGCGTTTTGTTGTAAATCTGCGAATATATTGCATTAAATGTATTTTGTGTGACTGCTGTAAATTTGAAGAAACCACATACTTAATTACTATTAATTACCATAACGGGGAATCAGTACGAAGTGGTATGCGTGTTATCCCTAAACGTACATTTCCCGTCAGCTGCCGGTTAGTCCGACTGTGCTATTCTGTTTTTCCTAATCCGGATGCGATCGCGATTGTATGTAAATAAAAAAGTGCTTCGGACTAACCAGTCCAAACTGTGTGCTACGGTAAGTACCGTCATTACAGCCTCGTTCTTGAGTCCGGACGCTCGCCGTAGTCCGAAGGATCTGCCGCCATATACGGGAAGCGAAACAGGTGCACGTGCAACTAAATAGAGTCGCGCTGATTTAATACACCAGTGAACGCAAGTGCAGAAACGGTTACTATTAATCGGAAGGAATCTTTCGTCTATTGATGAACGCCGCGGATTCGTCGCGAGCGTATACGCGTATACATGTCGTGTGCGCTGTTTTATGGAGTGATTGCCGAAGATGTGACGGGTTTATCTCTGCTCGGTCGGGCGCTGAGCAGATGGCGTGAAATTAGAATCGAGAATTGCGCCGGTTTGTTGATTAGCTCGTGTTCACAGCGCCGTGATATGCGCGGCTGGCTTTTCACTTGTTTCACGTTCGTGTTTCGTTGATGAACACCGTTCGTGTTGAAGCGATTTTTGCACGTCAACTTGTATGTGCGCGATGGAAATGCGATATGTGTATTTGCGTATTTTTTTTTATTGTGGTGGTGTCTTTATTTGGATTGTTGTTGTTGTTGTTGTTGTTGTTGTTGATCATAATGACCACGATCTGAAAACGATGACGGAGACAACGAATTAATTATTGTGATGACAATGATGACGCCGACGATGATGATGACGTGCACAAATAATCCACCACCTGTTAGATTAGTGTATACGGTTTCATTTATGAAACTTGCAGTGAGTGTATGATTTCACTTATAATCGTGACGCTGTTTGTTTGAGGAAAGAGCAGTTGCTCGCCTGTCCTCGATACTGATCCTCGGTTTTTATGAGATCTCCATCGTCAGCGAGCGTCAGAGTCAGACGTGTAAAGAAAGCTAACGATTTTGGCGTCGTCTTGCGCTGAACCAGTGGCGTTCTAATGAAATACAACGAACCGTAATGAAATCGAGACGGAATCAGACGCAACACGCCGTGGCTTAACAACAGTGGCCGACTTGGCGAATATGTAAACTGCCTTAAGCGCCACGCGTCATCGCCTGTAATTGAACAAATGATCGCATCTGAGCGATATAACGACATCATCTATGTAAATTATTGATTACCATGGGCGCAGTTGATTACGCACGCGCTGGCGGCGTGCGGCCGCGACGTATGTGCGTGCGTGCGTTCGTTCGTTCGTTCGTTCGTTCGTTCGTTCGTTCGTTCGTTCGTTCGTTCGTTCGTTCGTTCGTTCGTTCGTTCGTTCGTTCGTTCGTTCGTGTGTGTGTGTGTGTGTGTGTGTGTGTGTGTGTGTGTGTGTGTGTGTGTGTGTGTGTGTGTGTGTGTGCGCGCGCGGGCAAGGTATACAAGTGCATCGGTGTTGGTGCTGGCTTCATTAGCCAATCAATTATTAACAATGGGCAACACTCAACAACTGTGGTGTCTGTGGAAGTTATACCTGGCTGCAACTATCAGGCTGGAACTACATGGAAATTACGGAATCTGAAGCATAGGTTGCTACAGCCGTTAAATCAATTACGGAGATAATTTTTAATTATATATGTGGATCAACTTTTTTCCGCCATCATCAACGTGATTGAATTTAATGGTAATGTTGATCGTCGTCGTATGGTTTCGGCAAATAGCGGACAGTGGGAAAAACAAGCAGAAGATTGTGACACAAGGAAATTACTATCGAGAGGCGGGCGGACCGACAGATGTGGAACTCCACAAGGAACCAAGGAGGAAACAGTCACCCCTTAGATAGTGGATACTTTATAGTGCGCCGCAATGTATCGAATCACGCAATTAACAAAATTAGGTTTCGCTCATTTATTGACCTCGGCTGCAGGAGCGAGCCCAGAATATATCGATACGTGTACAGACTATGCATGGGTATATACTTATAATTCTACCTCAACAACAAAAGAAAGATTCTCCGCGAACAGTTCGCGCCGAAATGTAATTACGCCTTCAGATGCCTATCCACGATCAAACAGACAAACTCGACCGAGCGAACAAACGACGACCGATGCGAGGACTGTAATGGCGGGCCACAGAGGAGAGGACACCCGTTTAGTGAGATTAGAGCGGGCCGCAATTGTCTCGTTATACAATAAGCCAATGCTCGGCGAAATCCGCTCAAAATGACCGCTGATTACATCTTTGAGTGTGTGCGCGCTAACAGACAATTTTACCCGGATTACCACCGTCGGTAGCGGCCGGAGAGTTGATCGACTAACCGTTAGTAATGCAAAGAATTGATTATGCATCGTCCGAACAACTAAAACTTAATTTGCGCGCTTGATAAATGGACGCCTGTCGAATGAGGAATAGCATTTAATGTTTTTAGTCTAATGTGTTTTCCGTTCGCCTCTAGTGTCGACTTGACGCAGCCCTCGTGCGTTCGATTTAATCAACTGACACATCTGGCTGCTTCTGTGGCTCATTTGTTTACATGGACCTGTTCCGCGCCTCGCTTTGGGACGCGGTAGGGAGGCGTAGCGTCGCGGATAGGGCCCTGGACTGTCAATCGAGAAGACGGGTGTTCGAGTCCACCTGCCGCTGTTTCGAAGCTTAGGCAACATCGTTCATCATACTGTCGCAAGAGACACTACAATACGGTGGTCCCTTCTACCTAGCATCTATGCCAGGAGAAGTAAAAGATCATACACCCGGGAAGGGGGGGGGGGTAAACGTCCAATGTGTCGTGGTCTCGTAAACTATAAAAGTGCTCCAAGTGTGTGCACTGGTTAGTGAAATAAGAATTCATTAATTCAGGATGTCTTTCTGTAATTCAATGTAGTGATCATTAGTTATTACATCTGACGACACTGGTCATCTAGTTGTTACATTTAATATACGAGTATTATGCAATACGATCAGAGCCTAATTGAAACATACTGATTCAACAGTAACAAAATTAACAGTATTTAAACCCAATTACTGTCATAAAGACGCAAACATGTTCTACAAAAAATTTAATAGTACATGATAAAACACGACAACTGATAGACATTGAAAATACAATTTATATAAATGAAGCGAAATTTTGCCATTAATCCGAGATTGAATTCCTGTTATGTCATTTACGATCTCTCCACCGATGTTCGCCAAGGAAATTAAGCCATTTGGCATTAGTAGATTCAATAATAAGATAACCCGATACTCCGGTTTTGTTAAGCATTTGTCCGCCTACGCTAAGCGAGGAAGAAACGGAACAACCTCCTCAAAGCTCGGGACGGAATTGTACAGCAGATATGGATCAATATCCGTGGAGCGGCGACTGTAGCAAAATATCATTCCCACGAGCCGTGATTGCGCTATCTTCCGGATCGATGTAGACACGGTTTAATAACCGCTCACGTCACCTCGATTACAGCGTATTTGTATCTTCGACGAAGATCATCCGTCATTCAACTTCAACATCGTTTCGAGACCGGCTGATGGCGTCTCGGGGCAACCGCGAGCGAGGTGCCCTGCTTTTACAGACAGGTTGCGCCAGACCGGAAGCGAAATCCGATTAACTAACATACAGAGTATTCTTACGCCACTTTGATCTTAGGTAATGTAATGAGTTTATAAAGACTTTTTGTCTAGATTTTGAGTTCCTGTTTTTGGAATTTATTTAAGGGAATCAGACCGAGTGCGCAAATTAGGACTACTGGTGTAATATGAAGGATAATTAGTCTTTTAATATGGAAACATATTTAGGAAGAGAAATACTCTTTAATACGACAAAGCCACATAAAGTCTACTATTTGTTCTAATGGTGAACGTTATAATTGTGCCATATTCCATTAAAAAAAAAGTCGGATATACAATTACTCGTTTAACCCTTCTTGCGTGTGTGTACCCGTATGTGTGTGTGCGTGTGTGCGCGTGTGCGCGTGTGCGTGTGTGCGTGTGTGCGTGTGTGCGTGTGTGCGTGTGTGCGTGTGTGTACGTGTGTACGTGTGCGCGTACGCGTGCGTACCCGTGTGCGTGTATGTCAACAAGTAGACATTGTCATGAGAAATTGATATGCACTCGTTGACAGCACACAATTGAAACTCTTTCAAAATGGCAGCCAGACATCGTGCTCATACCAATTTACCGTCATCAATAGGTTGCTGTAGTAACTCGCGTTGGGACCAGTTGGAATCCAAATGTAAATGTTTCTTGCTGTCTCATGTTACGACAATACACCGGATCGGTTTTACGGCGATGGCAACAAAAGTAGGCCCGACATTATTAATTAATCAGCGAATGGCAGATCAATTTGCTAAATAACGTGTGCAATGAACGCGTCACAACGGCTCAAGCGTTAACCGTATTCAGGCGGCATAATGATATAACACGTGCACGACTCAGATGATACAATTGATCTAACGCAGGCGATATCAGAGTAATATAATGGAGTGAACGCCGGAAATGTTTAGGTGGACATTGAACGTGATGTTGGTGATGGGTCTATTCAGATGGTGTACTCAATTTAATACTGGAAGTATTCAGGTGGTAAAACGTATCTAACACGGATGCTTTCACATTATATATATAATAATTATATATAACGATAATGTTCAGATGATACAAGTAATGCACGAATGACTAGCTGATGGTAGTTTATTGATATAATGGACCACATTTTGATGGTAGGGCCTGTACTACTCAAATGGCATAATGGACCTAACAATGATCACGTACATAGGCTTAACCCATTACACGAATCTGTCGCCGTGTCTGAAGACGTGAAAGTTGTTTCTTGTGTTAAGTGAAACATTCCGTGCAAGAGAGCCTCTCTGCCAGAACGTCGGACTATAAAACATTTCGTAGAACTCGTCTCCTGAGCAGAAAGGAAACTGGGTTCGTAGCCGTCTTTGTTCCTACCACAATCAACCAGAACTCAACCATCATCTCAAGCCACCGTTGACATCAACTAGCCGGGTCAGCTTGTTAATTATGCAAGCAAATGTACTCATTGACAGTTTTGGCTGGATTGATGGTCAGCGATAGATTCAATTAGTCTATAAAGCAGTCGCCGCATCTTGTTGTGTCTGCCGCTAGACTCGACATGCATGCAACAGAGTCTTGTTTGGACTCATTAGTAGAATCGATGGATTGGTGTATTGTTGTCAAGGCGTAAACACAGATAATTCACGTCGCACGGAGATCCCGTGTACAAAACATATACATATATATATATGTATGTGTGTGTGTGTGTGTGTGTGTGTGTGTGTGTGTGTGTGTGTGTGTGTGTGTGTGTGTGTGTGTGTGTGTGTGTGTGTGTGTGTGTGTGTGTGTGTGTGTGTGTGTGTGTGTGTGTGTGTGTGTGTGTGTGTGTGTGTGTGTGTGTGTGTGTGTGTGTGTGTGTGTGTGTGTGTGTGTGTGTGTGTGTGTGTGTGTGTGTGTGTGTGTGTGTGTGTGTGTGTGTGTGTGTGTGTGTGTGTGTGTGTGTGTGTATTGATGCATTTTATAATAATAATATAAAAGAATTATATGGCGCCAATATCGTCGACTCAAAAAAGCTTACTGACTCAACGAAACCAATGTCGACATTCTCAACGTCGGTACACATTGAGAAAGTCGTCAACAAAACGTGTAATAAAAAGTACTTATTTTAATGATCATCAGAGAAGTATAACGTCGGATACAGTCGAACCTCGCTTTACGCTCACCTCGGTAATACGGCCACTTCGCAATTAAGGTCACCCTGGAACAGTCCCAAATTATTTCTATAAGAGTAAAGTACAGGAAATTAGTCCCACCAATACGGTCACCTAGCCATTCAGGTCACAGTTGTCCAGTCCCGGCGGTGACCGTAATAGAGAGGTTCCACTGTATTGTGTTTGATACACGTAGAGCTCAACAGATGGCGACAATCGATGGGAATATGAATGCTATGCCTTATAAGTCGGTTCACCAACACAAAACGTAATATGGATTCAAATGGTTTTATTCAAAAGTTCAAGTAAGGAATACGAATGTCTACCAAGACCACATAGCAAGTCTGACTCGGCATGCAACAGAGTTCTATTGGTAGCATGGCCGTGTTTGGTTTCAGTAACACAACCAACGGGTCGATGTAGGCCTAATGACGTAAACTAATACCGATGAATGATACACACGTGTGATAGTCCGGGTGTGCGCCCCAACGCTACATGCGGAATCAGCGGCCAGTAATGGAGCCTGTTAGTGGAAGCCACCGTGTTAATCGTCAACGCTCATCAGCCCTTTGTCCAGTTAGACCAGACATCATGCACACCACTTAGTTGAGAACACGGGCCACGGCATCGATCTGCAACGAGTCTCGTTAATTGTTGTCGATCGGTTATTGCCGCCGCTGTTTCGCACCGTTTCCGTCGCCGGCGAACGAACAGAAGACGCTGAGGTGTTGTCTGCTTGGATATATTTTAAAGCACGCGAACAACTTTGCATCATTTACTTACTTACTTACTTATTTGTTTACTTTATTTATGTCATCTACTTAACATGATGACATAATGACTTCTGTCCACTGTTTTCTGTCGCGACTTCTCCAAATGTGTCATTAAAACTCATATTACGTCACTTGAGAAAAGTTAATCTGCTTGCAAAAACAACATATTATTCTTTTTAATAATATGCATCTCGTCCATGGATACTTTAGATTTCCCAAAACTATACACTAAGCAGGCGGAAGCATTAAATTAGGCATGGTAAGTCAATTCTGCGCAGCATACAGAACGTTAACTTCAACCATCATAACGAAATCCTCACCACACACATCGATGGAGACTGTCTACAATCTCGCTGATTGCCACGGTTAGAATACTCACAATGAAGCAAACATGGTGCGTTGACACCTTATTGAACATAGCGACATAGAGTCTCCAGACGTGTCAGCCAGAATAAAGAATTCTGCCTCACTACTTAGAACCGAACCTCTCGGAATTGGCCTTCTTCGACACCAACAGACCACAACTAACCGCATCGGAACTTTACGGAAACCTGATACACAGACGACGCATCAAAGGCAAGACAAGATGCGAATGCGACCCCGACACACACACACACCACACCGTTGACCACACCGTCAACCAAGGTAGCACGCTTTGACT
Organism: Escarpia spicata; assembly: GCA_963995525.1. Lineage (NCBI taxonomy): Eukaryota > Metazoa > Annelida > Polychaeta > Sabellida > Siboglinidae > Escarpia > Escarpia spicata. Next base: position 63,683,664 of record OZ023211.1, read on the forward strand.
TGAGTGGAGGAATCTTCTAAGACCACTAAACTTCCCTTGGAGCAATCCAGCCGACCAACACACTCAACTTTCAAGTGTGAATCTGCTATATTCACAGTAAAGAAGGAGAGCACTGTAGTATCGTACACATATATTTATATACTTAGTGAACATAAGTACCGCTTATTTGCATGCATTTATTTAGTGCACATACGTTTTGCATATTTGTACACTGTTAGTTGGTACACATAACAGGTAAATTCTTATATAGCGCAATATCCAGTTCTTGGGACTGCTCAAAACCCATCACACTTCACTCCCTGGCAGACTTGTTCAACCTGATACGATCTCGACTTCTCTGGCAAGCATTCCGCAAGTATCCCTTATTTGCATGTTGTTGTTTAATATATGAAGTCGGCCCTACATAATGTTTGTATACTTTTACTTAGTGCATCTAAATATCCCTTACAGCTGTATTTGCATAGTGTCTTATAGCACATACATGTACCTTATTTGTATACTGTTATTTATTGAACATAAGTATCCCTTGCATACTATTAGTACAGAAAAGTATAATTTATTAACATACTGCTACTTAGTGTACATAAGCATCCATTGTTTGCGTACGTGCGTACACACACACACATACACGCGCACAAACTAACTTCTAAACAATACATTAACTTCTGAACACGTGCCTGTTTGGGCGCTCTGTATGCATGCGTGATGTGTGTCCTTGCTGCAAGCACACGCGCTATTCATAGTTCGTGCGCATGCCATGCGAATTATTGACGACGCTAGAATTGAAAAAGCTTTTCATGTCAAGCACATATCAGTTTTATCTCCGACACGCCACTCGCGTAATTGATCTCTGCCTGGCGTGCGCCTTTAAGTCTACATCAAGTCGTAACGCTTTCACCGAGTGCACGGTTGCCACTTTACCGCAAACCTAAAACGGGATACAGATCTGTCAAAGAAATATTTCATCTTGCGGAACAAGACTGACAGGCGGGTAGGTAATATAATATATTACTCGCATGGAAGCGTCATTTATCTCCCGTACTGTTTTTTGGCTCTTTCCATTCGTGTTTGTCGTGTGTCGAAATGTATTCGACCGCGATATTTTTAATTCGTTTCAGATTAGGTAGCTGATGTGTTCACATTCGTATCGTGGAATATTCTGACATTTCGAGAACATATTCGCATAATTAAATAAACCTAGTCGTCACAACAAAGGTACTCAGTCTAGGATGTAACGTTGTTTATGGCAGAACTATGTGTATTTCTTGTGAGTCATTTGAATCCTGTAACGACATTATCTGACTTTATTAATGTTGTAATTGTACCGTCAAACAGAGTATTGGAGTGTCGCGTTTGTGACTATTTCGGCAGACGAAATATAAAACGCCTTAAGCGGATAGCTACAACAGTCCATCACTTACTGTTACATGTGTACAATTAGTGCTGACATGCAGGCAATAGTACAAACAAATTGATTGTAAAAATGAACTCGAGTTGTCATATGCTGATGAAAGGAAATTAGGTGAGTTTAGAATTACTGCAGCGTCGATGGAGAATTGCTAAATGAACTGTTCACCTGAATGCGGACAAGTAACGGATTTGATTCACAACTGCCGCAATAGTAGTTAGACATGACAATTTCAGGTCAGTATTTCTCATGTGACTACACGGTGCTTGTGCGTATTCGTGCATGCCCGTATCCGTGTGCGCACACACACATGTACGCACGCACACACACAGAGACACTCGCAAACGCACGCACGCGCGCGGACGTACACATGCGTGAATGTGCATTTGTTGCTCAGCTATTTGGTCACACTCCCATGCTGACCATTTTCATTTGATCATGTCCATTCGTCCGCTATCTCATCAGTCCTGTTAATGTGTCCACTTACTTTTCGCCAATAAACAATTATGGGCCGAGGTTAATTGCTCAAATAAACCACGAGGCGAATAAACGTAGCACGTAGCCCGTTCGACCGCAATCGTGAAACTAATACAACAATCACATGTCGTACTTATGTCTGCTGTGTTGGTGTAGATAACACTGCTATGGTGCTCTGTAGCTGTATGTGTAACGGCGTGACGTCATATCATGTAAACTTGAAAACTTTCGAAATCGTCAGATTGACACCGACTAGTTTTGACGTAGTTGAAAGTTTTCAAGTTTACGTGGTTATGACGTCATGTCGGCTTAGAGTATAGCGTAGTCACTCGGTGTAGCGTATTCACGGCAGTCGGAGGGAGTCTGGTGTGGTTTTGTGTGGTCTGGTCTGGTCGCGTTGGGTCGGGTCGTGTCGCGTCGCGTCGGGTCTGGTCATGCGAAAAGTGCCTGTGTATCCCGGCCTTAAGGCACGCATGTTTGTAACACAAAAGGACTGATCGCTGACGGCGTCGACCGTCCAGCCGATAGGCCCGACGGCGGCGGCCGATGTCGCTACACGCTGCGCCCGGCAGCAAAGAGCGACATCGACCGATGATGCACATCTACCAAGGAAAAAAAACAGCCATTGAATTATTGAAGGTGGAGCACCAGGCAGTGAATAAATAATTATGTTTCTGCATCGCCGTGATTGTCCCGACAGCGAGCTGGCAGTGTCACTGGATCGTTTGGCGTCATCCGTGTCTTCCCCGACAATATACTGAACACCATTATGTAAAGTTGCCCCGGAAGGACGGACTAATAAACAAATAGCGTCTTCCGGTGTGCTTTGGAGAAAATGCACAAAAACAGGTATTATGCAGCCAGAGAACAGTTTTATGGTAGTGTGTCTCAGGAACAGGAATATTTTTGTTGTTTTTGTTGTGTTTAATTTTAATTAATACAGTGCATTTCACGATGATATAGGCCTAGTATTGCATAAATAAAGGGCATCGAATGAATATATAGCGGGCGCTGAATGAACGTGTGGTACTGAACGGATGTTTACCACTGGACTTTGAACGAACGTAGAATGTTGAGCATTACAGATTTTCCGTAGTTGTCATATTAAGGGAGAGTAAATTTTTTGGGGGAGAATTTGACTTTTTAATACTAAACATAATGTTATTTGTTGTAAACACAACAGCACGTAAAATATAATCACTCTTTGTTAACCTACAATCATAGACTAGATAGAATTTAACGCAAACTGGCTTTCGGTGATGATAAAAAATTAATCAAATGGCCGACTCGGAATAGAAGAAATTGCCACCGTGAACGTAATGAAACATATATACCTGGTCACCACTTACAGTCAGACCCAGCCAAAACCTAAGCAATTCACTAACCTTGGTACCATCCAGTCAACACGAACCTGTTACAGTTTACAGTCGAGCCATCGGCAAGTGGTTACCAATTAATCTACGCCGCGAGAAGCTATCGCATAAATTCGTCAACGTCCACCGCCCTGTCACATTCGATTACCCTCCGTCGGGCGATCCACTTGCGCAAGACATCGTTTGGCTTTTATTCATCCCGCTGCTGCACCGGAGGACTTCGCCAGTGTAGACAGATGTATGCTGTGGTCCAGCAACGGACACTCGTAGTGAGATCACACGAACAAACGTCGTCTGTTGAATAAATCCCGTCACGATCCTTCCACAACTATTGCTTCTGTAGCGAGCGCTGTCATGCACTCGCATTATGTATAGTACCAATCACTATGGTATCTAGGTTCGTTGTCGAGAATCTGGACAGTGAACAGTGAACAAGTGAACAGTCTGGACAGTGGGCAGTCTGGACAGCGTACAGTCTGGACAATGGGCAGTCTGAAAGTGGGAAGTCTGGACAGCGTGCTGGGGTCAAGCGTCGGACACTCATAGTGAGATCAGACGGACAAACGTCATCTGTTGAATAACTCCTGTCACGATCCGTCCGCAAATATTAATTCTGTAGTGAGCGCTGTCCCGCACTCGCGTTCGGTACAGTTGTAATTGGTCTGGTATCTAGGTTCGTCGACTATTTCCTCCTAACGTCGTTATTATAGATAACTCACTGGTACACGATCGCTGCAATATCGAATTGCATCGCTCACCATTGATTTGGCAATCTCCTGCCCATGTTAATCCAGCCGATTATGCAAATGTTATGCTACAACGCGCGTATAGTAAAGCACGTAACTAGTGGTTGGATAAATGATAAATGATGGACTATTTTCTGTCGACATCATTTGTAGAAATGCTATTAAAATCCTGTCATGTCAGACGTAAATCGATCGAGACAGACCAATTGTCGGTGAAGTAGCCAGCGCCTTCCATGTCAGACAATGACCCAGCACGAATCCGGTCAGAGGTCGACGATTGTTGAATAACTCCCGTCACGATCTCCTACCGAAGACACTGAGCAGCGTCTGCAGCGAGTGGCGACCGGTGAGGCCGAAAGGGCACCACAGCAGGAGGACCAAGAAGAAAGGTGGAACAAATAAAAACCGGACCATGTTGGTCTCGTTTTAGTCATTTACTACTCCCAGTTGTGGTTACAAAATAAAGTGCTATTTATGTTATTGTTGTTGTGATTGTCGTTGTTATATTTGTGTAATTATTACACTCCGTATAATTATGGTTATGCTCAGACACTAAAGCACAGAGAGAGAAGACGAGGAAGACCAAGTTTAGGTACATATCCAAAGCTACACGCCTCTGAACTTGAGATAACAGTTTCTGAACTAGAACACATTACATAAACGGTAAAAGGTAAGTTCTTATATAGCGCAGTATCCAGTCCTCAGGACTGCTCAAAGCGCTTTGCACTTTACTCCCTGGCAGACCTGTTCAATCGAATACCATCTAGACTTCTCTGTGAAGCATCCAGCCACGCTGCAATTAATACGCGAAGACTATTCGTACACAAATGTCCACCACTGTCTATAGCCAGCTACTCATTCATACAGCTGAGTGAACTGGAGCAACGTACTGTGAACGAACTTGCCCAAGATTCGACACCGCTGCACAGGATTCGAACCCTGGTTCTCTCGGTTAAAAGTTCGAAGCCCTAGCCACTGCACCACGGTGCTACGTAGGGCATATAGAAATCAAGAAATATTATGAACAACTTCCTTGGGCCCATCTTCCGGATGACAAGACGATGACGTGTACATTCCTCTGCTCAATGCAAAATGCACGTCCTTCGTCCAATGTATTCTGAAACCTACTACAACACCAGCAACATTTTGGCATCCACGCACAACAGTGGTGATAGCGTTTACGACGAGATTTATTGAAATGTGCTAAGCACTACTTTGTGGAACGCGAGGAAACAATTTGTTTTCGCATGGCCGGATTGCACGTATCGACAAGACCTGTTCAAATATGGCGAGGTATGTCAAGCGCTGCATTGAGTATTGACGTCATGCAGCAACGTCTTTGCAGCCGAGCTCCCATGGACGATAATGTAAGAACCTGTCACATTTACGTACGGTTGAACAAAACCGTGCTCTATCGTTGTTCCGTCGATTCGTCACCGAGCGAATTCTCGGGTGTATGTCCTCTAGTCGATCGCGATTAATGGAAATGATCTTGAAATGGACCACCTGTGGCTAATTTGGGTCATTGGCCGATACCGCGAGTGTTTGCGCACATCGGTCATTGCGTGGAATGTTGTAGCCACTACATTAGTTTCAGAATGTGTCAATAGAGGATGGACAGTTTAGACAGTGGCCAGTCTGGACAGTGGTCAGTCTGAACAGAGATCAGTGTGGAGAGTCTGGACAGCGGACAGTGGACAGTCTGGATGGAGGTGACTATGAGTGTCTCTCACATAAAAATGTGCTGGTCTTCTAAATGTTTAACAATATTTAATCCATCAAGAGCAAACATCCAGATGGTAAGGAAGGAAGCCTTTGGTTGATCAAGAGTCCAACATTTGAAAATCTACGTGTATTCAGCTTTTACACAAATAACAGATAATTAATTTGTTCCATTAACATTTACGTTCTGATAACTAATCTACCCTGTTCTTTCACTGGTATTAGACCTACTTCGTATGCTCCATTCCTTCTATCTTTCTTGATTGAGAAAACATGCTTCTGTCAATATTGTCAAAACCATTCAACGTCTTAGCAACTCCCCTTTGATCACGTCTTAATGTTATTGTCTCTAGAGTTGTCAAACCATATTCATTTAGACATTTACACATTCTAATTTTTTACCGTCACAAGAATGTAATTCGTGGCGTGTTGTGACAGAACGGAAATGGCAAGGGAGACCAACACGAAACATATTGGACGTCATCGAGAGATAAACAACACCCGGGACCACTTTCGACGCGACGAGAGTGGATGTTGACAACTCAACGAAGAAAGCTATTACGAACCTGTCCGTGACACCCAGACGCAATGTTGTATCGTTGCGACATATTGTCTCGTCAGCTATTCTTATACGTCAACTATTTATGTTCTATTTTTGTCCATTCCCGCAACCAACACTGGTTTTAACCGGTCGCCTATCTTTAGTGTAACATGGTCGTTTTGGATAGTCTAAAGAGGCAATAAACTAATTACGATTAATCTTAGCCAGGCCGACAGGTTGAATTGCTGCTTTTAGCGTAGACATTCCATATTGCCGACTGTCTTGCGTGTATCTAGTTTGACGGATAAAGAACGACCTCTTAATGTAACTGACATAGCAAGCATGACGTGTGCTCAACCCTTCTGATATTTTTGTCAATGTTGTTAACATATTCACACTGACGTCATGTACGTAATCAGCAGACATGTGGTTCCACTCTGATTTCACTCTGATTTTCCTATCTTTAATCTACACTGTTTCAAGATACATAAATTATAAGAGGATGGCGATCAACGCACTAGTTGAACAGATGTGTGAGGAAGAGGGCGTGGGATTAATAGATTCATGGGGGTACTTTGTTGGGAGAGAAGATATGTACATGAGAGATGGCCTCCATCTAAGTGGAAAGGGGGCAGCAGTATTCTCAGAGAATCTGCTGAGATCTATTGACAGTGGGACAGGTTGCATCTATTTAAACTAAATTCGCAGGGGGGACTCGCAGAGAAGCCTGAAACTGGAGGCATAGATAAAGACAACAAAAATAATTCAGCAAAGAACAGTCTGGAAAACTGTTCTAAAGCTGGGTATAAATGTGTTTGTTTAAATGCAATGAGTATAGTAAACAAAAGAAATGAACTAAACATTATGGTAGAAGATATTGACCCTCACATAATAGGTATAACCGAATCATGGGCAACCACCGATATATCAGATGCCGAATTGGGACTGACAGGATATATAATGTTTAGGAGAGATAGAATAGGAAGAACGGGAGGTGGAGTTATTTTATATATTAAAGAATCTATCCAGGCTGATGAAATAAAATTAGACAGAGAAGCAGATTGTGAAAAGATGTTTGGTGTAACACAGTTACAGGAAACTCAACGTTAACGGTTGGATTAGTTTATCGAAGTCCAAACATAAGCATAGAAGAGAATGAAAAAATACAAAACGCTATAATGGAAGTGAGCAAACGGGACTGTGTTATTATGGGGGATTTTAACCATGGGCATATAAAATGGAAATCTCTACAGAGTATGGGTAGTGAGGACCACAAGTTTGTTGTTTTAGTACAAGATAGTTTCCTTTCTCAACATGTGCTAGAACCAACCAGGGTAGAGAATGTGTTAGACTTAGTTTTGTCCCCACAGAATGAATTAGTTGACAATGTTAAATTATGTGAGCCTCTGGGAAGTAGTGATCACAACCAGATACATTTTACCATCAACATAAAATCACAAAGAAATAATAAAAAACAGTTCAGGAGAAATTTCCACAAAGGAAGATATAAGGAAATGAGGAAATATTTAGCAAAGATAGACTGGAATAACACACTGAAGAATAAGACAGCAACAGAATGCTGGAATATCTTAAAGAATGAAATAGAGTGCATCAAAGATAAATATGTTCCCTTCAAAAAACAAGGGAAACGGACCAGAAAGAAATACTTATCGAAATAAGCCATTAGAAAAATTAAGTATAAACAAATGATGTGGAAGTCATATAGACGTACTGGAAATGACGAAGACTACAACATTTATAAAGAAGCACTAAACCAAGATACAGCTGAAATTAGAAATTCAAAGAGAAGCTATGAACATAAATTAGCTTGTAATATAAAACATGACAGCAAGAGTTTTTATGCGTATGTTCGAAGCAAACAGAAAGTTCAGGATAAGGTCGGTCCTCTAGAAGATAGTGCTGGAAATATAATATCAGAAGGATTCTTAATGGCAGAAGACCTGAATGAGTATTTTAGTTCAGTGTTTACCAGAGAAGACACTAGTTCACTGCCAGTACCAGAGGCTAAGTTCAAGGGGGCAGAATCAGAATATTTAAGACAGTTAATTGTAACTCCAGAAATGGTAGCTAAGAAAATTAGGGCTATGAAGGATAATAAATCACCTGGAGTGGATGGTATTCCACCCAAACTACTATTGGAAATTGTAGAACAAATTAGCATACCGCTTGCAACAGTTTTCAACTTGTCATTAGAAGAGGGAGTGGTTCCTTTAGAATGGAAAGAAGCAAACATTATACCGTTATTTAAAAAAGGTTCGAGAAACAAGTCAAATAATTATAGACCAGTTAGTTTAACATCGGTGATTTGTAAATTATTAGAAAGACTCATTAAAGATCACATGGTGGATTTTCTTGTTAAACATAACTTGATAAACCCATCTCAACATGGGTTTCTAAAAGCGAGGTCATGCTTAACAAATATGTTATGTTTTTTGGAAGATATCACTACGTGGGTAGATGATGGATCACCAGTAGATATCATCTACTTAGATTTTCAAAAAAAGCTTTCGACAAAGTGCCACATCAAAGATTACTGCTTAAACTAAAGGCCAATGGCATAGGAAATGGTATAATTAACTGGATAGAAAAATGGCTGATTGACAGAAGACAACGGGTAGTTGTTGATGGGGAGGCTTCAAACTGGAAATCATTACTGATCCCTGAAATCATCCACAGGGATCAGTACTGGGACCTATATTATTCTTAATATATATAAACGATTTGGACGATGATATAGCTAACAAGGTGTTGAAATTTGCAGATGATACAAAAGTGTTTAAAAGGATTACAAGTGATGGAGATAGACAGCATTTACAAGATGATCTTGACAGGTTGATCAAATGGTCTGAAAAGTGGCAAATGTTGTTCAATTTTGGGAAATGTAAATACCTTCACACAGGACATGGGAACGAATATGTAGAATATACAATGGGGGAACTGTACTAAGTACTACTGTAAAAGAAAAAGACTTAGGGTTGACAATTAATGCTGACATGAAGGTTTCAGAGCAGTGTGGAATTGCAGCTTCAAAAGGAAATCAAATCCTTGGATTGATTAGGCGAAATATAGCATGTAAATAAAAAGAACTAATAATACCGCTGTACAAAACAATAGTTAGGCCTCATTTAGAATATTGTATACAAGCGTGGAGGCCATACCGCAAGAAGGATATAGATATGCTAGAAAGAGTACAGAGGAGAGCGACTAAAATGATACCAAAACTGAGGGATCTTAGTTATGAAAAACGCCTAAAAGAATGTGGTTTAACAACACTAGAGACCAGGAGATTGAGAGGAGACCAGATAGAAGTGTTTAAAATATTGAATGGTTATGAAAATATTGATAGAAATATGGTTTTTTTTCAGTTAAAAAAGATAGAAAGACTAGAGGACATGAAGTTACATTAGTAGAGGAGCAGTGTAGATTAGACGTAAGAAAGTTCTCATTTTCACAAAGGACTGTGAATGAATGGAACAGATTATCTGATGATTGTGTGGGTGCTAGTAGTGTGAATATGTTTAAAAATAAAATCGACACATACCTCAGAAGGGCTGGATAAAAGGGTTGGACACTCGATAAGCCAAAGGGCTTCTTTGTCCACCTGCCATCTAGAGTTAATTTTCTGGATGGCAATCTTGTTAAATCTTGTTAAATCTTCTTCGTTAACCTCAGTAATGGTGCTTCGTTGTCTTGAACGAGGCTCGACACTGTATGTTTCCTTAGCCCTGGTCGCCGTGGTGTGGATACAAACTACTCAATTAAATCGACGTTATTGTGTCGATAGGTGGCGCTGTGGCGATAGATTGGTCGTAACCGTGGAATATTGACCAATCATTGGCAGATATTACTTCAGCAATTATCTCGCCCATTTTAACAAGTTCCTGTTACAGTAATATGCCCGAATGTGTACATGGCCGCTCAGACAGGAAGCACTTTTCTTCCTCCCCGCGCAGAAGAGTGTTACTTCGGTGGTATTGGGTTCACAATCATTATTTTACATTCGCTTTCATGACATGCGAATAAAGAGCTAGTTTGAAACAATACTTTCAATAAACATGAGCACGCCGAAAATAGTTCTGATCATGAAAAGGACAAGTTTTCTTACTATGACACATGCGCTGCGCACATGTGCACGTTTCTAGTAGCTGATTGGAAACACATACACGTTCTAATCAGTGATTGGGCGAATCTCCATGCACGTTTCACCATACAATATTGTATGGTTTAATGAAAACGCTATTACAACCCGGTGACAAGACAGCAATCAAAGTGTAAATCTTTTATTAAAACCACCCGACAGTTAGTATTGGTTTTCCATATATAGGGTAATGCTGCCATCTTAGTCTGGCAGCTATAACTTAGACATACGATGTCATATTAGATTCGGTTATCTGGAGCATCCTCGGTTGCTAACAAACAAATGATAAGCCTTTGATACTACAGGGCCTACACTTGTTGACCTACACGGACACTCACAGTTTGCACCTATACAGCAGGGAGTGAAAAATTCCGTGTCCGGGTTATGCACCAGCGTCACCGATGACCGTGTATCGAACATCGATCTCCCGATGCGACGCTGTCGACGGACCGATAAGGGCAGGCGGCAGCATCCGCCACCGCGGCCATCGCACACAAAAGGCTAATCCGCCGGGATTTCACACAGACAAGGCTAATACGGACGCAGTTTAACCGTCGACGCTCTTTTGGTTTGCTAATACGGCGCGGCGTGTTGGGCTTACAGAGGCGATCTGTAATTAACCTATGGTGTGAAGGCTCTCTACCGACGACTAGCGACGCTAAACCCGCGGATATAGGAGCTTCGCTGTAGCGGGCGCCAGCGTCCCTTCTGGCTATTGCGAGCTTAGACTGCAGGCAACGTGGTCCACGGGGAAATTGCAGCAGCAAGAAAAGTTGTGTTGGCATTGAATGGGCATGCATTACATTGGATGCGTTGTGCGTGCGTGTTTGCGAACGTGCGAGCATGGATGGGTGAATGTTCGATTGCATTAATACACTTGTATGCAAGTGCGTGTATGTATTTGTTTGTGCATGTGCGTTCGTTCGTTCGTTCGTTCGTCTATGTCTATATGTGTAGGCAATTACACACGCCTGTTAGGTGCGATGGATGGAATGGTGGATAATGCTCGCTACCAGTCGTAGTCGTGCTACCAACTGAGAGAGGTGTTGTGAACAGCATTCGGTCACTGTACCAAGTCATTTGCAGCACTTATTATCATTATTTGGAGTTTAACTCATATTAACCTTATACATATTACCACAATACTCTTTACAGCCTCGCCAGCAATATCTCAACAACACAATTCCTTCTTCCGTCAAAAAAGCAACAAACAATGAGCCATTGCCTGTGTGAAACGGATAAAGAAGATCAGAAACAAATAACATGTACTTTGTGGTATCACGACAGAAGTATAAAACAGAGCAAACTGAACAAAGTTAAACAAACACAATCTCATAAATACATCTACACGCCTATCTTTTCGGAAAAAAAACACCTATCATCGCAAACAAAGGGCGAATACAAACAACATCTACCACAGCCCGCGGACATGTCAGACAGCGCCGGGCGTCGAAGCTGGAAGGTCGACCTACCTGTTGCTGAACTGTGGTTCTGCGCAAACAATCTCGCTACGCCGGGGTGCACGAAGACAGTGATGTGGCAATAACTCCGACTAGGCACACGCGACAGGAGGAGCATCCTCCTCATGCAGACGGCAAGCGTCGAGCCACATCGCCCGCCGCACGCTGTCAGTGTCCCAGGCGCGACTTACCGCCGTGCGCCATTGATTTCCGGCGCAACCTCGCCCCCTATCGGATACACTGATCACAGATCACGTGAGTGATTATCGAGTACGGCAGGCAACATAGGCGTACGGTTCTAGGAACGGTAATCGCCAGAGGTCGGGTGCATGTAGGGCGTGTAGGCAGGGTAATACTTCGTGGCTGGGAGACCATGCTAACTTCGGTGCCGTTTCAATTTGGGACATAAAACAATGAGGACGACAAGTACCCTGACAGTGATCATCCTCAATGCCAGCATAGATAGGTCGGTTTGGCGATAAACTTATGAAAAAATAGCATTGTAACTACACTGTAATACAGACTGGTCAGTTAATAGAACATTGCCGACCGCTGGAAACAACTAGATCTTTTATTTTAAGCACCTTAAATATGCCATGAATTCCATTGTGCGGATTACAAAATAGTGTGTCCCCGAGAAAAGTCACCTCAGACACGACCCCCCCAGTTACAACCAGTCCACTTAACTGTTACTGCCATCGCTGTAGCCACAATAATTATGTATAGTCTAATTCCAAAGGTGTTCTCATGAACCACACGTTTGGTGTATTTATGAAACTGTTCACGTGTGTATGCGTGTGTGTGTGTGTGTGTGTGTGTGTGTGTGTGTATGTGTGTGTGTGTGTGTGTGTGTGTGTGTGTGTGTGCGTGCGTGCGTGTATGTGTGTGTATCTCTCATCATCACCATCATCACCATCATCATCATCCATCATCATCATCATCAGTGTGAAGCTGTAGTATCCCGTGGTTGGGCAAAGGCCTCAGCATGTCGTTTCCAGATCTTCCACTCTTGCATTACTCTCTGCCAGATATGCCTTTCCAGAACTCGTCTAGTTTAGCGAATTCCAATATTTCATTGTTCGGTGGAATATAAGATCATTTATAGCAATACTTGCTCGTGCAGATGGTGTTGAAGGTTTTGCAAGTTAGATGTCGCAATTGACGTTGGAAGGTCTGGAGGAGGTTTCCGACAGACAAGGATATGTGACCATGGTTGGCTTTGTGGTGAGACGTTTATTTGTTCGTCTGGCTATTTGTTCGAGGTTTTTCGTTAGGTCATATGCTTTCTTTTTCTCTTGGAGGACACACGTCGCAATCTTCTCATTATATCATCACTTCTCTTTTGCCAGTGATTAAACCACCAATATGGATGTTTCTCGCGAAATCCATCTTATATATTTAAAGTTGCATCCCAAGATTGTCCACATTTTAATCACAAATTTCCATTATGTCAACATGCCCCCATACACTAAATCACTTTCCTCAACTCCATATAAACGTTTTATCCATAAAACATGCAATTTCAAGATAAAACGTCGAAACAGACGACACATTATATCCGCGTATCACACTCGTACATTTATTATTCCGCTGGCTCGACCTAGCGACCGGTTAATTTGTTAAAAAAAACATAACTTATCGAATAACTTACTGAATGCCAAAGTGACATTTATGTTGGCAAATGTGATCAAATAAGTATATATCATTCATGTTGCACATACACTTTCTTAAAAACAGTTTTAAATGATAGTTTAACTTGCTTCCGCAGTTAGCGTAGCGTAGTGTAGTGGTTAGTAGCTTGCTTCTGACCTCCTTCTTCAGCCACCAGATAACCTCATCTGGGGTGAAAAGAAAGCCGACTGCATAAGTCTTTCCTTCTGGCATATAGCCTCTCCTCAATCAAGACTCATGCAGTGCCTCCTTGCGACACCATATGGTAACTGGACATCTTGCGGCTCCAGGCCAAACCTGCATGGGATATAGTGGTCCAGCCACGAAAAACCTTGGCGGAGCAGCATGAGCCCGATATGTGCAGGGTGCAGGGCCCACCAGTGTGTGGACATGTCCCGACCCCCACAAATCATGTTCCAGCTATGGGTCAAATAGCCGCCTGGAGAGGGATGGGATGTTAGAAAATCTGCCCCAGACACACTAATGATGAACAAAGCACCAAATTCGATACCGGATCGGTCGCAGCCCGGGTTACCAATGACCGCGCCATCCGTCTCCCATCAGGACGGACGTGACAAATATGCTACTGATGGACCCTCACCCAAAACGATCCATGGGAGGGACTACATCACTATTGCCTCATGGAATGTAAGAACACTTAACAACCAAATAGGAAAAATGAAAGAACTCGAACATGAGATGGAAAGATATACACGGCACCTCCTTGGACTATGTGAGACAAGGTGGGAGAGCTGTGGTGAAATACAAACAGATGAAGGAAATACATTCTACTACAGTGGAGAAAATGACAAACATGTAAAGGGAATAGGATTCCTTGTCAACAAAAACATAAAGAACTCGGTACTATAGTGCCACTCAACATCAAGCATGCTTATAACCACCCGCCTTAGTGCAACACCTTTCAACATCACGGTGGTACAAGTCTATGCCCCGACATCAGTTTATGATGATGAGCAAGTGGAAGAATTCTACAATCAACTCCAGGACATCGTCGACGGGGTAGACAAGAAGGACATTCTGATTGTCCAGGGAGACTGGAATGCCAAAGTGGGTGACGATGCACAAGCAGAATAGAAAGATTCCTGCGGTCCTTTCTGTAATGCTACAACTAACGAGAGGGGGCTACGTCTGCTGGAGTTTGCTAACTACAACAACAGGGTGGTTGCAAACACACTTGGAAAACATAAAACATCCCGAAGATGGATATGGCATGCACCTAACGGAAGAGATCACAATCAGATTGACTACATCCTGGTGCAAAATAGGTTTAAATCTGGAATCAACAGGGCCAAATCAAGGACTTTCCCAGGAGCAGACGTAGGAAGTGACCATGATCTCGTATTGATGAACTTCAAAGTACGGCTGAAAAAGATCAATAAACCTAAGAATACCAGGCTCAAGTTCAATTTGGACAAAAGCAACACTTGGAGGGAAGTTTGCACCACTGCTCACACTTGAAGAAGATCTAGAAGCGATAACTACAAACGTTAATGCAGTGATGACAGAAACAGCAAATGACATCCCAGGGAAACACCGCCGAAGAAATTCTGGAAATGTGTGACACTAGGAGAGATTTGAAGAAAGACAAGTACGTGGAAGAAGGAGCAGCAAAGTACAGTGAGATCAACAAGAAGATCAGAAAGGGAATGAAACAAGCCAAATAAAAATGGATTGAAGAACAGTGCACGGAAATTGAAGACTGCCTCAACAATAACAACAACAGCAAAAGAGTGTACCAAGTCGGGAGAGAATTGACAAAGCAAAGGCAGGAGAAAGTCAACACAATTCAGGACAAGGAAGGGAAATGCCTCACCGAAGAAAAAAAATTATCAACAGATGGACAGAATACTGTTCGGAGTTGTACAACTTCCAGACCAACGGAGATCGAAGTGTTCTAGACAGCCAAGAATCATCAAATGAGGACGACTTTCCAATTTTACGTGAAGAAGTGGAGATAGCTGTAAGATCACTGAAGAAGGGAAAAACTGCTGGTTTGACAACATCCCAGCAGAACTGATAATGAACGGAGGAGAAACGGTGATAGACATCCTCACCAACATCTGCAACACAATCTGGCAGACTGGAGAGTAGCCAACAGCATGGACTCAATCACTGATAATTACTCTCCCCAAGAAAGGCAACCTACAACAATGTCAAAACTACCGAACCATCAGCCTCATTAGCCATGCGAGCAAAGTGATGCTGAGAGTCATCATGAACAGATTGAAACCACAAGTAGAAGAGATCATCGCCGAAGAACGAGCGGGCTTTCGCAGTGGAAGAAGCACCACGGAACAAATATTCAACCTTCGTGTCTTGGGTGAAAAATACATGCAACATCAACAGGAACTATTCCATGTCTTCATTGATTTCAAGAAGGCATTTGACAGGGTGTGGCATGCCGCACTATGGGCAACAATGAAGAACTACAATATTGGACGAAAACTAGTACACACCATCGAACAGCTATACGCTAAAGCTAGCAGCGCAGTACTGGGCCAAGGCGCTGTAGGTGAATGGTTCCACACATCAGTCGGAGTCCGTCAAGGATGCCTCTTGTCACCTACATTATTCAACATTTTCCTGGAACGAATAATGACAGATGACCTGGAAGATCACACTGGCACAGTCAACATTGGAGGACGCATCATCACCAACCTACGGTTCGCTGATGACATCGACGGGTTGGCTGGAAATGAAGAGGAACTTGCTAACGTTGTGAACCGACTGGGTGAAACATCAGCCAGATATGGAATGGAAATTAGCACAGAAAAAAACAAGCTAATGACAAACAGCAAGAATGCAACGAGGTCCCGAATAACTGCCAATGGACGCGAATTGGAAACAGTAAGTCAATTCAAGTACCTCGGAGCTAGCATCAATGACGAGGGTTCCGGAAACGAAATCCGTGCAAGATCTGCGCAAACATTAGCAGCACTGGCAAAACTTAAACCAGTTTGGAGAGACAAAAACATCGCACTGAAATCTAAACTTAAACTAGTACGTACACTGGTCCTTTCCATCGTTCTGTATGCATGCGAATCATGGACCCTCACAGCGGAACTGCAAAGAAGAAATGCTGCATTGGAAATGAAATGCTACCGAAGAATCCTCGGTATTGCCTACACGGACCACATCACCAACGATGAAATCAGAAAAATCATCACTAAACATGTGGGACATTATGAAGACATGCTGACCACAGTAAAAAAGAGGAAACTGAGATGGTATGGCCATGTAACACGATCAAGCGGGCTCACAAAACAATACTACAAGGAACAGTGCCGGGGAAAAGAAGACAGGGAAGACAGAGGAAGAGATGGTCAGACAATATTGGAGAATGGACTGGGAAGACCTTTGCAGAAACTCAGACATTAGCACACAACCGCGAAGACTGGCGTCGACTGGTGAAACATTCAGCAATGCAGCGCCCCTATGACCCAGGCGGGTTACGAGAGCAGTGACGGTAACTGTAACCTCAGTTAGATGATTTCGTTCCTCGCATTTAAGATTCATTTCGCGAACAACCAAACCTCCCGTGTCTCCGCTACAACATACCAGCTCCTTTGGCCAAATCGATATTTCTGTTTTGGCATCTTTGGACATCTTTGAACAAACTACTAACTTATATTTGGCCGGATCCGGTCAGAAATCAGCGATATAATGTCAAAAGTAACCCGGCTCTGTAATCTGTGCCATAAAGCTATTCAAACTACGAAGTTCAGCATCAACGATTTTTTTAAATCTAAATCAGTTAAGGAGTTAGCTTTTAATTGTAATTTTGTATTTGATTATGCTATCTTGGTGCGCTTACCTGTCGAATGTAGTCTGTTCACTTTCAAACAGTTTGTGTTACTGTTAATAGTGTACATAATTGTTATTTCGATTGATTTTTTAAATCTTACACTTGTTCAATTAAGGTAAGGTAAGTTTTATCTTGAAAGTTAGCTACATAATAATAATAATAAGATAACTTATATTGCGCCTAAATCCTTTGAAACCAAGCTCAGAGGCGCAGCAAAATAAAACGATTGGTCAATCTCAAAATCCATAAGCAGTATTTCAGTTGTCAACAGATGGGTCAAGGCGCTATGGAGCTACGGTGGATAAGCAAGGTTGTAAAGATAAGTTTTTAATGACGACGGAATTTTGTAATATTTTCAATTGATCTAACACTAAGAGGGAGCATATTCCAAAGAGTTGGTGCAGCAACAGAAAAAGCCCTAGTTCCAATGTTAGTGTTGACTCTAGGAACAAAAAGTAGGTCAGAACTAGATGATCGAAGCTGGATAGTTTTCTTACAGGAGTAAGCAATGAATGCAAATAAGATGGTTGCTTACTGGGCAGTGCCAGGTATGTAATGGTACAGATCTTAAATAGTATACGATATCGTACAGGAAGCCAATGCTGACTTCAAAAGTGATACATAGCGAGAAAAACGAGGAGATCTTGCTAGACAATTTTGGACACGCTGAAGTTTTGTGATATCCTTGCTAGCGATATCATAAAGGAGGGAATTGCAACAGTCTGCTGCTAACAAGCGCTATTGCAATAGTTTTAGCAACAGAAAATGACATATACCGGCGAATACGGCGAAAATCACGAACATGATAAAAACAGCAGCGACATGTTTGAAATATGTGTTGTTGGAAATTGAAGTTAAAATCAAAGATCACTCCTAGATTCCGCACCGAGGTTGCTGGCGTGATATGCTGATTCACATTGATTTTTGAAGTGAACAATTTAAGTCAATTATTAATGTTGCTGACTGCCTGTGAATTACCCTGTTAGCAACGTAAAAACAAACGAATATTGTCTAAATTGTATTGTTTATTTTTTACATTTAGTTTAAATACAGCAAACCACTAAAATCTCTAAAAACACATTTATAATTACTCCTGAGCCGCCGTAGGCGCTTGTTGGGTGAGTCACGTTATGTTGCAGTGCATGTCGATGATGTTGCAGTATCGATGGATGACGGAAGTCGATGGCTGTCATTGGTCAGGAGGAATATATCCAGGAACGCAGCTACGAAACCTACAACTGCATAAGTGCTCGGTTTATGCAACTTGCGCATTGTGTGACGCATACGGTATAGAGGTATATGTACTATGAAACAAGAAATATTATAGTTATGCTGATATAGTTATTGTAGTAAACATTATATCATACACTAAGACGTACATTGTGGGCCTACAGCTACTTGTATCGGTTTACTGATGCATATCTAGTGAGAAGAGGGCCAGAGGGGGTTGTATAATTAAAAGTACCTAATACCTGTAATTTGTTTTATCGCAACATACATTTAAATTAACAATGTAATGAATACGTCATGCTTGAGTCTTTATTTCATTAGTCTAGTTACCGTCAGAAATGGTATAACACGGGAATTTGACAGCACATAAAAGTTCTATTTAATCTACATGTATAAGGATGACTGTTTGCTGTGTGTGCTCCAGAGCGATCTCTTCAGCCATCTATCTCTCTCTAGTTAATCACCACTAATACATTGACAATTAAACAATGTTGATACATCCGCAAAATAATGTCTTTGTTCACCAAAGAAAGTTGTTGTGCATTCCTCATCGCGTGGCGCCATCTAGTGAACACATCGTCTAAAGTTGAGCACGTTTTTGGGGTTGCGTTCACGTATTCGTGCTTATATTTTAAACAGATTTTCCCAACATGACTAGAATTTGCATACACGTTGTCAACTACATTCGCACACTCGCATGATATTTGGGTGAAAATGTGTCACACACACACACACGCACGCACGCACGCACGCACACATGGGCACACACGCACACATCCACCCACCTACAACTTCGAGTAATTGTGATATTCTACAGCCGTTTCGATTTCCCAACTTAATAAATACAACTGTACCTCCAGGCAACACGAGGTCCCTAGACTGCCGCCGTACCTGACTACTGGCCGTGATGTGAGGGACGTTGCGACTGAGGACCGAGGCCAAGGCCCGTCGCTCCGTGTCGGGCGTGCCGGGCAGATCGACCTCGACGTCTTGGGCAGACGCTCCGGACCGTTGCACCATAGTCGGCCGACCACTCGGTGCCCCGTCTCCGGCACCACCGCCGCTAGGCCGGGAGAGTTTCAGCTTCTGCAACCTACAACGGAGCCATGACAAGGAAACCATTGGCTCGTTCAAGTACCAACGATTGTTTCTGTGTGTGTGTGTGTTGCGCGCGCGCGTGCGTGCATGCATGCGTACGTTCAGGTAATTTATTCTACTCCTTTATAGTCTTCTTAGAGAAGGAATATTGTCAACATTATTATAAATAGTTATCGTTTCCTGGTATCTGGCGTCATGCCACATTATATTGATCGTCTTATGAGAATGAACTGGCGACTGGTCGTTGACCGCGACCTACAGCTGGTCAACAAAAGATGGAGTGACGTCAGAAGGCTAGCGAATAATACGACTGAGATCCGGTCTTTCAACGCTAATGCAGTCTATCATGCCTAAAATATGTTGAAGTATGTGCATTGTATAGGACATCTGACAGATGTGCAGTGTAGTCAGCTAGGCCCCACCATCCCTGCCTGGCGAAGAAAGGTTCTTCAAACAGCTTTATTAGCGAGTTGGTTTCATTACACTGATTCATTATACTGCACTAATAAAATGTCAAACATTCGTGGACGCCGTATTTATTATAACAGTTTGACAGATTCAACAAAATGCAACAAACAAACACAAAAACTACCAGTGTCGTTGTTTGAAGTAACCGGCGTCTAACGCCAGGGCGCTGAACACGGTGATTCCCGCCAAACCTACGAAGCAGACTACACCGACCGTCACTTGACCTTCGGGAGTTTGCAGCCAACTGCGCTGGGCGATCGGCATCGTCTTATGTATATCTGCAATACGGAAGCCATCGGTGGCCATAGATCGCGCGGGGTCGTTGAAGACGGCATGGAAGACGGGCATGACATCAGAAGCCCCTAAGAACGTCTTTGCCTGGGTGAAGTCGCCCGAGTCAGTGGCGTTGTTCTCAACGAAGTAGACGCGCATAATGAGAAGATCGCTGTCGAAACATAAAATGACAGTTTATTGTATTAAAAAAAAACATTAATAGTTTATAAACATGTTTTGTTTGTATGCGTGCATGTTTGCGTTTGAGTGTGCGTGCGTATTAACTTTAGGTATGTAGCAGGCCAATACGTAAACAAAATGGCTTCTGTCCAACAACAGCATGAGTTGAGCGGCTAATTTGTTGACATTTATAAAGGGAGTGAAGCAATTGGCGTTTAATTTCGAAACACACAGGATGCGCCGAAACATTGGGATACACAAACCTGCTTTCGGTAGGTACAACTTCAGCCACCCTTGGCGAGCAAGGCGCACAGTAATTGCTCAGCAGTCGGATGAAGCGGTTATTGACATCATCCGTTGTTGCGCTTCCCGGTGGTACCTGAATGCGCCAGTCCGTTAAGTAGTCCGGATCAAATACGTCTATCCGGACCACAGTCAAACTGAAGAAAAATAATGGACATTCTCTATCGATCATTGCACCATCAAGTTGTGTCGTTTCAACTTGAGAAGACGACACATTTGACTAAGTTGTACATCATTTTATGATTTCTTTGTGCACAACCATTTTCTTTATCTGAAAGATAAAAAAGAACACGTGTGTGACCTGCGTGGATTTTCCAAATATCAGCTCTCTCACAGGAAGCTCTCAAATTTAATGGTTGTGTTATCTAATATCTAATAGCATACCTAAATTCGTAATATATAACTAAAATTATTATTATATTGATCATTTATCTTTTTGTCTATCCCAAATAAATTGCCTATACAAATATGTAATATAATATTATATTCATTTCCCGACTTGTCACTGACTTTGTCATGAAAATCAGGATATACAGATATATTATTATTTGAATTTTTGAAGACCCACTAATATCTACTCAAAACCATCTTTGATTAGCATTAATCATAATGTATATCTAGCATTACAGTCACTGCGAACCTACTTGGTTGTGCGGCCGCCTGCGTCTTGTGCTCTGGCGGTGAGTCGATAAGGAGGCTGGTTGACGTCATTCAATGTCGACTTCACAGTCACTTGTCCATCGAGGTAGCCCAAGTAGAAATACATCCGAGCGACGTCAGAGGCTGACTCCAACGAGTAGCTGAGGGTGTTTTCGGCTACACACGAGACAATGAAGACAGCCTGTTCATTAATACCCGTCAATAACTGTAGAAACAACTATTGTATATTATCGAATATAAACAACACCAATAATGTATGATATTTATATTCAATTATTTTATAAATGTTATGAATTTGTACGTGAAGTTTTAATTATATGTCATATGTCACACTCGCCTATTTTGAACAGCCGTTGATAATTAGTTTGCATCGAATTACAAAGTGACTAAAACTGTTTATCAAAAACAAATCGACTATAAACTACGTAGATGTTGTTCCTAAAATCGAAAAGAATGACTTGCTAGGTGAGAAAACATACTTGGTATTCTCGTGTGCAATGGTTATGCAATGTGAGTGATAAAGGTGTTATCCAAGTGTACAAGACTTACAATTTCTAGCTTACCCGTATCAGGATCGACGGCAATAATACGTCCTATGCTTGCTCCTACATCGGCGTCCCAACGGATCTCCATGTTGTAGAAATTCCGCTCGAAGTACGGGTCATTGTCATTAATATCATCGACAATAATCCTTACAACTGTCATACCATATAAACCTTCCGTGTCTGCCGCGTACACTTTCAGTTGAATCGTTTCGATTTCTTCACGGTCGAACGGTTTCGTGCTTTGCAATACACCGACTAGTTTTCCGTTGCCGTCTGCCACGGTAGTGATTTCGAAGTTGGCTTGCGTTTCGCCGGCAACAATACCGTACGTGAGCAATCCGTATGTGCCAGCATCTTCGTCGATGGCTGACAACGTGATGATACTGACCCCGGACTCTGAATTCTCAAGGACGTGGCCCACGTACGAAGTGAGGGGGAAGTGAGGTACAAATTCATTCTCGTCCAGCACGGTCACGCTGACATTCAGGTGACCTTGACCACCGCTGGTGTCCGTTGCAATAAGATCTTCAATAAATACACACTATTCATTACTTGCGTTCCAATTCTCTATGTTTTTCTCTGAATAGATCTAATATATCTATAGATAAATGTCAAATATCAGTTTGCATTTTGTCAAGCATAAGAGAAAGTATTGAATAATCCAATACGTATTAAATGTTTCATCACAACATGTATGCTATTAACAATGTATAAGCTCGCGTATCTATTTTCAAGATTATGCATGAAAGACATGTTTATTGACGCGTGTATGCATGCTTAGTTTTTTAGCAATCAAAGAAGCGAAACTATTATCTCATCTTGTAGTTTGCGTTTACATCGCCATACCTTGACAAAGACAACAGACTAGTGACAAAGTTATCCATCAGCACAACACTGACCTATGTTGAATTTAGTTGGATGTGTAGTATCTTCGTAGTCCATAGTCTTCGCGACCCTGATGGCACCAGTACTGCTGTCGACATCCAGGAATGTTCCATAGCCGCCGTCAACGACGATACTGAAGGCAACAGCTTCGTGCTCAATGTCGGTCACATTGTAGTCGAGCGGAACTAAGTGCCCGACTGGCTGAAGACAGAAGCAGCAAGTTTTTTTTATATAAATACTGAGGCTATTCTTGTCTAGAAGTCATGTGTGTGTGTGTGTGTGTGTGTGTGTGTGTGTGTGTGTGTGTGTGTGTGTGTGTGTGTGTGTGTGTGTGTGTGTGTGTGTGTGTGTGTGTGTGTGTGTGTGTGTGTGTGTGTGTGTGTGTGTGTGTGTGTGTGTGTGTGTGTGTGTGTGTGTGTGTGTGTGTGTGTGTGTGTACTTGTGTGTGTACTTGTGTGTGTTTGTGGTATGTGTCCGTGTGTGTCCGTGTGTGCCTGTGTGTGTGCGTGTGTGTGCGTATGCGTGTGTGCATGTGTGCGTTCGTATGTATTATATTGAACGTCTCATTCAGCAGA
This sequence comes from Escarpia spicata, assembly GCA_963995525.1. Classification (NCBI taxonomy): domain Eukaryota; kingdom Metazoa; phylum Annelida; class Polychaeta; order Sabellida; family Siboglinidae; genus Escarpia; species Escarpia spicata. Next base: position 63,707,264 of record OZ023211.1, read on the forward strand.
TCACTGCGAATCATAGCGAAATATCAATGTATAATCATGTTAGCACAACACACTTCCGGTTGCCTACCAGATTTTCCAGCAGCGTAATGTCGGTGTAACTGGGAGAAAAGACGGGCGGATCGTTCCGATTGAGAACATTGATTGTAATGTTTTTCTCGTCGGAACACAATGTGGCGTCACACACGACGAATGAAATCATGTGCGTGGTCTGCGTCTCATAGTCTAGGTGGCGCTTCAGCGCGATGTAACCGCCTGGCAACATATGATGAGATTTCGTAATTTTACATACACCTACACATATGTAGCAGTTCATATTTATTTTATTTTGTGTTATTATTACCATTATTGTTGTAGTTGTAATACTTATTATATAAATAGCAACAGAAGTCTTGTTGCAGAAACATTCGTCATCGCTGTCATCATCGTCGTCATCGCTGTCATCATCGTCGTCATCGCTGTCGTCATGGTCGTCGTCGTAAATGAATGGAACAGATTATCTCCTGATTGTGTTGGTGCTAGTAGCGTGAATATGTTTAAAAATAAAATCGACACACACCTTAAAAAGGCGGGATACATGTAGATAAAAAGTATTGGACTCTCGATAAGCCAAAAGGCTTCCTTGTCCAACTGCCATCCAGAGTAATTTTCTGGATGGCAATCTTGTTAAATCTTGTTAAATCTTGTAATATACATATACGATATATGAACATTAGTACTATATTTTTTATTCCATCACTTCTGAATCACCTTTCACACAACAGGTATACTGTCATTGTCAACTGGATATGCCATATATTTTCGCCGACTTATTTCTTGACGAAACTACTTCCTAAACTACCGTCATGCTTCGTACTGGTTCCCTATAAACAGTGTATAGAGCCAAACGTTGCCATACTGAACATATGCTTTCAAATAAAAAAAACGGTATACCATTAGAAAACGTGAAGAGGTCGTCAGGCGCTGTAACACTTCGCAGTGTGTACGACAGTGGCTGAGCCTCGGGGTCAGCTGCGATGACCTGTCCACGGGGAACAACAAAGCACGTCATCAGTCACTCAAAAAGTAAAAAAGTAAAAAGGTAAGTTCTTGTATAGCGCAATATCCAGTTCTCAGGACTTCTCAGAGTGCTGTACACTTTACTCCCTGGCAGACCTGTTCAATCAAGCACCATCTCAACTTATCTTGGGAAGATTTCAGCTAGGCGGCAATTAATGCTCGAAGACTATTCGTATAGAAATATCCACCACTGTCTTGGTCAGGTATTCATTCATACAGCTGAATGAACTGGAGCAACGTGGAGTGAACGAACTTGCCCAACGTTCAACAGCCAGCACAGGATTCGAACACGGGTTCTCTCGATTGAGAGTCCGATGCTCTAGCCACTACGCCATTCCGCTCCACATAAAAAACTGTCAGCACCCATACATATAAACACGTGTAAAGATAAATGAGCAGCGTTCATACTAAATCTCTTCCCCGTACATTGTGCACCTCCGGGAGTGTTGTGATGCCCGCAAATGCAATAAATCCACTGCATGTATGCATGGCATTGATTCTAAATAGAAACAGGTGTTCCAATCCCACGTATTTTAGGTGTAGCTACGAGGAGATCCGTTCTATGCTAGTCCTTCTGTTGTAAAGAGGAAGATAGGTGGAGTCTCGGATGACAGGACTATGATTTATATACGATTACACCCGCCAATAAAGAAAAAACAAGGGCAGCAATGTCACCATTATAATATTATCTACTTAACCTCGTTCTCATGATCACGTGATATCTGCTGTCGCCAATTACGGCATAGCATGCAACAGATAACAGTTTAACACAATTCTCTAGTGGCGCCACACGGGAAATGACTGACAACTCAATAAGTCAATAACCCCAAGTAAATACCTACGCGTGTTTTGAAACACATCGCAACGGTCCTATGAAACGAATAAATAGAGAAAGAGACGAGGTCTCTCCTAGACGCCTGGGAGGAGATGTATGTCAATGCTCCCGCGTTAGCGTGTTGATATGGAGATTACTGTTACAGCCGTAGTTATGTCTTGACTGGATCAATCAATAGAGCTTTAAGACATGTACCAAACAGCATATGAACATGATAATAATAATAATAAATACAATTATCTAACACACAATATTCGTTAACGACTTTAAGCAGTCACTCATACAAAACAAACATGCGACGCGAGCGTGATGTACCTGCCCGACTACGGTTCCGAGACCGACGTCTTCTGGGACGGCAACAACTTCCGGGTAACTCGCTATCGCAGGCGGTTCTGGGACGTCGAGGATGATGACAGTCATGTAGCCCGGATGTCCCCGCAAAATGGCGTCACTCACGTTGATCTGGATGACGTACTGGCGCGTGACCATGTAGTCAAAACCAGGTGTGTCGATGTACGCCAACTGGTTGCCTAAAATGTGCAATAAATATATCAATAATCATTATTCTCTGTAGTATACATAGGCCTCTCGTTAGATGGATTCCCGATGTACAACCTCATCTTTAAAGGTACAATATATGTCCGATCTAAACAAAATTCTACACATACCTTGTGTCATAATTAATTTGATTAGCTCGGTTATTTTCCATATAGCGAGAGTCAACTGATTGACACATTGCAGTTATGATGTCGTTGATAGCTATTGCTACACCACTAGTGTGTGTCTGCTGACGATCGTTTCAGAATGGGATAAGCTCCAGCTATATACCTATAGCTCTGTATACTATATAATTTTCAGAATGAGAGAAGCTGACCGGAAAACTAAATAACGCTGATTTCAGCTGAGGTTTCAAACAGTCACGGCTTGACTGTATAACGGTTCGGTATAACCGAATCCTGGACCACCACCGATATATCAGATGCTGAATTGGGACTGACAGGATATGTAATGTTTAGAAAAGATAGAATAGGAAGAAAGGGAGGTGGAGTTATTTTATATATTAAAGAATATATTCAGGCTTATGAAATAAAATTAGAAAGAGAAGCAGATTGCGAAGAAGCTGTTTGGTGTAACATAGTTACAGGAAACTCAACGTTAACAGTTGGGTTAGTTTATCGAAGTCCAAACGTAAGCATAGAAGAGAATGAAAAAATACAAAACGCTGTAAGGGAAGTAAGCAAACGGGACTGTATTATTATGGGGGATTTTAACCACGGGCATATACAATTGAAATCTCTACAGAGTATGGGGAGTGAGGACCACAAGTTTTTAGTTTTAGTTCAAGATACATTCCTTTCTCAACATGTGCTAGAACCAACCAGGGGTGAGAATGTGTTAGACATAGTTTTGTCCTCACAGGATGAATTAGTTGACAATGTCAAGATATGTGAGCTACTGGGGAGTAGTGATCACAACCAGATACATTTTATCATCAAAGTAAAATCAGAAAGGAATAGTAAAAAGCAGTATAGGAGAAATTTCCACAAAGGAAGGTATAAGGACACGAGGAAATATTTAGCAAAGATAGACTGGAATAACACACTGAAAAATAAGACGGCAACAGAATGCTGGAATATATTAAAGAGTAAAATTAAGTGCATAGTCGATAAATTTGTACCCTTCAAAAATAAGGAAAACGGTCCAAAAAGAAACACTTATCGAAAGAAGCCATTAGAAAAATTAAGTATAAACAAATGATGTGAAGTCATATAGATGTACTGGAAATGATGAAGACTACAACAGTTATAAAGAAGCACTTAACCAAGTTACAGCTGAACTTAGAAATTCAAAGAGAAGCTATGAACAACAATTAGCTAGTAATATAAAACATGACAGCAAGAGTTTTTATGCGTATGTTCGAAGCAAACAGAAAGTTCAAGATAAGGTCGGTCCTCTAGAAGATAGTGCTGGAAATATAATATCAAAGGGATTCTTAATGGCAGAAGACCTGAATGAGTACTTTAGTTCAGTGTTTACCAGGAAAGATATTAGTTCACTGCCAGTACCAGAGGCTAAGTTCAAGGGGGCAGATTCAGACTATTTAGGACAATTAATTGTAACCCCAGAAATGGTAGCTAAGAAAATAAGGGCTATGGAGGATAATAAATCACCTGGAGTGGATGGTATTCCACCCAAACTACTATTGGAAAGTGTAGAACAAATTAGCATACCGCTTGCAACAGTTTTCAACTTGTCATTAGAAGAGGGAGTGGTTCCTTTAGAATGGAAAGAAGCAAACATTATACCGTTATTCAAAAAAGGTTCGAGAAACAAATCAGAGATCTATAGACCAGTGAGTTTAACATCAGTGATTTGTAAAATATTAGAAATACTAATTAAAGATCACATGGTGGATTTTCTTGTTAAACAAAACTTGATAAACCCATCTCAACATGGTTTTTTAAAGCGAGGTCGTATTTAACAAATATGTTATGTTTTTTGGAAGACATCACTAAGTGGGTAGATGAGGGATCACCAGGAGATATCGTCTACTTAGATTTTCAAAAAGCTTTCGACAAAGTACCACATCAAAGATTACTGCTTAAACTAAAGGCCCATGGCATAGGAAATGGTATAATAAACTGGATAGAACAATGGCTGATTGACAGAAGACAACGTGTAGTAGTTGATGGGGAGGCTTCAAACTAGAAATCGGTATTGAGTGGGGTACCACAGGGATCAGTATTAGGACCAATATTATTCTTAATATATATCAACGATTTGGATGATGAAATAACAAGCAAGGTGTTTAAATTTGCGGATGATACAAAAGTGTTTAGAAGGATTAAAAGTGATTGAGATAGACAGCATTTACAAGATGATCTTGACAGGTTGATCAAATGGTCTGAAAAGTGGCAAATGCTTTTCAATTTTGGGAAATGTAAATGCCTCCACACAGGACATGGGAACGAAGAGGTAGAATATACAACGGGGTGTACTGTACTAAGTACTACTGTAAAAGAAACGGACTTAGGGTTAACCATTAGTGCTGATATGAAGGTTTCAGAGCAGTGCGGAATTGTAGCTTCAAAGGGAAATCAAATCCTTGGATTAATTAGGCGAAACATAACGTATAAGGAAAAAGAGCTAATAATACCGCTGTACAAAACAATAGTTAGGCCTCATTTAGAATATTGTATTCAAGCGTGGAGGCCATATCGCAGGAAGGACATAGATATGCTAGAAAGAGTGCAGAGGAAAGCAACTAAAATGATACCAAAACTGAGGGATCTTAGTTACGAAATACGCCTAAAAAATGCGGTTTAACAACACTAGAGACCAGGAGATTGAGAGGAGATCAGATAGAAGTGTTTAAAATATTGAAGGGTTATGAAAATATTGATAGAAATATTTTTTTTTCAGTTAAGAAAGACAGAAGGACTAGAGGACATGAACTTACATTAGCAAAGGAGCAGAGTAGATTGGATATAAGAAAGTTTTCATTTTCACAAAGGATTGTAAATGAATGGAACAGATTACCTGCTGATGTGTGGGTGCTAGTAGCGTGAATATGTTTAAAAATAAAATCGACACATACCTCAGACGGACGGGATACACATAGATAAAAGGGTCGGACTCTCGATAAGCCAAAGGGCTTCCTTGTCCACCTGTCACCTAGAGTTAATTCTCTGGGTGGCAATCTTGTTAAATCTTGTTAAATCTTGACCTCTGTTGATATTGCTTGTGGTCAGATTAAATACCCATAATACCACTGGGCATTCACAAGTAAGCCTCAAACAATTCATACAAAATCAGTTTCACTCGTGAAATATATCACCTTCAGCGCCCTTGAGAAAGAAGTTGCTTTCGTCGGGCGTGGCGGACATGCTGTACGTGATGAGATCACCCTCGAAGTCCGTGGCGTTGATCACGTACGCCGTTGTGGAGACCGTCATGTTTTCGTAGATGTATATAGTGGCTGGTAGGTTATGGATGACGGGAGCTTCCGGTCCATCCAGTACCGTGAGGTTGACGCGCGCGCTTACCACGTGACTCCCGTCGGACGCCGTGAAGGTCAATACGTAGAATGTGGTGACCTCAAAGTCAAGTCCGGGCGGAGAAACAACGCGTACCTCTCCTGGACAAAATATATGATCACTAACACAAAACACACACATTGGTTATTCACATGGTAACATTTAAAATACGTTAGTAAAATCCGTCTTCACTCTTATCAAGTTCCGTTCCAGTAGGCGCTGTGGTTACACAACAGGTTCTATGGCTGTTTCTGTCAACCGCTACTTAGACGGCTCTGCGCTCATGCCGGAAGGAATAAACAAGTGGGCCGCCCAAAACAATGTGGAGAACCACAGTGGATAATGAACGAAAACAAATGGGATGGACAACATGGAGGGAAGCAAGACGCGTAGCCGTTGTCAGGGCTATATGGCGGATTTGCACAGCAGCATTATGGACACGAGGCCTGAAGAGGGTAGGGTAGGGTAGGGTAGGGTAGGGTAGGGTAGGGTAGGGTAGGGTAGGGTAGGGTAGGGTAGGGTAGGGTAGGGTAGGGCAGGGCAGGGCAGGGCAGGATAGGGTAGGGTAGGGTAGGGTAGGGTAAGGTAAGGTAAGGTAAGGTAAGGTAAGGTAAGGTAAGGTAAGGTAAAGTAAGGTATACTCCTCTCACATGCATTCCACTCACGAGTCTCATTCATCTCATTTGCGTTGTTTAATACAAACCACCCATCACTAGCGGCCACCCGGCTAACGCGGCCAACGGCTGGGGTTACAGGAAGAGTCTACCCCTCGGCCTACCATACACACTGAGTTGGCATTCGTACTTGTGTTACAAATTACATTATCTCTGACAAATCAACTGTTATTTTCCATATAAATGATGTTCACTGTCCACATGTTCCCCCCTCACCAGAGGCCACCCGCCTTATTACGCCACTTTAGATTTGCTGAAGGGCTAGCCTTATAAGAGAGGGACTATTGTACCAGTTGCTGAAAGTTTTGTTTTAGTGTCTCTTTTCATCTGACAGTTTTTACCCATAATACGCATGCTACTTCTGAAGTTTCTGTTTTGTTTATGTGTTCTGACCAATTTCCACGGTATGCTGTTGAAGGCAAGTAACGGAATTTGTATATCGACTATTTATGTTTGTTTATTGTTTGACGACGCGATATTGGGTTCTTTTGTCAATCTGAAGTGTCTAAAAATGCATATATACAGTCCTGGGATCGTTTAAGCCGTGTTTCTTGATTTACGTCAAACGCTTTTCTGTATTACGTTATACGCATCTTTAAGCTACGTCAATCGTGCTGTGACTGACGCAGACAAATATTCAGCGTTTGATTCTGCCGCCCCCACAATGCACCCTTTTGTGTGACGTGATTCATACGTCAGATCTGTGTAATCATTATGTGTTTAGTGTGTTTGATTTTACAGATCCTGTTACACTGCTGGATCGTTTTTAGCATATTAATATGTATATATGTGTGGAGTTTCATGTTGATATTCACAGCATTCGCACTCACCGTCGGATCAGTGGTGGAATTTATTATTTTGCCGATGTGACACCAGAAACATGACGCAGTAGGTGGGTTAATAATTACGTCGATGTTGTGAATCTGCGAGTTCATGATAAAAGGTAAAGGTAAGTTCTTATATAGCGCAGTATCCAGTCCTCGGGACTGCTCAAAGCGCTTTACACTTTGCTCCTTGGCAGATCTGTTCAATCGAGCATCACCTCGACTTCTCTTGGAAGCATTAAGCCATGCTGCAATTAATATTCGAATACTATTCATATACATTACATATATCCACCACTGTCTATAGCCAGGTACTCATTGGCCCAAGGTTCGACATCGCAGAACACAATTCGAATTTTAATGTGTTAAGACCACTAGCACTACCCATTTATCGCACTGCAAACCAAGTACGACAGAACGTAAAATCCTCGGGTGAGTGACTCACTACTGTTTCCGACGGGTAAAAAGCATATCGTGTGAGCGTTAGTAAATAACTCTAAACAATTACTGTTATTAAACACATCGCCAATTGGTAGAGCAGAGGTCGTCCTTTTCCAAACAACATGATCTCGCCGCGATTTAGGTGATTCTGCGTACAATGTCTTGGTATGCCTTTTTTAATTATGTATTTACATATTAATTACCTTTCAGAACCAGTTTAATTGACTTTTTAATAATTGTTTTAAACACTTTTTAATTATATGGTCATTTTAATTTACATATTTTATTTATCGATAAATTTAGTAATTTTACTCTCATGGTATATTTAGCGGAATTGCATGAGCGAAGCTCACGTAAGACATATGCCAAAACGCATTTAATAATAATAATAAATAATGTCTTGGTATTTCAGTCATGCATACTGGAGCGTCAACAACCACACGTGACATTCTCCAACATGGACACCTTTCCAGAGCCTTTAGAATGTCAAACAAGATGTTATATAACAGAAATGTTGCACAGAGGACGCAACCTAGCAACACCCACCAACGCTCGTGCTTCCAGGTCACACAAGTGCCATCTATCGGTAATGCACAACACAACATTCAACAAGGGACGTCGAAACGAGGAGAATTACACGACGGCAAGACTGGTCAAAAACACTCACAGATTAGCCCTACTACGTAGCTGACATTACTGTGTTACATTTTAAGGTCAAGTACGTTTGCTGAAAACTGTAAGAAAGAGTATATTTTCACCATATTTCAAGCACGCAGAATTGTTTTTGTAACTCGTGCGTACGAGTGTATACGGTGTATACAAGTGCGTACGAGTATGTACGAATGTAGCATAAATAACGCAACACTGGTTGTGTTTTGATGAAAATGTGTTCGATGCCAGTGTATGCCTGACACAACGATACAGTTATTATGTACTTCATAGTTAAAAATAATTCCTTGCGACTGAAATTGTGATACCACAAATGTTGTTATCTTCGCAGAAATAAGTTTTATTGTCATCACGCTTAACAGGGCAACGGTCGTGTGATGACGTTTATATGGCTAAACGACATTCAAATGGAATATTGTCCAAAGTGCGGTTTTACCTTCCGAACATGCAGGCGCGATTGTCAGTTTACACAGAGACCAATCGTCATCCGCGCAATGGAAAACATGAAAACAACTTGTGAACAACAATCCAAATTTTTGAAACGACATTTCATGGTGGCGACAAAAACGAACCAACCTACCCGACTGAGGTAGAAACTGAAGTGCCGCGCTGCTAGGGGTCGCCACCATGTCAACTGACAGTGTATCGCCGACGTCTTCGTCAGAGGTGTTAACGATGAACAGTCGACCGACGAAGTTTTCGTCGACGTCAACAGCCGTTGAGAGGTTGCGGAACACCGGAGCTTCGTTGACGTCAGTGACGTGTACAGTGAGTACATCATTGACGGTGAAGTGCCCGTCGGTGACGGAGACCGTCAGGTTGTACTCTCGGATACCGCGGTCGTAGTCCAGTCCGGGCCTGTCGATAACTGACAATTCGCCGGCTGGAGAGGAAGGAGATAAACTGTAACTACATATTGCTGAAAATTCTTCAGGATAGTTAATTTTTATGTAAACGATTTCTTTTTGACATGTGCAAAACATGGACGATGACGTCATACGTAACACGTACTGAAGAAGTCGGTGTGCCTCGTTGACGAAAGACTCTACAACTACAAGATAGAATTATGTATTGTATGTGTCAGAAAGAAATCGTTTGCATTTAAATACACACTGTGTTGGGAGGACGTGCGTGCGTTTATGTGCGTGCGCGTGTGCATGTTTGTTGTGAATGCAAAAGTGTCGTACGGACTATTTATTGTTGTCTTGTGCACATTGTACATTGTAATTAAATGCAGGCTTCTATGTAAATTCACACTATAAATCACACAATCCTTACAAAACACATATCACTACTAGTTATTACACGATACCATGCATTGTGTAACACTGTTAAAAGGTGCGCATACAGGACATACTATGCGAACCATCACGGGTGCTCAAACAATTGCAATATTACTTGTGGCGTTGATTTCGAAAGGCGCTGCCGGAGCTGTCGACGACATTGTAAACGTGAAGACTGCGTGGCCAGAAGAATCAGACACCCGCACCGTCTTGAGAAGACCCCTTAACGTCGTGGTCTCGGCCAGGAATACCTCGGCCGGCAAGTTGACAATGGCTGATATAAAAAACAGATGTAACAATGGAGGTCAGTAACACTGTAGATCACTAATGTAGTGTCGTAACTACGAAAGTGAGAACTTGGAACAGTAGGAGATATATTTTTGTATGACCTAGTGGTGTAAGTAATTGATCCAGTTTGTGTAAATTGCGGTTGCAATCCTCTCTCATCAACTTAAAAAACTATCAGGTTTATTTCATACAATAACTGTGCTCCAAGTCGGCACCCACAAAAACACATTTCACCAGCATAAGTTATTTTAGTACCAGGTAAATGATGATCAACGGAAAGCAAGTAACTTACGTGATCGTGTGGATGCAGTTTCTAACAAACAAACAAGTGAAAACATTTTTGGTGTTATTAAATCATTAAAATGACGTAGGGTTTAGGCAATAAGCTTTACGAGGAAACATATTTTGAGTGTCTTCTTGCACTCTTGTTTAGTGACCCTGATGTCCCACGTTTATTGCCCAGTATTGAAGACGTGCACAAATACAAATTTCAGTCTAAATGGGCTGGTTTCTGGACACATTCTTGGTACCTACCAGGAAGGCAGCGCCGTTTATCGGCCATCGCTTGACACTTCCAGTTGTTTTTGACGTCGGCGTCGACGAAGCCGGCGTTTGTTCCTTCCGCTACCCGCGCGCAAAGGTAACGGGCGATAGTGCAGGAGCCGACGGGTGTGAGCACGCTGGTCGTCGCGGACATGCTGAGGGTGCTCGCCGGCGTCAGACCAGCACGGAGCACGGTCTGGTCCGTCGGCGAGATGGGCATCTCGGGTAGGCCTAGAGTGTCTGTAAGATTTACACACGCAAAGAACTCGACACAATATACAGCTTCAGCGATACGTTTTCTATATGTTATATGTATCGTTAGTTTCGTGGTTTATCGGCCGGTCACGTCTTCACTACACGTGTCGTGTAGACACGTATATGAAAATACGAGTGGAATGACATTAGTTAGTGTATACACTTTCTTATGGGTTTTACACGTAGGCCTAATTTAAAAACGTACATGCTTACATTTTACGGGCGATATAATCCATGTAACTACGAACAGTAACCCCCTCTCGACCGCGGCGCGATGCCAGGCTCAAGAAATCTTTATCTACCTCTTTCACATCGTGTGTGAACAGTGGTAGATCTGCCGTTTTCATTGCAATGTCACATGACACCTCCACAATACTATTTTTTTTAATTAACACGGCTAAATAAACGAATACTTGAATAAAATAAAGTGGTAAGAGTATGAATAACATTCGTGTGTTATGTGCCGTTGAATACTTACACATTTGACTTGGTATTTGGATGAACATAATGTGCAAAACATGGCATAACCGCTTTATATGTTGTACGTTTGTGAAAGATCTATACGTACCTACAGCGCCTGCGCCAATATCTACGTCAGACAGCCGGAGCAGCAGAGCGTAGTTGGTGCTCGGAGCCACCACAGCTGGGACGGCGTTGCCAGACTTGGCCGAAGCGATGTTTTTGATGACGATATCGAAGTCGAAGGCGATGGACTTGCCTTCGGTCAAAATCAGAGGCGTCGGTGTCGTCTCCGTCAAATTGATTACGGACACATCTACACAATAAACCTTAGTTCAGAAGCGCAACGAACCGGAGTTGTGTGCACGCACGCACGCACGCACGCACGCACGCACGCACGCACGCACGCACACACACATATACACGCAGTTTATAGTTATTTATTTTCTTTCGATGCAAACCATGCAACTATTATACTTTACTTTTTTATAGGCACGTTTTTAGTTATACACACATTGTCATAATCGAGTTGACGATTACAAACATTTCGTAGACGTTCAAGAATGATATCACACATAAAAGCCAGCAAGATACCACTCGCCTGGTGTGCAGCTTCGCTCCAACTCTATATTGCGACATTTGTGGTTGTTCTTCAGCTCCCCATCCGCGAAGGTGGCGTCCACCTTCACACAGAGCCAGGTGGCACGCAAGCAGTGCACTTCCGGTAACGTGACCTCAACGGAGCCCGCCATTGACACGTTACGTCCGGACTTGATGGCGTATCTGAGATCCGTGGCCGGGACAACGGCAGCATCGACGATAGCTATGCCCAACGAATCTACGCCCGTTTCTAAGTTTTTGTCAGTCAGATGAAAACGAACGGCGAAATTGTTATCGGGCGGCGACATAGCTGGAATGTCTGCGCCGATGCGATTTTCTATCGTAAGTTCGAAGTGGATAGCCTTCTTTAACCCATACAGAAGTATGGTCGGTGGATAAATACTCAGGGTGACCGGCGTTGGATCTACAAAGATATGTCGAAGTCCAAAAAAAAACATATATACAATGACACCAAATGGAAATATTATTCTGTGAATCAAACCTGCTCGCGTTACACATGCAGGTTTTACAGTAACACACGTGATAGGTGTGACAGTGGTAACTTTAGGATATATACCAAGTGGTGTCCTTGAAACAAAAGCCGGTATTGTCCATCATAAAACGGTGCAAGTTCTCCCGGCTTGGCAACGTCACCCGTCCACAACCCCATTAAAAATGTATCATGCAAGACGCCAAGAGAAGACGAAGATGCCAGAAGAGACATTGGCTGGATGACATCATAGAGTCGACTGGTGTACTCCTACTGACCCTGCTACACACCGGAGCAAACAGACCAGACTAGTGCAGACTGACGGGTGAGTCAGTCAGTCAGTCAGTCAGTCAGTCAGTCAGTCAGTCAGTCAGTGATGTCCTTTAACGGATAGCCTACCTTATGTACAAACGTACGTAAGAGTTGGCGAAGCTTTAGAAATGTGTTCGGAATAGTCAATAGTGTAAACAAAACCTAGCTGAGGTTCTCTTTGGCTAAACGGTACATTACGCATTATTTGATTACCAAAATGTAAGTGAATGAATTCGTAATCCTACTCACATTGTTGTGTGACACGTAAAAATGCAAAGATAAACACAATATATAAAATTGGTGTCTGTCGAATCTTTTAACATAGTAGTTTGACTAATATGCCTGTGAATACAAATTCTTATCCAGTTTCAACCAACATTAACTATACATATTCAGTAACATTTATAACTTTGTATTTGTTTTTAAACTCTTTTTAATTTTAGCAATGCCATTTATAAGCACCATAGATACGGCTGCGAAGATAGAGTGTAAAGAGTGTAAAGAGACTACCGCATCAATAAGATTCGTGTCAACAGATGTACATTTACCTGGCTTGCACACCTTTTGTGCGTCGATGTTCTTGCACGCCACGTTGTTGGTCGCGTCTACATCCGTGTAGCTGGCGCCGACTCCAGCCCGTATACTCGTGCACAGGAAGTGGACGGAATAACAGGCGGCTTTGTCGATCGTCAACACCGCAGATCCACCTGCGACCACGCTACAAACATGATGGAAAGATTAGGGTCTATGTTCCGGCGACGATACGTGGATAAGACATGGTGCAAATACAGAGTACTGAACTGACGATAGGGGAACCGGGGTTCGAATCCTGGTGCCGACCGGTCGGTGGTTCGGAACTGGTATCGGCCGCCGTGTCGAAACTTGGGCAATTGTTTCACACTACGTTGTCTGTGTCTTTCGGAAGAGACACCAAGCCGTTGGTCCCTTCTATATGGTGTCTTTGCCAGGGAAAGTAAAACTGCCATGCAGGGAAATGGAAAAACTGTCGTGGACTCACTGAGCTTATTTCTTCCCAATACAAACAGTGATCTTTAAAATGTTGGTTGGTCAATTGGGAGAAGAAGAAGAAATATTAATTTTAATAAAATATAATAAACCCGTCCAGTGGGCAATCATAGTATTTGGTGCGGGACCAATTTTGCGTTTCGCTTAATTTTGACCGGATCCTGTTAGTAATACTGTAATCGTTCGAGCGTTGATTTCACCGAAATTAAACTTCAGATTTGTATAAACAAGCTAGCATGTCGTAGCCCATATTAGGTTCGATGTTTTCGCTCGAAATAAATGTGAAAAATGGAGGGGGAGAATCTAATTTACGAGAGATTTTTAAAAGGGTCTAACAGACCTTGCGGTGGTTGACAGCGCCCTCTGTTTGTCCGCAACTTCGTTGATAGCGAGAAGAACGCTGGGTAGCGCCAGTGTATCATTATCAGCCGCCATGTTGACATTGGATAACTGCAGAATAGATTCGAATGCACTACTGAGCAGGCAAAATTGCAATTGTGGGACTTCTGTAAACTTCTGTGGAACACACTATTAAAATTAATGTCATGAAATGTATTAAAGTAATTGATGTCACCGAGTGTTATATGTTTTTTGCTTGAAATTAATGTATTCGTTAAAATTTAATACTTACTGACGTCAATTACTTTAGTAAAGATTTCATGACATTTATTTAATACCTCACGAAGTTAGACATCAATGGACGGATTCAGTTACATTGGAAATTGTGTAAAATAATCAGGCTTCTCTGGGCAATTCTTTTCTTTATTGTGGCTGCTGATAAGTACTAATCATTTGCTCCCGGATGGATGCCGGGATATGAACATATAGGCTAACAAAATAAAACATTAAAACACATCTCGTTTTCAAGATTACACGTGTATGTTAGTTGAAGTAACGGCATCCCTATACCTGGCAATAGAATTCAAAGTTGATGTTCGAACCAGTGACTGCAAATATGTTGTTTTCGGAGCCGGTAGCGACATTCTTGAACTGTATTTGCACTGTGATGGATGTGGGCGTGCCGTGAGGAAGGGCGGCGTTCGCTGGTTCCAGCATCATCACGACAGACGGGTCTACAGACGGCAGAGAAGACGGTTAGTTAATAGGTAATGTTTAATGTCGAGTTTTTCATACACAACTATTTGCACGCAAACATACACATACACACACATACGTACTACACACATAACACATATACACACACATATATTTATACATACATACATCCATGCATGCATGCATACATACATGCATGCATACATACATACATACATACATACATACATACATACATACATACATACATACATACATACATACATACATACATACATACATACATACATACATTCCCGCATACAGTTGTCGCTATAGACACTTTGCCTTATGTTTTTGTCATAAATAAAAACGTCTGGGTCGGAATTTCATCAAAATATAGATCTACCACAAAATGCCCTAACGCTCCACGTGTTCGGCATCCATTTGTGATGCCTTCACGGACTTTTGCTAGGCAACAGATCACGAGATGGATATATATGTGATATCGTTAGTGCTACTGTTGCTGTCGTCACGTCACTTATAATAACTTATACTAATAGTTTATTATAAGAGTTATAAGAGTTAACGGGTCGCCTCTCACCCGGGTTGCATGTCCTTAGTTCCGTCACGTCGATACAGTGGACGTTGTTGCCCGGGTCACTGTCCACGTATTGCGCCCCCGAGCCCTCCGACACAGACACGCACAAGAACCGGATGTTGAAACATTGCGGTTCAGACACGGTCACACTTGAGTTGCCACTGATCGTCACGCTTGATCCGGCATTTACGCCACGCTGGACGTCAGTAATCTGGCGCAAGATAAAATCTTCTAATTTGTTATTCTGCGTGAGGAACAGTTGGAAGAACAATTGACCAAACCAATGGTTTTGACGACAGTGACCTCATCTTTGAAGAATGTAAGTAAAATGAGAGCATTAAGGTACACAAAGAGAACAACGACGACTTAACAGTAGCTCAACATGTGAAAAGAAGTGCAACGCAACTAAAAATTCAAACAATTAAAGTATTCGCATTTATGAGACGGAACAACTTCAAACAGTTCCATCTGTGCGACGTATTATATGATATTGTCTTATACAACAACTGCCAAACTTTACCGTTGTCGGCTCCTGGCTGAAATGGGAGCACCTCAACCACTGTCGTCACTGTATACGAGATAATGATATGTGTTATTTGATGCGCGATCTCTGGCGTCAATAACTAATCAATGCGCTCACAAATTTGAAAGTTCAATAAAAAGTAACGAAAAATTAAATAAATTTGTTAAAATCATTAAAATGTATATCAAATAACATTTAACCACAAATCAATAAAAATCACAATAAAAGCCCTGCAAGACAATGGTTGTATATTGCATTTTATTCACTGCCATATGCACGTTGAAAAGGGAAAGACGTGAGTATGACGAGAGCTATCTAGAGACCGTCCCACGATTGTTGTTTGTCCCAACGAGACTCCGAAGGAACAACGGTCCTAGTTCAGGGGTCAGCTGCTGAAATAGCAGTGGACAGCCCATACTTGGAGTGCCACGCGGTAGAACATATTGTAATTATTAGCTGTACTTCAGTATGTCGCCAGCCACGGTAATATGTCGACGACCATGACAATAACAGGAGCAAGGTAATGTTATTGAATACACACAAACCCATAACAAAACCATCTTCAGAAATATATTATATAATTGTTTCTTAGAAATTCATATATTTATATTTGCTTAGATATCTTAAGAAATCTTAACTATGTTATAGAATATTATAGAATCGGCAGAATTCTATGGCACAAAATATTCTATAAAAAATATCCGCAAAATTATTTAGTATCATATATGGATAATAGAGAAAAACAACATATTACTATTTACTACAGATTGTATAATCTATAGAATTCTATAGAACAAACTAGTATGTAGAATTATAAAGCTATCCACAAAACTACTATTAAATAATCTACGCAACAATGTTGTCACACCTGGGCAGTGACAGTCGTGGGAGTCAGGCCGAGCGTGTCTGGGTTAATGGACATGTCGACGTCAGACAGATGAACCAGAATGTCAAAGTTGACATGTGTGTCTGTTGCGGTAAGTATATTGTTCCCTGAAGCGACGGGTGAGATGTTCGATAATTGAACCTCTAGCTCTATGGTTGAGCTTCCTTTCTTTATCGGAGTGCTTCCAGTGTACGTAATAGAGGTCACGTTGATATCTGAAATGATTTGAAATGATTATGGTTATTTTTCGTTTACGGTTATAGTTAACCTGTGACAATAATTATACAAGACAAGTGGTCATAGTTGTCAGTAGAGAATACGATGTCAATGCTCGTGCTAAAACATCTAGACAAACACTGTACAGTGCACGCATGACAGAAACGCACATAAATGCAATTGAAATATGTTATTGCTTAGAATTAGGAAGGATCCTGTGTAATATACATATAAACCCTTTCATGATGCACTTTTGTATAACTTCCGACATTAGGTTATAAAAATAGCAGTTCCATAAATACATGAGAGACAACGGAAGAATCATACAGACAGACAGACAGACACACGCACGCACGCACGCATGCAGGACAGACATATACACTGACAAACAGACGCACAGATTGACAGACAGACACACAGACAGTCGGACGGACGGAGAAACAGAACAGAGAAAGATATTATAAATATAGAGTTAAGCCTGAGTACATACGGACGCATACCGGTGTTGCACGATTTTTGTGTCGCTTTGTTTTTGCATGTCCAGTTATTATCATCCGTCAGGTCGGTGTAGCGAGCGTTGGTGCCTCGTCCCACGTGGATACACAACCAAAACATGGCTGGACACACCGTCTTTGGTAGGACAACTGACGCTTGTCCAGTTACCGTCAAACTTCCGCCAGAAAGTAGTCCAGCCTGTGCGACGGACCCAGGGGTCATGATCGGTATGATATCTGACTGACCAAGCGTGTCCGAATTTGGCCCAACATTTCCAAGGTCAAGGTCAGAAAATTTCAGAATGATGTCAAAATTGTTAGTAGTACCTGTACAGATAGGCAAATATTCACACAGTGATAATATTAAAAACGTCGGCCATATATTCAATCATGCTCTGTTTATATGTAACATACACGTTCGCGCGATACAAACACAGTCACACATACGCATCGTGCACGCATGCACGAACGCGCGCACACATGCACACACACGCACACACACATACACACAAACACAAGCGCACGCGAAAACGCGCGCACACACATAATGTGCACGCACGCACGCACACACACGCACACACACGCACACACACACATAATTGCATCCCCCTTGCAATTTCCCGAATATTATTGTCGTACTTGCGACTGCGGAAATATCTGCCGGGCCAATATTCGTGAATTTCACGGAGAATTGCAGCTGTGTCTCTTGATCCCGGATAAGCACGGTGTCGTCTGCTTCTTTGAACTCATCCACTCGGACATCTACACAGCAATTGATCCCACCGTACTATTCGTTAGTTCTCGCCCACTTTCCGCTGGCATGGCTCTAATCATTATAGTTTTATAGAGTATTGATGACCAGTTCAACGAAATGTAAAAAAATATTCAAAGTACATTCGAAATATCAATGTGTTGTCACAATGGAAATCAATCACGTTGACAGAGCGTCACAACGCTAGATGTAATCGGGGGTGGCGTCTAATTGCTAAAGGCTGGCATACACTTCACGACGCGACTCGGTTTTAGTGTCTTCGACGCGTCTGCGATCATTTGTCGTTACGTATGTGCATATAGTAATTGAGTACTTACACGGTTATATAAAACATATTACATTATTACAAAACAATATGGAATCATACCTGTCTCGCAGATTGTCTGTGAAGATAGAACGGCACACCTGACGTTGCTGTTGGAATTCAAATCAGCGTCCGTATAACTAGCCTCAGTTCCTGTCGACATTCGGATGCACACGTATCGAGCCGACACACAGTGCACAGTAGACAGTGTCACATCAGCTGAACCGGAAAACGTGATGCTACTTCCGGTTGTAAGGCCCTGTTGCACGTCGGTCGTAATGGCGGCTGGCGATGGAGATAGTTGGAGTGTGTCGGTTGCAGTCTCCATGTCTACATCGGATATGTGCATTTCAAAGCGAAAATTTGCTTTTCCGTCACCGGAAACGGAAATGATGTCATTGCCAGGGGAATCACTTGCCACGTTGGTGACGATGATGTTAATGTTGATGGTCGTCAGCTCGTCGTGTGTCAGTAACTGTGCAGCGTTGGCGACGGTGAAGCTAAACCCGGTCACCGAGGGATCTGCCAAATGTTACAACAGACGACCCAACAAATTAAGGTCATATTAGAAAGAAGATTCCTGATTTAAAAGGAAATTGCGGTAAAACCGACAATTACATCAAAAGGGCGATCTTCGCCTAAATACAAAAATTGGACTCTAAATGTGCCAAAGGTACTCTTTTCTATTTGCCGTCTGGGATTTCTGCTTTGGGGGCAATCTTGTTATATCTTGCGAACGCGTTCTTAGTAAATCGTTACTTTTGAATGCGAATGGTGTTAAAGAGCGATTATATAATATGTGGTAGGTGGTAACAAAACGACAAGACACGAAATTGGAAGTATTGTTATTATTAACCACTTAGTTTACATTTTTCATAATTGAAACTGAGTTGAGGAGCGTACATAATAAAAAATATTAAAGTTGTTTTCAGTTCTAACTACATAACCTCGAGTATAACACGGTGTCTATACCGACGCATAACTGTTACGGTTAGGGTCTACGTGTTGTTACATACCATCCTTGGGTATATTGTGTCCCACACACTACTGTACGACGGAACTCTCTAACTGGTACACCCTGTGATGGCGACTTTATTGTTGACGGCCATTTTGGATTGAAAATGACGCAACCATAAAATGTTTCCAACTTCGCTTAAAACACCACCTCTCCAAAAGAATTATGAACAGACTGTTGGTATTTTGTTTTGTTTTGTTGTAAATCAATAAGAATGGTCTGTATAGCTGTTAAATATTATCCGGGGCGATCCCGACCGTTAGATGATGTACAAATTCGTGTCGTGGTATTTCAACCAACCCGGGAAGCAGGTAAGTCTGTCTGTGACGAGGGCGCATGCGACATTGCTGGCGTCGCTGCTGACGGCATCCCGGAAACTGGCGCCGCTTCCTTCTGACAGCAACGCGCACGCGTACTGCATCCGTGAGCACGTGACTGTGTCGACCGTAATGACCGCCGTGCCCTCCAGAATCAAGCTATTGCCTGCAAAGGTTAAACGACGAACGCTGGTGGTTTGTGGTCGCGGGTTTGTGAGAAAGGCAGCATAAACAAAAGTTTTAGTGAAATTCAGTTGTAACTGTTCGTAATGTAAACAATGATATTTCGAGGTTTAAAAAATGATTACTAATTTTCAATCCAATTATGCTACCTAACCAACTTTTTAATAGAATATGCAAAATAAGTAAATATAGGCTACTCTAAAATCGAAACATTATTCGGCCATGGAACAATTCCTCCTTTCCTCTCCCTCTCGCAACTGTAACGCGAGGCTCGTGGCGCCAGATCCTCATCTACCGCCATCACGTTATGGAAAGTTGTAGATTTACCGCCTTTTGTACATTATTACTTGGCACCTTTTGTAGAAAAAAACACAAACCCGCATTGAGCGCCTGTGTGACGTCTGACGTCATGACAGTGGCGACGGACGTCAGCGCCAGAGTGTCAGACGATTTCTTCATGTCGACGTCAGAAAGGCGCAGCTGAATGACGTAGTTTCTGTCAGGCGCAGAGACACTCTGGATATCGTTGCCAGAGGTCGCTGTCGCGTCATTGCGTACAGTGACGCCGAGAGACAGGTTGACCGAGACACCAGGGCACAGGAAGGCACTGCCTGATAGCGTCAGTGCTGCGGCAGACGGGTCTAGAAGGAAGCAGATATATACCATGTGTGTTATTGTTATTCGTTTACGTATTTCATAGTAAATTTATCTTTTCTGTAACGTTTCGTTCGCTTTCAGCGACCCTTATTTTCAGCGACTAACGCTAGATGGTGACATGGTAGTTCTTCTGCGCAGTGTGGTCACTATTGTAGTATTATAATTGTTATTATTAATTAATGTTAAAATCGAGGAACCTTGCTGTTAGTCGAATCAGATACGATTCGCAGTCGTTCGTATGAACAGCGATACCGCTACAACAGCAAACAGTCGTTCGTGTGAACAACGTTACCGCTACAACAGCAAACAGTCTTTCGTGTGAACAGCGATACCGCTACAATAGCAAACAGTCGTTCGTGTGAACAGCGATACTGCTACAACAGCAAACAGTCGTTCGTGTGAACAGCGATACTGCTACAACAGCAAACAGTCGTTCGTGTGAACAGCGATACTGCTACAACAGCAAACAGTCGTTCGTGTGAACAGCGATACTGCTACAACAGCAAACAGTCGTTCGTGTGAACAGCGATACTGCTACAACAGCAAACAGTCGTTCGTGTGAACAGCGATACTGCTACAACAGCAAACAGTCGTTCGTGTGAACAGCGATACTGCTACAACAGCAAACAGTCGTTCGTGTGAACAGCGATACCGCTACAACAGCAAACAGTCGTTCGTGTGAACAGCGATACTGCTACAACAGCAAACAGTCGTTCGTGTGAACAGCGATACTGCTACAACAGCAAACAGTCGTTCGTGTGAACAGCGATACTGCTACAACAACAAACAGTCGTTTGTGTGAACAGCGATACTGCTACAACAACAAACAGTCGTTTGTGTGAACAGCGATACTGCTACAACAGCATTGCACAGCGCTGGCTGAGAGTGAGTTTAATAACGTTGACAAGTTCAGTTAGTAAAATTATTTGAGCTACTGTGACACGGGCCGTGTTCGACTCACCAGGACTGCAAGTCTTTCTGCCAACCAATGACACGCAGTCAACGTTGCTTGCAGTGCTGTTGTCTCCATCGATGTAACTGGCCCCGACGCCCTCTGAGAACATGACGCATAAATGCTCCACCTGCATAACCACAATGTACAAACTCATCACCTGTACAAACACTATGTACGGTTACGTCATTTGCACATACATCGCATGTACATATACCACGTACACACATTTAGTCGACAGAAATGTAGTGGGCAAGAAGTGAGTGAGACGAATTATAGAAGAATTAAAACAATGTCACTGCTAATAGCTAGAAATAAAGAAGAGGTTATCTTAAAAAGCCACGATATCCGACCATTGCGATTGTTCAAGTTCACCTGTCACTTGTATTGTAAACGTTGCACTCTTAGTGAAAATGCCATTTTTATTTATTGTTATGAAAGTATATTTAAAACATTATCAAAATGTTCTTATTTGATCGTACTTGCTACCATATGAGTCACTTCGGCATTTGATAAGTTATTCGATAAATTATACTTTTGCAAAATAAGCGGTCGCCAGATATTGTCAGGGGAAAATTAAATGTATGGTTGATGGATATAGGTGGACCTATAGGCCTAATATGTTTGTCTTTTGTGCCGTTTTATCTTACAATGTTGTATTATATGAAAAAAATT
Organism: Escarpia spicata; assembly: GCA_963995525.1. Taxonomy (NCBI): domain Eukaryota; kingdom Metazoa; phylum Annelida; class Polychaeta; order Sabellida; family Siboglinidae; genus Escarpia; species Escarpia spicata. Next base: position 63,729,686 of record OZ023211.1, read on the forward strand.
CATATTCAGTTTAGGAAAGTGATATAATGATTTGTAGCATATATGATTCGCCTTTTAAATTTCTATTTAAAAGGCGGACAATCTCAGAAGATTGTCAATCTCAGAATACTAATTTATTACGCGCTTTATCCACTTTAAGAGTTAGATGCGTCAGGTCTCATCCCGACTATTTTGTGACTGAAGAAAACATTTCAGAGTTGTACACAATGTTGTGTAATACGGTATAACAATCGCAATGTAATTCTATTTTAATCAAAATTAGCAGTAACAGGAATCACAATAACGGAAAACAAAATTAATGTATTTCCATCCAACATGTGGCGATCAGAACTATTGCAATAGAACGACTGGAGATGGCAGATCTTACGGCGCAAACGCAGCCCACCTGAGAGCATATTGCCGCTGGAAGAACTAACTTTGCCGAGCCGCTGAAGTCGATTGTGGCTTTAGATGTCAGTCCTCTCTTCGTGTCTGACGTCATCGAGACGGCCACGATGGCCAAGCTGAGAGAATCGCCTCCAGCCGACATGTCACTGTCGGAAAACACCACCCGGAAGTCGTAGTTGGAGTCTGCGCCAGTAACGGCAATTACGTCATTTCCGCTTGCCGCCGCCGCGACGTTTTCGACGCCAATTGTGAGCGTGGCGGTCGTTTGTACGTCAGGTTGGAAGACGGCGGAAGCGACTTGGGATAGAGTGACAGCGACATCTGTGGGGAACGTAGATATCTGGGAGCACGGTACAGTAAGGAAGGTAGACGTATACATTTTTACTGCGATGAGCGCGGTGTTTCAAATACATATTAACAAAGGAAAAAAAGAATCGTTGTCGTTAAAATACAGGGAAGTGAGAAATTTATAGTATATGTAAAAGTTAATTTAAAACATAATGAAACACATTTACAAACATGCAAACAGATCGTCAACGATATCCAGAAATTGCAAAGGAAGACTGTACAATCAAAACATTTGAATAATAATAATAAACTGTATTTAAACACCATCAAATCCGGGACCAATGACCCCCGTTCACGGGTGTTTACAAATCGGCAATAACGAATAAGATTATATATACGGACCTGGAGAACACGTCTTCCGGTTCGGACCGTTTGTGACGTCAACGCAATAAGTGTTACTGGAGCTGCTTGGATCAGCGTCTACGTAACTTGCGCCATTTCCGGCGGTCATGCGCGCGCACAGATACTGCACAGTGGTACACTTCAACGAGGGCACGGTGATGATAGCTGTTCCGACGAATGTTGTTACTCCCCCTGCTGTTAGATCTTGCTTCAGATCAGTAATGATAGACGTTGTGACAGTGTCGATGAACAGCGTGTCAGATGAAGTACGCAGATTATTGTCAGACAGCTGTAGGTATTGAGAACAGGTTAAAGCATTATTTAAGTTGCATTTTTTGCCAAACATAAAGTAAGTAGACGTACAAAAATTATATATAATGGTAAAGTAAATTGCGCAAATCGGCATTCTTTTATTTCAGAAGGCCTCCTATGTGCTTATGACTATAAGCCTACACTTCACATAAATTACAACTTGTAGACTATTACAATTTATTTTGTTATGTTTTGAATTTTCATTAGTAACAAGTATAAAACGCGTGTTTTCTTACCTGAAGACGGAAGTTGAAGTTGCTGTTTCCGGTCGACACGTTAAGGATGTCGTTGCCGACAGATGGCGCACCAGTCGCTGTGTTTTTTACTTCGATCGTGAAAGCGATGTTAGTTGCGATGTCTCTTTTGAAAACGTTGCCATGGGTCTCGGAGAAGAACGTTACTTTCGGATCTAATGTGTATAAAAACATGCAAACATCTTAACACCACAACGTCCTGCTAGGAGCGATTTACACTTTACTTTCTGGCAGACATGTTTAATCGAATACCATCTCGACATCTCTGGGAAGCATTCGGCCATGCTGCAATTAAGAGAAGACTATTCGGTCACAAATATCCACTACTGTCTGTAGCTAGGTACCCATCCAGACAGCTGAGTGAACTGGAGAGAACTTACCCAAGGTTCAAAACCGCAACACAGGATTCGAACCTGGGTTCTGTCGATTGAGAGTCCGATGCTCTAACCACTGCGCCACTGCGCTCCATTATTTATGTATCAGTAGATAATATTCTTACGAAACTGATATCATATATGTCACGCTAGATACGTTGTTTGTACTTTTATTTACGTTTTACTTATATTTAATTTAAATTTATGATGCATGCTAATATTTAATAATGTTCGACTCAATAAAGAAGAAGGAATTGATTAACAAATCTTAATAAAAAATGAAAGAAGACTGACTCGTAAATAAATTATCGGTCAGTGACACGCGTACCCGGTGCGCATGTCTTGCGTCCAAGCAGTGACGTGCACTTCCGGTTGTTTCCCAGCGTCGGATCGTTGAAGTCGGCGTTGGATCCTGACACCACCTGGACACACAGGTATTGTGCTGCCGCACACTCTTCCTTAGTCAGTGTCAGCGAGATGGTCACGTGTAGCGTGATGGTGTCGCCGGCTGCCAGCGCCACCTGGCGATCGGTATCTGGTGCCACGACGACTGGAACGGCGGCGCTACAGAAAAGCAGCACAAACCGGTATTTGTTCATTGCAAATACATGTTTTACATTTACCATCAGATAATACGCATAGGATGGCATATTTATTTAGGCATAATTGTTTGATTAATTCGTGAATGATTGTATTGTTGTTTACATTGTTGTAACAAACATTTCGTCTTTACAACGTAACCTCTGTATAATGGTCATATTATGTAACTTCTGGGTCAACAATGAGAACCTAATGAAAAGACAATTATCGTATTACTTACATGGTGCCGGTAATAACTGGTGTCTAGCAATTGTTCCAGAACGTGGCCTTTGTCATCGAATTACCGTGTACTGTTCAAGAGTAAGTTATTTTTACGCAATTTATTTCGCCGATTGACAATTAATTCCAACAACTGGAAAACGTGGCGACCTGAAAGCATGAGGAGGGTTGAGAGGGAGCGAGGAGTGCGTGTCTCACCCGGCCAGTGAGTCTGAGCCACCCGCTCCAAGATCGACGTCGGACAACTGAACCGTCACATTGAAGTTGTAGTCCGGGTCTGAATAATAACAATGAACACATTTCAATCACACACACGCACATATAGACGCACACACGCGCATATACTCACGCACACACACACACACACACACACACACACACACACACACACACACACACACACACACACACACACACACACACACACACACACACACACACACACACACACACACACACACACAAAGACGAATATACAAATACGCACACACGCACACACTCACACACGCACACACGCACGCACGCACGCACGCACACACGCACACACGCACACACGCACACACGCACACACGCACACACGCACACACGCACACACGCACACACGCACACACGCATATTAATTTATGTTTTAAAATTCGTTCGTGGGAAACGCGCGTGTGCACTGGCACTTTTCGCTAGATCTACACTAGAAACAGGCGTGACGTTTTAATCACGTATAAACTTGAAAACTTTTGAATACGTTGGGGCTAGTCGGTTTCAGTTTGACGTAATCGAAAATGTCCTCCTTTACGTGATTATGACGTCACACTAGCTTCGAGTATAGCGCAATTGGTGTTAATTTGTGTAGCGTATACATTGCAATCGAGGTGAATCTGGTCTGGTCTGGTCGTGTCTGGTTTGGTCTGGATTTAGGATTTATCCTGGATTTATCCAGATATATTGATGATTGTAACTGGTATGTGTGCGTGCGTGCGTGCGTGAGTGCGTGCGTACGTGATGGCGGGGGAGCGTGCGGGCGTCTATGCGTGCGTCCGTGTGTACACGCGTGCGTGCATGCGTGCGTGCGTCTTTCGTTCTAGCTAACATACATATGTTGTATGTCAACAAACCAAACTATCCGAATATTAAAATTTTAGTTGAATCGAGAATAGGTGTAACGCTGAAGTGTATCGTACCCGCCACGCTGCCAATGTCGGTGACGCCATTGTTCGTCACGTTCGTGTCAAATTGAAGGTTGTACGGTTGACCTTGGATGAACGTACCCACGGAACTCGTCTCCTGCAGTGTCTGTGTCCAGATGTCTAAAACATTGCAAGCGCATCCGAATTTATAATTTTATTTATGTTAAATACGCAGTTCACAATTACACGACTAGTCAATGTTCCTTTCATGGAAAAATCCATTCGGAAACGTGATAACAAAGCACATATACAAACATACATACATTTAAAACACTAGTCTCTATTGTTCCTCTCGACCCAGCTTTAAAATGTTATATAGACATTTTTATAATTAAAAATTGCTACTAAAACACGGGCATTCGAACGCAATTTCCCACAATATGTTCGGTAGTTTTCCCACATAGTTCTTTGAATGGGAATTTAGATTTAGGGTCTATGTCATTCGTGCATTTACTTTCTCACGATTTCTGAAACGATGAAACAAAATACTTACCGGCGTCTGCTGCGTTAAGCAGAGTAAAACACGAACAGAGAAGAGCAAAATGGAGTAATTCCATCTTAGAGAACAAAACACCGGCTCTTTCAAATACAACTTTCTCACGGTGAAACCAACAGCCTCTCGTAGAGTCGTCTTGACCCGTGTGTTTACGCTTCCGTCGCCGTGTCCTCTGCATTAGCTGGATCTCTCATATACTTTAATTAATATGCCGTTGATTTCTAAAGTGTCGACCTTTGCATACAGAGCGTGTATTAAACAATTTTAATGCGGCAAGAAACTTCATGTTTACCCAACCACTCTGTATGGATAAATTAATGATTTGCATACACGCATGTGAAATTGCCTACCACGCTAAGGCATTCAGCGTAGCATTGACGCGCAATGTGAGATTTCTGTGTTCATTTGGTTCAATTAACTATAGATCGTATTTGCGCAAAAGGGATGTGTAGAATTGAGTGTTGTACAGGCGAGAGACGTGACGACGAAACAGCACGACTAACTTTCACGCAGCTGTTTTCGAATACTGCAATACGTCTTGTTCTTCTTATTCTATATTAGGCTATACTTACTGCGTGTGACGCGGCGGTCGAGAGTTAGACACCGGAATGCCGATCGAGAGGTAATTTCGTCCATCCCGTCTTACCTGTGTCTTTCGGAAGGAACGCTAGAACGTCGTTGGCCCCTTCAACACGGTGTCTACACCAACACAACACTGTTAAAGTTAGGGTCTACGTGTTGTTACCATCCTTGGGTATATTGCCTCCCACACACTACTGTACGACGGAACTCTCTAACTGGTACACCCTGTGTTGGCGACTTTATTGTTGACGGCCATTTTGGATTGACAATGACGCAATCGTAAATTGAACATTTTACATTTATTAGTTGGACTGTTTGCCTATGTTGGTGTTGTTTTAAGGCTGCACTACATTATTGATGTTATCCACCGGATAACAATATAACAAAATGTATACTGTGTCTCGCAAAAAAACGATTGGCTGTTATTTGAAAGCGATGGTTATTGCTTATTACCCGAACAAAATTTGTATTTGTAAGTTTGTGGTTGTTGATCCACTCTATTGCTTTAGGGAAAGCTGAGTGAACCTCAATTTCTGCGCTGAAAGTGAACATGCGGCACGTGGCAACTGTTTGCGGGTCTTGGACGCATTCGCATCCTGGTGTGACTGTAATGTGCCACTTGTTCATCCAGGCCCATAGAGGTGCGTTGTGTCCGTATATGAACCACTGAGGCCAAATGATTCCGCTTGGGGGAATACTTCTGCTTGGAGGGCATTAGTTGTATTGTAAAACAAAATGTGTCTTAAAGACGTCGGAGAGTTCTCTCTCTCTCCATCATGACTCCCTCCTTGTCTAGTAAACGCTACAACACGACCCCCCTCGACCGAGAAAATCTTCAACACTACCATCCCTCTCGATCGGGAAAATGTCGAATACTACACTACTGGCGTATTTGGGGCGGGAGGCGAGGGGGGCGGTTGCCCCCCCAATGGTGGCAGCTGCCCCCACCCCCAAAAGTCGCATGGCAGCTGTCAGCTCTTGTGCGCTGGACAGGGCAGTACTCGCCCGTTTTTGCCCCCCCCCCCAATGAAAAATCCTGGATACACCACTGTACTACGCCCGCTCAACCGGGAAATTATCAAACACTACCTCCATCGACCCGGAAAGTTGTCAACTCTATCCCCTTCGACCGGAAACGTTTCCAACACTATACCCCTTGCAAAATCACCAGAACTACGTCTTCGATCGGTACTATCTCCAATACTACCCCCTCGACTCGATTCAATACTGCGAAAAATGTTCCAGACAGAAAAACGCACTCCTCGATCAACAACACTACAGGCCTGTTATCAAACGTCCGTACGCGGTCGATCGATAGTGAGTGGTCTGCTCTCCAGAGTCGAGGAAGATCTTGACTCCGAGTAGTTCAGTTGTAGGATCCGGGACAAGGTGTGTCTTTTTAGTGTATGTTGTTTTCTGTTAGACCCACCCTCGTGTCTACCTTTCTTTCTCGGTGATGTTTGTTTCAAAACAGATGCCGGTTCTGTCCGGAAACACTGTCGTGAATAGTCTAGAGATGCTGCTGCCGTTATGGTTTAAGGTCGATCCATTCTAAGATGCTTGACCTTGTATGCCACTACGGTTGCTAAGGACCGGTGTATATGCGGTGGAAAAATGTGGCCAATGTTTCCGAGCACCTACAACTAACAGGTCGATGTTGATATCATCAGAAATTGTACGCACAGCGATGTTACGCTCAGTGTCGGCGAGACAGGCCTCGGTGTGACGTTCCTATGCAGGGCGGCAATGTTCTCCTGTGGAATAAACCGGAGCAAGTGATGTCGTAGGAAGTGTTCGGCCGTTGCGTCTCCGGCTGGTGGCTGTGTGTTAGTGTATTCGTGCGTTCATGTGTTCGTGTTGTGTGTTTTCATATATTCGATCATTTGCCTGCAACATGAATTGCTTATAGCACTCAATGTCACTTCTGAGGTCGTTGCACTGGCCGATATCGTATCATTTTAAAGATATGTATCATTACCTACCATGTATTTTTATGTAAGCAACCAACATATATATTTATATAAATTGCTTACTTGTGTAAGAAACCCCATCCAACTTCGATCATCTAGTTCTGATTCTCTTTTTGTTCCTAGAGTCGATACTAACATTAAGACTATGTTTTTTTCTGTTCCTGCACCAACTCTTTGAAATATGCTCCCTCTTAGTGTTATATCAGTTGAATATATTACACAATGCCGTTGACAAATTGAATACTGCTTATCGATTTTGAGATTGACCAACCTTTTAGTCTTGCTGCGCCTCTCAGCTTGGTTTCCAAGTATTTTGATGTGAAAGAAGTTACCTTATTATTACTATTATTATTATATTTGTTATAATAATACAGCTTATAAATAAGTGAGGCTGCGGTTAATGACGCTGCCTACAAGTAGATCGTTCGTTAGACGGTCGTGGGTTGTAGTCATGCAGCAAAGCTCGAAGCGAAGGGTTGAGTTCTGCGGCAAGACAGTCGATCGCCCATGTGGCACTGTATGTCATGGAAACACTCCAATAAGGCTTATCTAACCTGGATATCTGACGCGTTAAGCGTTGTCGTAAGCTATATAGGCCTAGCATCGTTAACGCATTGCTGAAGGTTGAGCATGTGTACTTCGTACCCCGCTTTCAGTTACATTGCCGTGTAGCTAAATGGGTGAACACAAACTGTTTCCTGTTGTTGTCTTGTAGTAGTGGTCGTTGCATGTCGGTACTCTTTGTCGTCGCCGTCGGCAGCGGCGTCGGCGTCAGCTGCAGTGAATGAACACGTAAATTCACGTGAATACTCGTTATACAATTTCTATTCGCAGTTATAAGAGAAGATGGCGATTAGGTTGCTAGAATAAAGCAACGTGCAGGCCCAAGAGAAATGCTATGTATAATAGGCTACAGGAGGCTGGGAGACTCGCAACAAATGCGGGAGAATCCCAAAAAAATACGTGTTTTGACGCAGGCGTCTTTGATGAGATTTGGATTTCGCCGGCGGTATATGTTCGTAAAGTACTTCACTCAGAACAACACTGACAGTCTGTTTGCAGAGATGTGAACGAATATGTGTTAAGTATTTTGCACAGAAATATCTTACGGAATAATTTGATCAGGCTTTAGTTACAATCGAAAAACCGATTGGACCCAAGAGTATTGCCCCCACCGGAGAGAGAACGACTCGAGCGCACGTGCATCACAAGCTTCACTGTTCTACGCAATACTTACGACACAAGTAGATCGTCACCATACAAATCACCGCAAATGATGCCAATGGTCTCATGGTGCTGATGTATTTTCGTGAACTACATCGCAAAAACTATCAAAACTAGAAGATGGACCTGCGATTAGAGTATAAGACGCCATTTTAGATAGCTGCGTAGCCTCGATAATAATAATAATAATAATAATAACAAGATAACTTCTATTGCGCCTAAATCCTTGGAAACCAAGCTCAGAGCCGGGTATTAAAGCTTAACACCAAACTCATTTTCTAAAAACCTTTTTGATTGGTTCCAATGATTACGCGCTCGACCCTAGTGTCTAATAGAGATATCCACATTATGCACTCTCCAAACAGCAACTCGTTTCCGCTCGCGAGCTCCTTCCAACTTCGGAGGGAGCTCGCGACCGGAAGAAAGTCTTTGCTTGTAGATTGCATATCATGATGTCATTGATGTTTGTTTGTGTGTGTGTGTGTGTGTGTGTGTGTGTGTGCGTGCGTGCGTGCGTGCGTGTGTGTGCGTGTGGGTGTATATATGTGTGTGTGTCCGTGCGTGCGAGCGTGCGTGCGTGTGTGTGTGTGTGCGCGCGCGTTTTCTCTGAAAATCTCCAACAGCATCCCGTCCCCCGTCGTCGAGACAGCGCGACACCACGGGAGTCGTGCTGAGACGTGCTGAACCGCAGAATTTCCAGCAAAAAATCTCCAACAGCACCCGTCGCCTCCCATCGTCAAGATCCGACACAGCGGAAGAACCGCTGAAGAATCTCCCAGATTTCAACAACAAAAATTGGCAGGTATACTGACCAGACGGCAAAGTAAATATCTAGGTCATCAGTAACCAATGGTTAGCGTATATTTCGATAATAATAACTTATGTCATCGAATTGTTGTCCACTGAGTGAGGTAGGCTTACATGCTTGTAATATATATGTATATATATATATATAAGCCTAAGGGCAGCATAGGTCGACCGCTCCATTATGAGAGATAGGATATACAACCTCCGAGAAAACGTCTCCCAAAATCCAAAAAATTAATTTTTTGGTGCAAATAATTATTGATATCATTATATGTCTGGGTATACTACATACACTAACAGTTCAAATTATAAAATAAACGATACTGTCTACGCAATCCGGGGTCAACACTTTATGCAGACCGGCTCTGGTCTGCCTAAAAACGGTGGTCTGCCTAAGGTGGTCCCTTATGCATATATGGTCGACGTATGCTGCTGTTAGGAGTATATATATATATATATATATATATATGAACAATAGATTACTGCTTTGATAAGAAACCCTCGCACGAACGCCAACAATATTGATACTGATGAGAATAACGGCAACGTACGGTGTTCTAGAGACATATTTTTCAACTCAAAACAATTAAAGTGTACCTCTGCTTCCCTTTCGTCTTTTTGAAACGTGTTCTCACTGTGGCGCCCTCTGGAGGAGAGTGGTTCACTACTCAATTCTTACAGTTTTCACAGGTTGTTGAAAGTCCCTTATAGGTAAGCACAACACATCGCAAACACGTATGTATATATCAATATATCTCTTGTAAACTGGGTTAACACTTAAATGCCTTAGAAATATTTATATTTTCATATGAGTATTTAAAAAAACAGAACATACGCTACATTTACATCACCGCGCGGTTGCTCCAAATATAAACTTGATTGGTTAATTAAATTAAACGTACTTCACTTAAATTGGGTATGTCATTGCGATTATATATCTTATATAGCAATCTGGAGGGATGGTAAGGAATGGAGAAAAAGACCAAAAGGCCGAGGAGAATGGAGAAGGGTGGTAGAGTAAGTAGTGCAAGCGCAATGAGGAGGAAGAGAAAGAAAAGAAAATGTCGACGTACATCCATGCAAGCCAGCGCCTCACCCCTGAAGACAGGGAACGGCGAGGAGAACAACATAGCCTTGAATACAGTTAGCAAAACAAATACATGACATCCAATGACATTATATAGATTATACTACATGATGCTACATGATGTTTGAGGCATTCCATAGTTTTCTATAACATATTCCATTGTTCTTCGTGCTGTCTCGAAGACGGGGGTGCTTTTGGACATTGTTAGAGAAAATCCGGGTGAATCTTAATTAGCTGTATTCCGGGAGATCGGGAGATACACGTGGAATCCAGGAGACTCTAGCTCGATCGGTTTCACGGCAAAGTTGGCAGGTATACTATTTACGCTTCAAAATTGCGTTAAAACGCAATATTTTAAACGTAATTGTAGGATGATCATGTTGAATGATGAGGTATCAAATATAGGGGCTTAAGGAAACATAATGTAGTTATACCGACGAAATCGAAAGTGGGTCCGGATTCGACACAAGTACCCAAAACGACAAGACACATTATTTTCAAATCGTCAGGGATATGGAATTGACGTTTGAGCTCACATATGATTATATCATTTATTATTCAATATAAATGATGCTAGTGCATGTTTGTGGTCTGATCCGCCACAGCCTGGGTAACCGAGGCTAAGGAAATGGCTCGTAGCGAATTATGGGTAAAACTTAGCCTTTTTAATCGGCCATTTTTATTGCGCCAGCACGTGTAAGTATGATTGGTTAACATAACCCAAACCATTGCAATGCCGCTTCTTTATATGTTGTGTTACAAGTAGAGGTCGTTCTATAATACATTAGCTTGGTTACTAAGAATTTTCAACAGCGAAAACCGGCACCAGGTACGTCAATATTGTCACTGAGAGTGGGGGCTTCTCGTCGACGTTGGCTCGGTTAACTCAACTTTTTGGTGTCCCTAGGCCTAGCCATGGTTCAACGTTTTTTCTTATTAAAGTGTTTCAGTCAGAAGAAGCGCTTAAGTTTGATCGGTTGCACTGTAGTTGACATCTGTATACAGTTTTGCGAATTACTAAATTGTGAAGGCTACGGAGCGGGGTCAGCGATCCAGTGGGTAGAGAGATGGACTGTCACTGTGTCAGTGAGTGCCAGTCGAGAGACCGGCGAGCGACGGTGTTCGAAACCGGCCGTGTTCGAATCGGGTACGCTTCGAAGTTCGAATCGACCTGCTGCCATTTCGAAACATAGGCAATTCGACACTTGTATAGTGCGTGATGCCCCAGTAGGGGTTTTGCACTATAAACAAACAGAATCTGAATCTACCTGGATTTTGCCGTTACAACTATTTTTGCCTAAATTTGACACCTCAGACTCAGTCACACTGTGACATCTTAATTGTATCATTCCGAAAGCATCCCAGGAAATTATCTTATATTGCCTCGTAGGCTAAGCCTCACAAATGCACTATCTTTCGCTCATTTCAAGCGTGGGGTGCAGTAATGCTCAGACGCAAGACTTGTACTAATTAGAGCGTTATTTGGACCTCAAATGTGCACTAAGCCTAAGATGCAGTATTTTTATAACCTAAATATGGCTGGGATGAGCTTGAGTTGGAATCGCCATAGTGTGGGCGGAATTGGAATCCAAAAGTTACATTCGGTGACGTGGAATCAATCCCAGGTCTGCTCCACAAGTGCCAGAAATTTTGTTCATCCCTTATTGATAATTTTATATTAATAACAAGTTTTTTATCCAGTGCGTGCTTGTACCTAATAACGTTTGCTTATGCGGTTTTGTTTATAATGACAGGTTTTCTGCCAGCAGGGTAAAAAAATTAAATTATGTACCCAAAAATAATTTTAGGGTACAGATACGTACCCAAAATAAATTGTTTTAATGGTGAAGAATGAGCTCGTGCCAGCACGTTTATGCTACCTATTTTGTGATTGGCTAAACGTGGTATTCACTGCGGGATTGAAGCCTTCACCTCAGGATAGAACATGGCGTACCGGTATATTGTACTAATTGTGTCTTGATGAAGAAAAATAATACAATAAGATACCCTACTACATCATGAATCAGACTATTTATTCTAAAATGTGAAGGCAAGTTTACAATTTTCCTCTTATATTTGTCATTCATTCTCCTACAAAACATGGAAATGATCACCATGAGTTGGGCAGGATTTCCGACTCCAAATGCCGGGTAATCGCTTCTCCGAGTATCTAGAAATCCAATTTTTTGGGGGGAGACATGACGCCTGTGGCAGGCTTCGCAGTCTAAAAATTGACTAACTCCGTACCCAAATTATTTGTTGGGGCTGAAAACCTGAATGATTGACAAGAAAAAGGGTAGTCATATTGTCATGTAATCTCCATTTTAAATAATTGTTGCTGTTGCAGAATCCACCACGATGCAGTTGTTTGTGCGTGCCCAACAGACGCATGTCGTCGATATTACTGGAGATGAGACCGTTGGTGATATCAAGGTATAAGTTTGTTTGAATTAAAGTGCAGCCAGCATGAATGAGTTGTGTGCATTTTAATATTTTAAAAAGGTATTGTTGGTTTAACAAGATTTAACAAGATTGCCACCCAGAGAATTAACTCTAGGTAGCAGGTGGACAAGGAAGCCCTTGGCTTATCGAGAGTCCGACCTTTTTATCAATGTGTATCCCGCCCGTCTGAGGTATGTGTCGATTTTATTTTTAAACATATTCACGCTACTAGCACCCACACAATCAGCAGGTAATCTGTTCCATTCATTTACAGTCCTTTGTGAAAATGAAAACTTTCTTACATCCAATCTACTCTGCTCCTTTGCTAATGCAAGATCATGTCCTCTAGTCCTTCTATCTTTCTTAACTGAGAAAAACATATTTCTATCAATATTTTCATAACCATTCAATATTTTAAACACTTCTATGTGATCTCCTCTCAATCTCCTGGTCTCTAGTGTTGTTAAACCACATTCTTTTAGGCGTATTTCGTAACTAAGATCCCTCAGATTTGGTATCATTTTAGTCGCTCTTCTCTGTACTCTTTCTAGCATATCTATGTCCTTCTTGCGATATGGCCTCCATGCTTGTATACAATATTCTAAATGAGGCCTCACTATTGTTTTGTACAGCGGTACTATGAATTCTTTTTTCTTATACGCTATATTTCGCCTAATTAACCCAAGGATTTGATTTCCCTTTGATGCTGCAATTCCGCACTGCTCTGAAACCTTCATATCAGCACTAATGGTTAACCCTAAGTCCTTTTCTTTTACAGTAGTACTTAGAACAGTACCCCCCATTTTATATTTTACCTCTTCATTCCCATGACCTGTGTGGAGGCATTTACATTTCCCAAAATTGAACAGCATTTGCCACTTTTCAGACCATTTGATCAACCTATCAAGATCATCTTGTAAATGCTGTCTGTCTCCATCACTTTTAATCCTTCTAAACACTTTTGTATCATCCGCAAATTTTAACACCTTGCTTGTTATATCATCGTCCAAATCGTTGATATATATTAAGAATAATATAGGTCCTAGTACTGATCCCTGTGGTACCCCACTCAATACCGATTTCCAGTTTGAAGCCTCCCCATCAACTACTACACGTTGTCTTCTGTCATTCAGCCATTTTTCTATCCAGTTTATTATACCATTTCCTATGCCATGGGCCTTTAGCTTAAGGAGTAATCTTTGATGTGGTACTTTGTCGAAAGCTTTTTGAAAATCTAAATAGATGATATCTACTGGTGATCCCTCATCTCCCCACTTAGTGATGTCTTCCAAAAAACATAACATATTTGTTAAGCATGACCTCGCTTTTAAAAACCCATGTTGAGATGGGTTTATCAAGTTATGTTTAACAAGAAAATCCACCATGTGATCTTTAATTAGTCTTTCTAATAATTTGCAAATCACTGATGTTAAACTCACTGGTCTATAGTTCTCCGACTTGTTTCTCGAACATTTTTTAAATAACGGTATAATGTTTGCCTCTTTCCATTCTAAAGGAACCACTCCCTCTTCTAATGACAAATTGAAAACTGTTGCAAGCGGTGCGCTAATTTGTTCTACAATTTCCAATAGTAGTTTGGGCGGAATCCCGTCCACTCCAGGTGATTTATTATCCTTCATAGCCCTTATTTTCTTAGCTACCATTTCCGAGGTTACAACTAACTGTCCTAAATAGTCTGAATCTGCCCCCTTGAACTTAGCCTCTGGTACTGGCAGTGAACTAATATCTTCCCTGGTAAACACTGAACTAAAATACTCATTCAGGTCTTCTGCCATTAAGAATCTCTCTGATATTGTATTTCCAGCACTATCTTCTAGAGGACCGACCTTATCCTGAACTTTCTGTTTGCTTCGAATATACGCATAAAAACTCTTACTGTCATGTTTTATATTACTAGCTAATTTTTTTTCATAGCTTCTCTTTGAATTTCTAATTTCAGCTGTAGCTTGATTAAGTGCTTCTTTATAAATGTTGTAGTCTTCATCATTTCCAGTACATCTATATGACTTCCACATCATTTGTTTATACTTAATTTTTCTAATGGCTTCTTTCGATAAGTGTTTCTTTTTAGACCGTTTCCCTTGTTTTTTGAAAGGTACAAATTTATCGACTATGCACTTAATTTCACTATTTAAGATATTCCAGCATTCGGTTGCTGTCTTATTCTTCAGTGTGTTATTCCAGTCTATCTTTGCTAAATATTTCCTCATGTCCTTATACCTTCCTTTGTGGAAATTTCTCCTATACTGCTTTTTACTATTCCTTTCTGATTTTACTTTGATGGTAAAATGTATCTGGTTGTGATCACTACTCCCCAGTGGCTCACATATCTTGACATTGTCAACTAATTCTTTCTGTGAGGACAAAACTAAGTCTAACACATTCTCTCCCCTGGTTGGTTCTAGCACATGTTGAGAAAGGAAACTATCTTGTACTAAAACTAAAAACTTGTGGTCCTCACTCCCCATACTCTGTAGAGATTTCCATTGTATATGCCCATGGTTAAAGTCCCCCATAATAATACAGTTCCGTTTGCTTACTTCCCTTATAGCGTTTTGTATTTTTTCATTCTCTTCTATGCTTATGTTTGGACTTCGATAAACTAACCCAACTGTTAACGTTGAGTTTCCTGTAACTATGTTACACCAAACAGCTTCTCCGCAATCTGCTTCTCTTTCTAATTTTATTTCATAAGCCTGGATAGATTCTTTAATATATAAAATAACTCCACCTCCCTTTCTTCCTATTCTATCTTTCCTAAACATTACATATCCTGTTAGTCCCAATTCGGCATCTGATATTTCAGTGGTGGCCCACGATTCGGTTATACCTATTATGTGAGGGTCAATATCTTCTACCATAATGTTTAGTTCACTTCTTTTGTTTACTATGCTCCTTGCATTTAAATAAATGCATTTATATCCTGATTCAGAACAGTTTTCCAGGCTGTTCTTTGCCGATTTATTTCTGCTGTCTTTATCTATGCCTCCAGTTTCAGGCTTCTCTGTGAATCCCCCCTGCGAATCTAGTTTAAATAGATGCAGCCTGTCCCACTGTCAACAGATTGCAGCAAGTTCTCTGAGAAAACTGCTGCCCCCTTTCCACGTAGGCCATCTCTCATGTACATATCTTCCCTCCCAACAAAGTATCCCCATAAATCTACGAATCCCACCCCCTCTTCTTTACACATCTGCTCAACTAGTGCGTTGATCGCCATCCTCTTGCAGTTTCTATATGTCGGCCCCCTTCCTCCCATTACTGGCAAAATTCCTGAGAGGATAATCTGTTCTACTCTTGTCTTCTTTAACTTCTTCACTAACTGTCTGTACTTCTGAACTATCCCAGTTGTTCCCTCCCTCTCTGCGTTATTTGTCCCTACATGTACTAGTACAGACCCTCCCTTGCCATGCCCCAGTACCTTCTCTACCCTGTCAGTTACATGTTCTATCCTAGCCCCCGGTAGACAAACAACGATGTCCTCCCCCTCGCTTAAAGTTTAGAAGATGTTTGTGTGATTCCTACTGTTGTGGATGCAGACACTTAGGACTACTTTTTAAGAGGAATTCCAGTACCCCATCATGTAGGCAGGGTAGACAAACGGAGGCTGTTGGACAGTAATTATTGCTGTATGAATTCAGTTTTGAACAGATCTGTCTTAAAAACACATGTAATTAAATATTATAGCTGTTTATAAAGATATGTTTGATATAAGTTATTTGTGAAATATAGAGGAGCTAATGCGGTACCATGTAACACAGTGAAACTGACACTAATTGTATTGTCCATACTTTGTTAATGTAGCCATCATTCATGTTTTTGCTAGGCTGAGCTTGCCAAAGCTGAAGGTCTGCCGTCTGATGAACTTGTCTTCTACTGCGGGGGAAAGCCAATGTGCGATGAAGATGTCCTAGCTAACTGCACCAACCTTGCAACGCTTGATGTTGAGCTGCGTTTGCTCGGAGGTAAGGCCTAATTAAGATGTTATTCAAATGGGTTATATCGCATGCAGCTTTCGAGGAAATCTATAATACCAGAATTGGAAATTCTGTGTGCACAATCTGGCATTTCTTGTTTTTTCCTGAATTATTAAATATCCGATATTTGCCTTTCTATGTAACTGAAATATTTCCCAAGAATTTGATGTGGAACTTATTCTAAACATTAACCATATACGGTCCAGTCGGTTATAAGAAGAAAGTATTTTGAGTTTGTTGGCTGAAATGTTACATTTCCTCTGTTTTCAGACCCGAAACTTTCTGTTGTGGTTAGGTACATCTGGTTTTAGTTTGTTGATACTTATTTGTGGTGTAATTTCTTTTAGGCAAAGTGCATGGCTCCCTGGCTCGAGCTGGAAAGGTGAAGGGACAGACCCCCAAGGTAAGCTATACTAGAATGCAGTATACTTGTATACTCGTTATAAGGAGCACATTACCCTGGTATCTCCAATGTTCCATATACCAGCACACAATTGTAATTGGCTGGCTTGCAGAGATCTGTAACTGGGTAATCTGTAATTGAGCCCTTTGCTTGTATGTGTGTGTGTGTGGAAGCCATAGTTGGCCTGCCACCCCAACACAACACTGAAGTAATTGGCTTGCTACTCGGACATTCTTTCTATGAGCAGTTTTATCTGAAGTCATGAATTTATAATCTTATGATCCCGCTGATCTTTTCACATTGTTTCACCAATGGCTCAGTCATTGTATGCACAGTACCTGGGACTGGAGCTAGGCCTACTAAACCAGCAGTTCAACAGGGCAAATTGATGTTTTACTATAAATGCTTCAGACCTAAGAAGTGCAGCTCATTTTAGTTCCAACAATTTTTATGATGTCAATAAATCATAAAACCTGATTAGCAATAATCAGTTCTGAATTCAAAGAAGGTCACATACATGGTAGAAGCATGATTTGTATATTCTTTAAAGTAATCATGATTACATGCTAAAGTAATCGTAATCAATTACATTTGTTTTCTGAGTAATCATAATTGATTACATTTGTATTGTAATCACCCCATCTCTGGAACTTCCTTGTTCCTCACACCAGTGGTCCTGTGGCTTCTGTTCACTGTGTATAGATAAATCATAATTGATTACATTTGTATTGTAATCACCCCATCTCTGGAACTTCCTTGTTCCTCACACCAGTGGTCCTGTGGCTTCTGTTCACTGTGTATAGATCAATCATAATTGATTACATTTGTATTGTAATCACCCCATCTCTGGAACTTCCTTGTTCCTCACACCAGTGGTCCTGTGGCTTCTGTTCACTGCGTATAGATAAATCATAATTGATGACATTTGTTTTGTAATCACCCCATCTCTGGAACTTCCTTGTTCCTCACACCAGTGGTCCTGTGGCTTCTGTTCACTGTGTATAGATAAATCATAATTGATTACATTTGTATTGTAATCACCCCATCTCTGGAACTTCTTTGTTCCTCACACCAGTGATCCTGTGGCTTCTGTTCACTGTGTATAGATCAATCATAATTGATGACATTTGTATTGTAATCACCCCATCTCTGGAACTTCCTTGTTCCTCACACCAGTGGTCCTGTGGCTTCTGTTCACTGTGTATAGATAAATCATAATTGATTACATTTGTATTGTAATCACCCCATCTCTGGAACTTCCTTGGTCCTCACACCAGTGGTCCTGTGGCTTCTGTTCACTGTGTATAGATAAATCATAATTGATTACATTTGTATTGTAATCACCCCATCTCTGGAACTTCTTTGTTCCTCACACCAGTGGTCCTGTGGCTTCTGTTCACTGTGTATAGATCAATCATAATTGATTACATTTGTATTGTAATCACCCCATCTCTGGAACTTCCTTGTTCCTCACACCAGTGGTCCTGTGGCTTCTGTTCACTGTGTATAGATAAATCATAATTGATTACATTTGTATTGTAATCACCCCATCTCTGGAACTTCCTTGTTCCTCACACCAGTGGTCCTGTGGCTTCTGTTCACTGCGTATAGATAAATCATAATTGATTACATTTGTATTGTAATCACCCCATCTCTGGAACTTCCTTGTTCCTCACACCAGTGGTCCTGTGGCTTCTGTTCACTGCGTATAGATAAATCATAATTGATGACATTTGTATTGTAATCACCCCATCTCTGGAACTTCCTTGTTCCTCACACCAGTGGTCCTGTGGCTTCTGTTCACTGCGTATAGATCAATCATAATTGATGACATTTGTATTGTAATCACCCCATCTCTGGAACTTCCTTGTTCCTCACACCAGTGGTCCTGTGGCTTCTGTTCACTGTGTATAGATAAATCATAATTGATTACATTTGTATTGTAATCACCCCATCTCTGGAACTTCCTTGTTCCTCACACCAGTGGTCCTGTGGCTTCTGTTCACTGTGTATAGATAAATCATAATAATATATTAGGCATTAAATGTGAGTCTATTCTTCAGTCAGCCAAGTTTCGATAAAATCAGGAAGTTCTTTTACCACTTGTCAATATTTCATTCAAGTGACCAGAGAAAAAACTGTGTTTGGTACACGTCGAAAAATAAACCAGTTGGGGTATATTCTGTTTGTCAATTGTTAAAGCTTATCGTCATAATTATTACAACCTTATACAGCCATTTTTATTTGGGATATTGGGACATTGGTTGTTATGAATATTAGTTTGATAAATATCATAGTTTTGTCAACTAGCAAACACAATTTAATAAGCTGCTACGCTTACTATAAAAACTACTCATTAAATGGATGTAAAGACCTTGTATCAATGTGTATTAACTGGTCGTTCTGCTCTCGTTCAGGTCGACAAACAGGAGAAGAAGAAGAAGAAGACCGGCCGAGCCAAGCGTCGTCTGCAGTACAAGCGTCGCTTCGTCAACGTCGTGGCTACATTCGGCAGGCGACGGGGACCGAACGCGAACTCATAGATCACTCCACTGCAGTCTTGCATACAATGACAGACCTTTCTTGTGATCTTCACCTTGGCACAAAGCAATTTGTCACGTGTGAAATGTAGAAGATTATAAAAATGGAATACTAATAAATGTATTGTATGTGATGAGACTGTGTTGTTTTGTTACATATTGCACATTCTGCGTGAGCTTGCTGCTTGTCTTGCGTTAGTTACACATGCAGTCACATTTGGTAGAAGCAAGCTAATTGATTTCCTGGCAACAAATTATAATTCCAAGTCTTCTATATCGGAATGACAATGGTTTTGCTTGACGTCTTTAATTAAGGAAATTTTATTGTATCTTACACATTATTACTTATGCATTATTGCCAAAACAGGATTTCCTTACATTGGCAAAAGATACAATCAATTTGTTTTACATTACCAGTGAAATAAACAATCTCGCTTCCAGTGTTTCTCTAACACGATGACGAGCGAAGCAGGTTATAAAAAAAAAATACAACAAAACGTTTCCAACGGCAGTGTATGAAGTGTCATCTAAAATAGAACGTGACTGGTGCCTAGAATATGAACTTTATTATTAATTAATATTAGGTATTCTGTTTGTCATGTGGCGATGTGACCAAACAAATGTAGTGCCTTAAAACGTACGCTATACTTGGGTTTTAAATCGGGAGGTATATGGAGTTACCAAACAATTAAGGTTGTGTAGCCTACACCTTTGGGTGCCTAGGGTATTACAGCATAAGTTACTTTATATTTTGAGGGCCTACAAACTCGATACACGGTAAGGGCGAAGTTAAGTAGCTCCTTCTAGCGATTATCTTAAGATATACTAGTTTCGCCATCTGGTGATCATTATATTATAAAATTTTGCAATTTTTTATTGCGTACTTGTTAATTTTGCTGATTACTAAAAACTGTTAAGTCGCCGTAATTAATATTTTCCTTATTTATATACAAACATTGCCATCCAGTTGATCATTAATAAAAATAAAAATGTTTATTGTTGTTATGTGGGGCAAAAGAACGCCAGGTGTTTGATGTCCACTGTTGTCACTGCAATTCCTTGCAATTATCCTACACGTTGACTACCTACAACAATGCCTGGTGATGTAGAAACATTGATGGAAATGGGGTTTCCAAAGAATAGATCGTAAGAGGTTTTCTTGGTTTGTAGTTTGCATTGTTCTGACCCGCCACCATATTATCGCTCACGAATGCCTCCGTGGTTATGGGTTTGACTAAAAAGCACACGACCGTGCAATATAATCTGTTGTTAGATAGTTTGGCAGTTGATGCTATATATAGGGTTTGTGTGTGCATTATTACAAATTTTGAGTTACACAACTGAGGCATTTTATCTGATCTTTCGGACGAGCATTTAGTCTTGGCACAGGCACAGTAGCGAATGACATTAATCCCCATTATAACTATAAGTATAAGGATAATAAGAACATCGCAAAAGTGCTAAGTAACGGTAGTAACATATAAGTTGCGAATTTTGTTATTCCAATGTGAAGTACATATCTGAAATTTGGCGAGATGCACACACATACCTCCTACGTGCCATGAACGGTATGACTAAAAGGTGCATGACCATGCACGACCAAAATCTATGTTGGTAACCAAGCGGACTATTGATGGCACGTAGGAGATATGTGTGTGTTCTTCACATTGATGTAACAAAATTCACAACTTTTATCATTGCTTATTGTAACTAGCCTGTTCCATTCGTCAGGTGACGCTACTGTGCCAAGACTAAATGCTCATCCGAAAAATCGGATAAAATGCCTAAATTGTATAAATCCTGGGTGAAATACAGACTCAAAATTTTTAATAATGGACACACAAACCATATATATACCATCAATGTCCAAACTATCTACCAACACATTATATTACATGGTCATGCGTCGTTGTTCGTCAACTTTGTGGTCGTGCGCCGTTTAGTCAAACCCCCATCAACAGCCCGTTTGGTTACCAACACTACATACATTTTGGTCGTACCTGGTTAGGCGCCTTTTAGAGTTTTTTAGTCATACTAGTGGTTATGCCATACGCATAGTCTCACAAAACCATGCCCATGCCATGGGTTCTGTTTTTGATTGTTAGACCTTTTATGAAACGGTTCGGTTGGCCACCAGCATTAGATTTGTGACTAGTACCACATGTTCAAGAGATTAGCACCAAACCTGTCAGCCTTATTCCGTTCTGTCTCCTGATATGAAGAAGTAGCTAGAAAACACAATTTTTACGTTTCTATTTTATTTTGCAAAATCATTGCCTACAAAAAGTATTATACAAGACATCTTATTATTGTCATATCAGTAGTTTTCACACCATTCATTCAAAAACCTACCCGATATATTGGCGATAAGATTGTACCCAAATTCAACATCACTTGGCTTTCATCAAACAGTAAACTCTACCTATTTTGCCAGAGTTTCTGCTGATATTTACTGTGTAATTTCCTCTCACAACATCTTTGTAACAGTGTTGGATAAGTATTAATTATTGTATTACATTATTTTTTAATTGGAAAAAGACTTGCTATTTTGTAATTATCCATTTAAGTTTTATTCTGCGTTGAAATGTCTATTACTTTTAAAGCAGAATATAGGTCTCTATGGATATATCTAAGCACATATATATATATATATATATATATCAGTTTCACACGAGGCTGTCATTTTGCTAATTGGCCCATTAGGGAGGTTACTAAATGGTGAATTTTTTATTTCATTTGTGGGTGGTGGAATTTGACAGATTCAAAATAACGTTTCTGTAAATATTTTTTTTTAATGTCATCATAAAGATAATAATGCCATCTACAAATATGTCACTGGATGTATGCAGACATTATGAAGAGTTGTCACATTCCTGTAGTTTGTATGTGAAAGCAATTGCTAAACAGGCTATAACATTTGCAATAATTATTGAGCACTAGTATTATTCTTCCCAAAGACGCTGTATAGAACCCAGAATTACAATGTAACAAAATCATCTTCGATGTTGCCACAGGTTTTAATTCTAACTGAGCAGTCATAATTTTATCAAAGCAATTGCTCGGAGGATGGGCTCAGCTTTAAATACACTGTTTTTTAATGTCTCTCATACATTATTATTTTATTCCCAAAACACGATTCCGTTACATTGGGAAATGATATAATCAATTTGTTTTTACATTACCAGTGAAATCAACAGCATCTCCCTGCCAGTGTTTCCCTAACAAGAAGATGACGAGCGAAGCAAGTTATATAAAAGATGTACAATAAAACGTTTACGAAGTCAATGTCTGAAGTGCCGTCTAAAGTAGAACGTGAAGCACAGTTGGCTGGTGCCTAGAATATGAACTTTATTATTATCAGGTGCGTCTGATCTAAGTAGTTGAGATTTGAGGGTGGGCCACTGTTCAGAATTATGCTAACAATAATTTTTTTGTACAAAATATTAGGGGTCAAAGTTTCCTAGACATAGTATTATCTGTATGTCTTTTTCCATCTGCAAAACCATGTAACTAAGCTACTAATATTATATTTTATAAATGTCCTATTTAATTGGTCTACACTGATGCTGGCACTTACTTTGTTTTAACTAACAGTTTTGCTTTTATTCTACAGTGAGAGGGCTCTGCATAAAACCAACTACAGGGGAGTCCAAGTGGCCATGGATTGGTGAGTTTCTTGTTCACCAGATTTTATTTTTCCTCAGTATTAAAACTTAAGTAAGGTACTGAATAGAACTAGAAGACGCAATATAGCAATACTAAATGAGCATTTTAGATTGGTTTTAAGAAACTAAAAATTCTCACAGAATATGCAAAACAAATGGAGCAAATGTTCCAAGTACTGATCATGTAGACACCAGCGGTGTGAATATGTTTAAAACACAATTGACATAAATAAAACAAGGATGAAGTCCTCACATATAACAATTGTTTGATTATCAATAAACTATTGACATTTAGTATTAACTATTTGTGTTTATTATTATTATGTGACATCCTTGTGATGACATTGAACACGTTAAGTAACTGTTTAGTTTATTGATGTTGGATTGAACATTGATGTGAATATATACGTAATATATTTATAATTACGTGTTTGTTCTTTCAGGCTTTTTTCACATGCTGATGATCCTGATATAGATGACCCATTTGAAGCACCCAAAGGTCACACCAAAGGAGCCCCACCTGATGGTACCAGTAACTTTTACGATGTCTGCTCGAATAAAACAGGGGTATCAGTAGTTGTGATATCTTAGGAGTGGTCCCACCAGTTCACAAAGTCCCAAATCCGTTAAGCATTGCTCAGGAGATGGAGTGGTTTTGTCATCACCATATATGACAGGAGAGAGGGAGGTTTGAAGCAATGTGAAACTAATCTATTTTGGACTTTGTAATCTTACGAAACCGTCCTTAATTATAACATTGTTGAATGATATAATTCTGGTTTTTCAGTCACTCGATTTTATGCAGAAGTCATTATTTGGTAGCACAGCGACAAATGAGCCATCGCAGATTGACTTTAACGAGACCAAAGTAATGGGATAGGTATCACAGCAGGATGGAGTGGTGGAAATTAAATCTCAATTTTAGATTAGCAGTAAAGTCAGATGGAAGAAGTTTTAATTTATGAATAGTAAATTTGTTCTGCTTATTAGATGAATACATAATTACCACCTTCATCGTTACTTTTTTCCAGTACTGTATGTTACCTTCCTTCCCTCCATTCATGCCTGTACTTGCAATTTGTGTGTCTGTAGATGTTTGAATGAACTGCTTTCAGAGGCAAGTGCAGCATCAGAAGCCGCAGCGGGAACTACATCTGAAGATGGAGACCCAACAGCTAAGTCACTCAAGTGTGACGAGTAAGCACCCTGAAATCTCCAGGGCATGTCCATCACCAAATCCTGCAAAATTTTCCAGAATAGCAATATTAAAGTAATTAATAAAACAAGCAAAATACCCATCCTTTGGTTGCGCAACATAAGCACAGACTTCCGAGGGGTTGTGGACGAATCCATGAACATTTGGTGCCTGAGATACAGAGTATTTAGGAGAAAAACATAACATACAAATATATGCACGTACATAGTGTTATCATTTGATCATAATTAGCATTGCTTTATAGTCAATATATTTTAGTTTTTTCCCTTACTTTTCAAATGCCAAAAAACTACTGTACAGTGTTTTTGGTAATGTATGTATAGCAACAGTTCGCTTCATGTCCTATTCTCTGCAGTTGTGGAAAGTTATTGAAGACGCCAGAACAGGCAGAATTCCATGCCACAAAAACCGGACATACAAACTTCTCCGAGTCAACGGATGAAATCAAACCTATGACGGAAGAGGAAAAACAGGAACAACTGATCAGGTGGGACAGACTCTAAGTGAGACTCTCAAACCATGAGTTAAAGTATGCTCAAATCCCACAGTGAACTCGCCCTAGTTATGTTGGACAGGTTCTAACCACTGTAGTTGAGTTCCGGTCGGATTGTGCATAGCCTGTGTGACCTTTGACCCACCACTGGATGAGATTGTTCTATAACTCTGCTAAACTTGACAGTGTGTACCTCAGATTCTACAAACCTGCCACGTTTTTTTTCTGTTTAAAGCTGTAAATCTGTTAACATTTTTCATTGATTAAATTACCTATAGCATACATGAAATCTGATGTTGCAGGTGACCTTTATCGTGTGAACATTGTCATGTGACTGTTGCTAGGTTACAAGAGAAGATGAAGGAGAAGAGACTGGAGAAAGAGAGACTGGAGAAACAGGAGCAGATAGAGAGGGAGAGACTGAGGCGGATGAAGGGGAAGGAGATGACTGCCATGAAGGCAAAGTATGTGTGAGACTGTATTAACCCTTTAGATCCCGAGCACCCAAAAATATCCAGACGCCCGCTTCCCCAAAAGCGTCTTTTAGTTTTGACAACATGTGGAGGTGGCATCGTTTTCTGGACACTTATTGAACTTGTGTCTCTGTATTCTTTAGTGTATATATGTTGTGCATTAATGGTATTTTCCATAAGACTTTGTATTGGAAGTTTTTGAATGAGCGCTGCATGAAAATGTGAACTGACAAAGAGTTAGTAGATATACTGGCATTCTATGCAAATACACTCAGGCACAGTATCGCATTTCACACGTTTAATTTAAAAATTAGCATATATAATTCAATTATCTTTAAGATAAGCATAACTTGTAATTTTAGGAAACAAAGTACAAAAAGGTAAATGCAATAAACTGGGTTCTCCCATATCTAGGTGATTTTGTGCGTGCGATGCAGGGGTTTGGAGCTCGATTTATAAAATGACGAGTCCTAAAGGGTTAATCACCAGTAACATCAGTCAATTGTGTGGTTGAAAAAATTGCAAATGTCATTGTTTTCTTTATTGCAGGGTTATAAATTGCAACCATTTGGTAGTCTGTGTGTGTTCATTTATGTGTGCTTACATTCTTTGTGTGCATATGTTGTGTTTACTTTCAATTTGTTGGTGCCAAACAAAGGAAATCTATGTTGTTGTCCCAGGTGGCTGTTCTTGTAGTTTGGCCCTGTTTAAATACATTAAAAAAGATTGCTACTTTTGTAGAGATTGATGAAACAATCAATTATTAATATCTGATTTCTTTGTTTCCACATTTTGTTTTTGTTTCTACATTTTGGTTTATACCTTGAATAATTGCATTTTTAATAAATGATATAATTATTATGACGATATATCACCTCATTTAGAGTTACACTAAAATGTTTTTAAAAGTTACTTGCCACTAATATTTAATTATTTGTTTTGATGGAGTGAAAAGATCAAAAGTCATAAGAAAACTTACAAAACTGTATGAAAACTTACTGAAGTGCAGTTTAACTGGGGTTTTCACCTTGACCACAGTATAAACTAAACACTGCTGTGATGTCACAGGATCGAGGAAGATGAAATGAAGAAGATTGCAATGGAGAAGAAAAAAGAGAAGATGGAGGAACGAATGGCAAGGTTTGGAACCAGTTTCCATGACGACCACTATTTCTAACAATGAAAACTGTGGTGTACGCCTACTGACTACATGGTATTGCTTCATTTGATTTGCCTTTGACTGAAATTTCACATCTGGCTGCTTACAGAAAGCATGAAGAAAGGAAAAGTATTATTTTGGGCTGTATTAACTGAAGTTTGGTAGGCGCCTATGGGTTAGTCACAGGCCTTATGTTGAGTGATATAGAGAGTCCCGATTGATTTCTTTTTAACATCAAAATCTGCATAAAAGGCCTACATATAATCACAGTAATAAACAAATGTCACCTGTGTTGCCTTTTTCATATACGCACACAGGACTTTGTGCTGTTGATTGCAAATAGACAGATATTAATTATAATATGTTGCCAAACTAATTGATGGTTTAATGAGGACGTTTGTCGTGTGGTTTTCAGACAAAAGGTGAAGGATGATATTGAGAGAGACAAACGGGAACGAGCCACAAAGGTATGTCTTTTAAATGTTATTATTTTGTACATCAAATTTAATAAAATATTGAATTTTTTGTATGAAAGTTACATTGCATAATCAGATCAAGTAAATTTCTTGAGGTTGTCTTACATCTATTACTGTGGTTTATCTGAAACTTGTTCTTCAAAGTAAATATTTCATCTAAACTTGGGTGTTTTGTTCAGTAAAAGCTAGTGTTGTCATCTATTTAATGTTATCTGCTCACTAGGATTAGTTAAGGTAACATGTGTACCTTATTAGATGTGTTTCACCTGATAATTTACACACGCCAGCTTTTCAGTTATTAAATTGGTGAATCGCCAAGTGGCAGCACTTTCTTATCATTACAAGCAAGTTGAAGGCCAAATGAAAGTCACTGAATGGTGTCTGTAAGATATGGAGTGATGGTGTGGAATCTACAACTTTTATTGTGTTTAGAAATTGATATTTCAGTACATGTAATTTTTCATAAACTAGTTGTCTGAGCGTCAGAATATTTTTTTG
This sequence comes from Escarpia spicata, assembly GCA_963995525.1. NCBI lineage: Eukaryota > Metazoa > Annelida > Polychaeta > Sabellida > Siboglinidae > Escarpia > Escarpia spicata. Next base: position 63,757,229 of record OZ023211.1, read on the forward strand.
ATTCAAACAGAAATTTCTCAAAGAATTATTTCAAGAAATGTTGATGAAACTGCAAGCACGTGATTAATGTTGTCCTCTGCTGCAGTTTGGGAGGGCGAGTGCCGAGGCCCTTCCCACGGTCTCCTCTGCGGCTGTTTCCCCTGCTGCCTCCACCCCCTCTACCGCTCAACCAAAGAACTACGACCAGTGCAAGCTACAGGTAGACTCATTGTCAATACACGCACCACTTTATGTCAACTGTTACATCAGCCACTCTTGGTGGTTGTTGTTCTCCTGTTGTCCCCCTGTCTGTCAGGGGTGAGGCTGGCCTCGATACTCATCCTCCATTTCTGTTTTCCTTTTACCTCCCCTCGCAGTTCTTGTACTGCTGTCTCCACCAACTGTCTCCACTTCTCTCTCTCTCTATCTTTTGCTCTCTCCCAATCCTTCCAAATCTCTCTTTACACAGTCCTCCCATCACAGTCTAGGTCTTCCTCGCCTCCTTTTCCCCTCCATTCTCCGGGCATCTGCTTTCTTTGCCAACCGTTCTCCTCCCATTCTCTCCATATGCCCAGCCAACTTTAGACGACCGTGTGGCGATACTATTACTACTTACGTCCACCTATGGAAGAACAGACCAAGGGCATCAGTTATCACCATTAAATTATCTTTCAAGCTGATTAATTTCTGCTGTCGCCAGTTACAGGATGTCAAGTCACAACATGGGGACTGTTTCACAAACATTCTTACGAGCTCATAAACCCGAATTTGTTCTTTAACATTAACTTCACTCCTTAACAGTGATCTTGTATACTGACAACTGTCAACACCAGGTGCGCCACTAGGACACTTGTCAGTGTGTCTCTGAAATAGGGTCCTCAGTGATATGGAAGTGGGTTATTGCATTTTGATACGGCTCCTTAAATTTAAATGCGGTTTATGTTTAATGATGAATTTTCTTATGAACATATTATCTTAGTGATCCAGGCCATTGTCTTATCAACTCAGTATCTTAGTGATCCAGGCCATTGTCTTATCAATTCAGTATCTTAGTGATCCAGGCCATTGTCTTATCAACTCAGTATCTTAGTGATCCAGGCCTTTGTCTTATCAACTCAGTATCTTAGTGATCCGGGCCATTGTCTTATCAACTCAGTATCTTAGTGATCCAGGCCATTGTCATATCAACTCAGTATCTTAGTGATCCGGGCCATTGTCTTATCAACTCAGTATCTTAGTGATCCGGGCCATTGTCTTATCAACTCAGTATTTTAGTGATCTGGGCCATTGTCTTATCAACTCAGTATCTTAGTGATCCGGGCCATTGTCTTATCAACTCAGTATCTTAGTGATCCGGGCCATTGTCTTATCAACTCAGTATCTTAGTGATCCGGGCCATTGTCTTATCAACTCAGTATCTTAGTGATCCGGGCCATTGTCTTATCAACTCAGTATCTTAGTGATCCGGGCCATTGTCTTATCAACTCAGTATCTTAGTGATCCGGGCCATTGTCTTATCAACTCAGTATCTTAGTGATCCGGGCCATTGTCTTATCAACTCAGTATCTTAGTGATCCGGGCCATTGTCTTATCAACTCAGTATCTTGGTGATCCGGGCCATTGTCTTATCAACTCAGTATCTTAGTGATCCGGGCCATTGTCTTATCAACTCAGTATCTTAGTGATCCGGGCCATTGTCTTATCAACTCAGTATCTTAGTGATCCGGGCCATTGTCTTATCAACTCAGTATCTTAGTGATCCGGGCCATTGTCTTATCAACTCAGTAACTTAGTGATCCGGGCCATTGTCTTATCAACTCAGTATCTTAGTGATCCGGGCCATTGTCTTATCAACTCAGTATCTTAGTGATCCAGGCCATTGTCTTATCAACTCAGTATCTTAGTGATCCAGGCCATTGTCTTATCAACTCAGTATCTTAGTGATCCAGGCCATTGTCTTATCAACTCAGTATCTTAGTGATCCAGGCCATTGTCTTATCAACTCAGTATCTTAGTGATCCGGGCCATTGTCTTATCAACTCAGTATCTTAGTGATCCGGGCCATTGTCTTATCAACTCAGTATCTTAGTGATCTGGGCCATTGTCTTATCAACTCAGTATCTTAGTGATCCGGGCCATTGTCTTATCAACTCAGTATCTTAGCAATCCAGGCCATTGTCTTATGAACTCATTATCTTAGCAATCCAGGCCATTGTCTTATGAACTCATTATCTTACTGATCTGGGCCATTGTCTTATGAACTCATTATCTTACTGATCTGGGCCATTGTCTTATGAACTCATTATCTTAGCGATCCAGGCCATTGCCTTATCACCTCATTATCTTAGTGATCCAGGCCATTGTCTTATCAACTCGGTATCTTAGTGATCCAGGCCATTGTGTTATGAACTCATTATCTTGGTAATCCTGGCCATTGTCTTATAAACTCATTATCTTAGTGATCCAGGCCATTGTCTTGTGAACTCATTATCTTAGCGATCCAGGCCATTGTCTTATGAATTCATTATCTTACTGATTTGGGCCATTGTCTTATGAACTCATTATCTTAGCGATCCAGGCCATTGTCTTATGAACTCATTATCTTAGCGATCCAGGCCATTGTCTTATGATCTCATTATCTTAGCGATCCAGGCCATTGTCTTGTGAACTCATTATCTTAGCGATCCAGGCCATTATCTTACTGATCTGGGCCATTGTCTTATGAACTCATTATCTTACTGATCTGGGCCATTGTCTTATGAACTCATTATCTTAGCGATCCAGGCCATTGTCTTATCACCTCATTATCTTAGTGATCCAGGCCATTGTCTTATGAACTCATTATCTTACTGATCTGGGCCATTGTCTTATGAACTCATTATCTTAGCGATCCAGGCCATTTTCTTATCACCTCATTATCTTAGTGATCCAGGCCATTGTCTTATCAACTCGGTATCTTAGTGATCCAGGCCATTGTGTTATGAACTCATTATCTTAGTGATCCAGGCCATTGTCTTATCAACTCATTATCTTAGTGATCCAGGCCATTGTCTTGTGAACTCATTATTTTAGCGATCCAGGCCATTGTCTTATGAACTCATTATCTTACTGATCTGGGCCATTGTCTTATGAACTCATTATCTTAGCGATCCAGGCCATTGTCTTATGAACTCATTATCTTAGTGATCCAGGCCATTGTCTTATGAACTCATTATCTTACTGATCCAGACCATTGTCTTATGAACTCATTATCTTACTAATGTGGGCCATTGTCTTATGAACTCATTATCTTAGTGATCCAGTTCATTATCTTACTGATCCAGGCCATTGTCCTTTTTGATTCTGTACATTTCAAAGTCCCTTTTCAGGGTAAAAACTACTGCAGATATTTCAACAATGTAAGTAGCCACGTTGATTTCACAATCGTATCATCAGTTGTTAAAAAACAGCTGCAGCAACCTTTAAGGATCATCTTACAACGTCAGTGCCTGATTTCAGGCTAATTTACTTCCATTTGGCCTCATCCCCCCATATCCAAGACGAAAATTTGTAAACACTGATATGATGATAGCAATGCATTAACAGTATCAATCCGAAATGTAAAATGATGGCAGATGAAATTGTCTCTAACCCCTCCCCCAAACGAAAGTAATTTTGCGTGATATCGGACATCAACATTCCAGGATGATCCCTAATGAGCAGTCGCTATCAGTCATCTTGCCATTCTAGATCCGGTTACCGAGTGGGTCGGCGTTGGTTCAGACATTCAGTGCGGGTGAGCAGCTGGCCGCTGTGCGACTCTACATTGAGATGAACCGTACAGATGGCGGCACTGGTCCCATCGGATTGATGACCACCTTCCCACGGAAAGTGTTCACCGAGGAAGAAATGGACATGCCACTGTCCCGACTTGGTAAGTGTCATCACTGGTCCGTCAGATGAAGTCTTAGCAGCTGTCTCGACTTGGTAAGTGTCATCACTGGTCCGTCAGATGAAGTCTTAGCAGCTGTCCCGACTTGGTAAGTGTCATCACTGGTCCGTCAGATGAAGTCTTAGCAGCTGTCCCGACTTGGTGTCATCACTGGTCCGTCAGATGAAGTCTTAGCCGCTGTCTCGACTTGGTAAGTGTCATCACTGGTCCGTCAGATGAAGTCTTAGCAGCTGTCCCGACTTGGTAAGTGTCATCACTGGTCCGTCAGATGAAGTCTTAGCAGCTGTCCCGACTTGGTGTCATCACTGGTCCGTCAGATGAAGTCTTAGCCGCTGTCTCGACTTCGTAAGTGTCATCACTGGTCCGTCAGATGAAGTCTTAGCCGCTGTCCCGACTTGGTAAGTGTCATCACTGGTCCGACAGATGAAGTCTTAGCCGCTGTCCCGATTTGGTAAGTGTCATCGCTGGTCCGACAGATGAAGTCTTAGCCGCTGTCCCGACTTGGTAAGTGTCATCACTGGTCCGACAGATGAAGTCTTAGCCGCTGTCCCGATTTGGTAAGTGTCATCACTGGTCCGACAGATGAAGTCTTAGCCGCTGTTTCTGGGTGAAAACCTGTTCATTGCTTAGGGTTTTAGTAATAAAAATCTACAGAATTCCAGTTTAATAATACATTGGTTGCCATTACGGTTTACTGTTAACATTTATTTTATTTAATACTGGGTTTTTGCTAATATGTTAAATGTAGCAGTTCTGCATTTACATGTCATCCTTTCTAGCTAGGGTTGATGTTGGGTTAAACGTTCAGCTGTGAAACAAACTGCGTTGCCACAGTGAACAAAGTATTCATTCCATAACACGTTAACACTTGGGTTGATACGTTTGCCAACATTTAAAAAATCCTTCCTCAGTTCATTTTTTGTCTGCGTTGTTTTAGAATCATATTGCAGGCAAATCAGACATTTGCACAAACAATGCTAACTTGTGTGTGCAAATATATTATTTGTTTATTTACATTTTTTTGCCAGGTCTGGTAAAAATGCTGCAAAACATTACATAACTTAACCCATACAGTAGGTGATTCACTTTCACTAGTTATCTAAGTCCAATTTTTTATTTTAGTGAAATTTTGCAGTTTTATTCAACCGACTGTGCATACTGTTATTCACGTATTACACATCTGAATATTATTCGGTAAACTTGATTCATGATATGACCAGAAGATGGTGTTTTACCTTTGCTGGTGTGTCGACTGTTTTAGCCACAGTTGCATTTGCTGTGCTGTGAAGCCACAAACAAAAACACTCTTAACTGAGAAACCAAACCAACTTTATTATCAATCGCAACATGACATTATAATTTACATATTCTAAGTTACAGTTTCAACTCTCATCACTCAGCATTTTGATTTATTCACTGAAAATTATTACAATGTGTTCTGTTGCAAAATTGGTTGTTTTCTCTTTCAGGTCTTCTCCCGTCAGCAGTCCTCGTTGTCATGAAATCTCCGTGAGTCGAGTTACAAGTAGGATCAAATGCTTTTTCGAGCCCGAGCGACAGTGGACATGGTGTGGATACATTGACATATCTTACAATCATAGTGACATTTACTGCATCCAACTGACTGCAATCTTCAAACTTGGATATTTAGGCTTGACCTCCAGAAAATACAATCTCTTGCGAAATGTCCCTTTCTTACGGTAAAATCCAAGAAACCATAGAACCCACTTCAGTCAAACAATCATAATTCACATACATCATTTTTGGGAATTCTTGGTCACTGGCATAAAATTCTGAAAATGATGTCTTTATTAATGAAATAACTTATTATTAAGACACATTTATAAAATGTGGACATATATATTATATATATATTTGACCCACATATAAAAATAAAACGGTACAATTTTCAAAAACCAGAATTATCTACAGCTCAATTATGAAATACTGGATATGTGTTAAAATAACAAGTACCCCTGGTAATACATACATGTATTATTAAGTAGAGTATATAACATAAAAGTAGAAACAATCAATGTATGATATAATCAATTAGCAACACTCTGACCATGAACTATCAGGTTGCTGTAAATAAACAAAAACAGGGGTCAGGGAGACTGCCACTAAGACCATTGTTGGTCGCTCTCGTAGCAGCCACCCCATTTAGTAATTTTCAACGAAGTATATTTGGCTTACTTAAACACTTTCGATAAAATGATAACAACACAAGTGCATACTTTCTAATGCAGTAAGGGTTACACAAGTATTAGAATTATATTACCAATAATTGATGTCAAAATCTAACAAAAATATAAAAAGTTATCTTAATTTGAAAACTAGCAGATAGTTACAACTACATCAGACATAGTAATAACAGTACACTGTGTACGTAAATTAACAGAGGTAATAAAATAAAAACAAGATATGATTATTTTATTATTATGATATTTGGCAAAGAGCATCATGTAAGTCACATCACTGCAGTCATTCGACATTACCGAATAACACATCTTTCATTCATTTACGTCACCATAAGGAATATATCTGTTTCCTTTGGTATATATTCTGTGCAATATGTGAAACAACAAGTCGACCTGATCACCAACGTGCCGAGTGTCATTCAGAATGACTTTGTTGTGAGAATATCAACATAAATCTTTCCACCCAGAATTGACACATTATACAAAACAGTTAAAATGTGCGTCTCGAACCTTATAGGAATACTGTGGTACCATACTGCTGGAGTGTTACAACTTGGAAATCACATCGAATTCTGCACTGTGCACAGAATAATGGCTTAATGTAATTGCCGCTGTATAATGTTCCAAGACTGTTGGATTAGTTTTTAGTAAATTTTATTGTGTCGTACATATTTTTTACGATCGATAGGTAAAACTTTTCAAACACATTTGATATCTTTTGTAACACCTACTTTCTGATAAAATACTTAGGGGATATTTGTTAATAAATTACACACAAGGCAAAACTGTACTACTCAGGTTGATACATAACTTCTTTGTAAATTCAAATGTACATTAATCTGAATGGTTTATAACTAGGAACGTTGCAAGTAAATCATTCTATGCCTGCCCTGTAGTATAGTAATTATTTGATATTGATCAATTAATATTTTGATGTACCCTTTTGTATGAGCAGTACATGCTACAATAAGTGTAACATTTTTTAGCAGATACACAAAACCACCATTTTGTGAAATGGAACAAGTTCCTACCTGCCGTACAACGGACATACGTTGTACAAGTTGGAACCACTGAAAATTGTTGCACACTCAGAATAAAATGGTGGTTTATTATCTGGATAGGTATATGTATTCCTTTTTTATATCCTTCAATGTACTTTGATATGTTAAATTAAAGTTGACTTCTTACAACACTGTTTTGACAATTTGTAATGCCTCTACTTTATTCAAACAGGAAATTAAAATGTGATTAAAATATGATACGTATGGGTCACGGTTGATCACCAATAAAGCATTGATCTGTCAATTGAGATTGGGGTGATGGGGTTCAAATCCACTAACTGCCACATGAAATATGTGCAATTTTCTTCAAGAAGTCAAGATCCCACGTGGGGAAATGAAAAAACCTGTTGTAAAACCCACATGAGCACTTTGCTACTGCCGAAAGAGATAATGGTCTGATAAATGTATAAAAACATGAGCATCGTCTCGGCAGACACCGGGTCTGGATAATTACTCAGCATAGTCCTACTATGATACTGTGCTGAGGGTTTATTTCCGAGTGTCCTCTAGTTAGTGAGTCCAATACAGGTTACACATCTACACCCTGCGTGGGACCTTTTATTTCTCCTGACCCAGACACCAGATAGAAGGGACCAACGGTTTACAGTGTCTTCCGAAAGACACGGGCAACATCAGATTAATGAAATTGCCCAATTTTGAAACCTCCATCCGTACCAGGATTCAAACCCTGATTTCTTCGATCGACAGTCCAGCACTCTAATCACTTGACCACCGCTCCCCGCAATATATTATAGATGACCACATATCATTATTATGTTCGTGCCAAAACGTCAACTATCTTTGTATTCTGTATAACATTTCTGTATAACATTTCGTACTCAAAATGCACATTCACAAAACTATCTCTGGGACAAACAAGCATATTTGTGATTCTTTAATCGACAATATCTCATGCCTGTCGTAGACCCTCATACAGAGCCCTCAGCCACACTGCGACAGCGTGAGCGCCAGGGTCGGGCCGGGTCAACGTCTCGGAGCCGACGTAGCTGGCCCGACCAACCCTTGCCACCATCTTGGCTGTCTCCAGAGCTTTACTTTCGGCCGCCTCCACGCCAGATGCCATCGCTGTGACTGGCTTTGTCCCATCGGCAAGCTGGTGTTTCATCGTGTCATGGGCAGCATGCAGAGGATCAAGCTACAACAGGCAAACATGTGCCGTAGACATCTAGCATTTTGATGACACTAGTAACATGTCCCGTAGACATCTAGCATTTTGATGATACTTATAACGTTGTGTTTGCAGTACTATCTTCTCTCAGGTGCTGAGGTCCACTCTCGTTTGTCTATATTCATTCGCCTTCGTGGAGTATTCACCTATGATCTACCAGTTGGAGATGCAATTGAAAAAACAAAAATGGTCATTTACTTTTTTAATAGATGGTTGAATGGTGAGACAGTCACCAGAGGTCACCACTGTGGTGCTACATTCAATATACATGTACTGGGAAATTATTAATCAGTGCATGCAATATGAAACTTTATCACACCAAAATGTTAATTAAGAATCTTTAGTATAGTCGTACATCAAATCCAAAGGTTTATACACAGATATCAATATACAATGTTGAAGTCATGAAAAAGCTTATGTCGGTGATATAAAGAACCACTGCTGGTTTACAGGTCTGCTTTATATATGTGGTTAGAAATACTAATGATCATTAATCAGAAAACTCGGCAGATGGTAAATTCAACCCAGTAGTTTATTATAATTCAAGGCACGTAAGCTGACTTACCATGGTTCGGTCTCCTGGCACAACACGTCCGTACCTACAGCAAGACACTCTTGATCAAACATCACAGTGACCAGATGTCCAGACATGGGTGATGCAAGGCATAAAACCTTCTATGAAGGAACTCGAAACTGAACAGCTGCTTGCTGGTTATCAGTTGCCTGTGCTAGCACCAATGCCCATTCTCTGAATCATTACACAGATGCTGAATACAGTTTCCCGGAGTATTCATGAATGATGTTTGTTATGATATAAATCTGAACCGTTACTGGTGTTAATGCAAGTTTTGTGAAACATCAACTGATTGACAGTCCTTCGGACATTCAACAATCACAGAAAATACATGTAACATTATGAACAATCGATTTATGTTCATCTAACATATGATATGAACCCTAAAACTGTAAAGAATCCCTAACCAAAGGGTAATTAAAAAAAATAAAGGTGTTACTTTTCTTACAAAGGGTCAAAGATTAATCCATGAAAGCTCGGTGCCCAAGATACAAACCGTCGAGGAGGTAGACATTAACATACCCTACATACACGCATACACTTATATGCTAGCTGAATGAGTCTCTTGGTTTTCCTACCAAACTGGCACAGATTCAAGATGCCTTTATTTTGACACGTTGCATATATACAAATTACACATATGAGAAAATGATGTCAAGAAAAAGTTTACATAAAAAAATTGTCTATAAGTTTATTAATAATAATAACAAGGTAACTTATTTTGTACATAAATCCTTGGGATTAATAAGCGTCGACTGACACAATGTTTATGCAACAAAAAAGAAGTTTAAATTTTATATTCACCGAGTAGACATGACAACTGATTACTTGGCCACTGAACTGAACCCTTCACTTACTTCTGCAAGGCATCAATGCCTGCTCCCAATGCATTGCACCAGCCTTGAACTCCGGCGTCAGTGGCTAGAGGCATTGCGGCCGCCATCATGAAGATACTGTAGAGCTAGACACAACAAAGTGGGACTGAGATTATTAGAGATTAAATTATAAGACGCTAAATATGTGTTTAGTTTCATTATACTTTGACAGTGCATGATCGTGTATTTAGGATCTCAGAAAAGCTTAGTTACCGATTAGTTTCCATGCTAAAATATAGTGATGCAACAGATTGTATAGGAAAAATAAATGAATAATCACCAACGCAGGACCCAATTGTCTCCTCTAAATATATTACTGCTGCTAATATATTACAGGTGCTAACAGATACTAGAACAGACACAGCTTAATGTGTTTTCCTACACTGGCCGAGTTACCTGGCTTTGTACAGAGAAAAAAGTACATCCAGCAACATATTCGTAGATGCCATTATCTTTATGATGACATAGATCAAACATTAAATTCTCCCATTGCAACTTCAGGTACTGTCTTTTGAAAACACCAAAAAACATAGGTCAAGAGGTCATTCCACTGACTGCCCCGGATGTCCCGCCCATTGTTTTCTCAAGCACCGTTGCTATGGAAATGAGCAGTCTGTGAGGTACGGCTACTGGCAATCCCTCAGTCGAATTCAGAGCTTGCAAGATTGCTGCAACATACGTGTACACATAAGTTCAAAGTAAAAAAATGTATCGCAGGGGAAATAAATCAACACATATATACTAATTAGACACATATGTTAATGTACATTGCTACTACTGTAGAAGCCAGAACTGGGCTGCACGGTGGTCGACGTCCTGGCAACCATTGCTACTACTGTAGAAGCCAGAACTGGGCTGCACGGTGGTCGACGTCCTGGCAACCATTGCTACTACTGTAGAAGCCAGAACTGGGCTGCACGGTGGTCGACGTCCTGGCAACCATTGCTACTACTGTAGAAGCCAGAACTGGGCTGCACGGTGGTCGACGTCCTGGCAACCATTGCTACTACTGTAGAAGCCAGAACTGGGCTGCACGGTGGTCGACGTCCTGGCAACCATTGCTACTACTGTAGAAGCCAGAACTGGGCTGCACGGTGGTCGATGTCCTGGCAACCATGTCATGTCAGTTGAATCCAGTGGATATAGGATGTGGGTTTGGGAGCCGGTTACAAAATTGCAAGTCCCGCACCCTGTACTGGTGGGAGCGGGGGTGATGGCTTGAAACAATACAAAACACTACAAGGTTTTCTGAACTTCACAGATTGATACGACCATTCGTAACGTACAATTTTTTAGATTTTCAAGATTAATGATGACCATCCAATGATATTTCCCTATGTTCTAGATGAACACTTTGCACCCAAGATGCATGGCATCCAACAGTTGGATAACATACATACACACATTAGCGTAATCATAGTTAGATTTGTCTGGTAATCATTGATCAACCGTCCATCCACTCTTACAGGAGCGGTAACATCCTACCATCTGCGCCACCCTTCAACGTGGTACCACAATCTCCATCGCCACAGTGAGTGTCGAGCTGATTCAACTCTGTCTCACTCTGAATTAGCACCTGACAGGCGTTGCTAATGGCTTTCTTGATGTGAGGAATCATCTCTGTAAGGAGAGGGATACCTTTTATTCGCCCCAACAGCAAAACACAGATTACTTTTTTAAATGATAGTGCCATCCATACCAATACTGAATTGCAAAAAATATATGTAAAATACTTTAATCAGTTAATCCATCCCAACTATTGAAAATGTTCAAATAAAAATATAAAAGAAACGATAAAATCCTACCTGTTTATGCTTTGGCTTTTTGTTTTAGAATTTACAAAGTGACACCGCCATTTTTTTTAATTATGTTAACTGTTAAAATCTGTTGCCAAATAATAAAAACAATTATAATATTAATAAACTGCTTATGAAGAAAATGTGCTGAAATGTTAATTTATTCCATACGTGCTTGTACTTTCACTCCTGGTATCTCTGTGTCGTGAGAGTGGTCGATGTCTCCAGGATACGTCATCTCACCCGGGGTGATTCGGGAGGTCTTACCCTCAGCAAGCAGTGGGGTGCACCAGCTCGGGGCAGTTGTAGGGGCGTCTACACAGGCAGTTAATGAAAGAACAACTTAGTAGCCAAACATTAAATGTTTACTCAAAAATGTAATTATATTCGCAAAAGTTATTAACATGATGTAAATCCTAAGTATAACTTTTTATAGATTACCGACATCAATTGTTTCTCAAAGTGTTCATTGAACACGAAAATTAAATATGGAAATTTATGAACTATAACACTTGTGTCAATACTGTAGCATAATCCATCAGAATGCCTCCGTTTTTCACTCAATCACTTTGAGGTTAATTTGTTTTACATCCAAATATAATATTCCTGTCATCATTGAAATATGTTCAGACAAATCAATATCTTCACAATGTTTGTCTATAGATGCTAACTGCGTGGAGAAAGTAATTACCATTGTCTACATGCCGCCACATTGCCCCAATGCTTAACATTCCGGTCATATTTTCATGTTTCATTCTACACGCATTACACATGCTTCGGTAAAATGTTTCTTTCAAAAGGACACTGGAATAGTTTTTATTATAAACAAAAACATCCTAATCACAGATACACAACATCAATATGATTAATGTGACACAAATGTATGCGCATGGAATACCTATGATTAAATTAAACATCCTTTGCAAAAATAAGTAATATAATAATTATATGCAAAACGTTCTTTTGCACCTAAATCCTTGGAAACCAAGCTTAGAGGCACATCAGGACAAAAGGGTTGGTTAAAGTCAAAATCGGTAAGCAGTATTAAAGGTGTAACTGCGCCAGTGTTTATCAGCCTCCCACACCTCTCACCTACCTAGACACTCTCTGCACGTATCATCGATACGTAGAACAGTCAGAGACACGCCCGCCATCTCAAGTGAAGTCATAAAAGTTCCGCAGTATGCCCTCTCTATGACGACACCACGCTTCTCTGAAATAGTTCAACGAGAATCAAATAAATCTTCCATTCACAAAATGTAATCCTCGCAAGCCGGGGGGGGGCACTGCTGATCACATGTGGCTAGGTACCCCCCGGCATATCGCCTTGTTGAAATATGGAAGTAAGGCTGAGCACGTTAGCCAATCATCTCTTGCTTTTTAAGTTTGGCCTATTTTGATTTTGGCCAATCCTGGCTGATATTACATTACATGTAATGTTAGGGAAGTAGAATTAGTAGAAAGCACTGTTGCAATCTTAATAACCCTGCTTTCTCACGAGAATAGTTGCACCAGTAATAATTGGGATTTCCTGGAATTGCCTATTGATGTGGGGTCCAGATGTTTGCATGGTTGGTTCTTTGTAGCAAATTTGATTGGAAAAGTTATTTGTTATCATACAAATTGTTGTTTCATGAAAAGCACAGCATCCATATCTCAGTAAATTCTTATGCCCAGTAAAGTATCTACTAACTTTTCATATTCACCTATCTGCTGAATGGCTTCCCCTGCCATGATGTTCAATTCCAGGACAGAAGTTCCCCCCAAATTGTTCACTATCAGTGCCACTCGGTCACCAGTTGCGAGGTTAAATCGAGTCTGGCTATGCTCGTCTGTCATGTGATCCAACATGGTGGTCACTGCCTCGTGTGCCGACTGCATCTAGTAATAACGAAAACAACAATCTTAAAACAATCAATAATTACTTGTTTGCCAATTGGTTTGTTAGTTAAATTTAAACGCATTGTTACTATTGCTAATAATTTATTAATGATTTTAACATAATTTATATATTAATATGCTAATTTTGGGCCACTGTAATCATATCTCCTCCCAAGTTCTGCGGTTCTGTTGGCAGTTTCTGTGTTCATTTGCTTCCTTGGACCAGTGCCACAGATCTACTATTAAAACCACAAAGGTAGTTATTTTGAATGATGTACTTACAAAGTTACATATTTGTTTTGCCACCTATCAAAAAAATACGGAAAATGTAGAATGATTAGTGATTCTCCATATTATGATGTCACCGTGAATGGGTGTAAAATATTAGGCATAACCAGCCCCTTGGCTGGTTATGCCAGTAATAATAATTAGCAGTAGATACCTTTATACGTGCCACGCCAGGTTCTCCATGTATTCCTAGGAAAATAAAAACCCACAGATAAGCTGGACTTGAACCACTTATATCTACTGGGTAACTGCAAGTCTATACATCATCTTAAGGGTAGCCACTACTCGAACACGGCCACAGGCCATATCTCTGTTAGTACTGAACATATCTTAGCCAAATTTGGAGTACTAATTAGTTAAATGAATAGTACATGATATGTGGAATGTGGGCTCATTTGCTTGTGCAGTGCCATGACAATCAACATTTCTAGTGTGATAGAGGGGCATGCATCCTTGAAAATTATTCTGAGCTAACAACTGTATGTGTGATCATGCAATTTCTCAAGAATCATTAGCTAGAATACTCCTTTATGCAACCAACAACACAAAGTCCAATATAGTGATGAAAAAAGGCCAAATGAATGACGTTTATTTATTAACGTGATAAGAGAGAAATGTGGGCTAGACATCCCAAGGCCAGGCCTGCGACTGAGCCCATACTAGTCTCCTGTACCTCAGGTTGACAGAGCCCACATTTCGGCACATAACACAAGCAGTATTACTGCTAAAATCACCATAGACCTACTGCACTAACCAAGCACACCAGTCAACCACACCAAATCTAAAACCAACTACCCGCTTGTGCAATAAGGTGGTTTTGGGCAAGGAAGTTTAACTGCAATGATTGTTGTGAGATGGGACTTTAGGTTTGAGGTTTTTTCATGACGTCTTAAAAAATGCTCAAACCTGAACAGTCACTGAAGTCAGATATCCTTGCCCAAAACCACCTTGTTGCACAAAGCTAATGATTCTTGACAGTTGCATGATCGCACATTTGATCATGATCATAATTTTCAAGGATGTGAAAATCCATCTCACTTGAAATGTTCATTGCCATGGTAATAATACACAACCAAGTGTGCCCATATTCAGAGAGATATTCATTAAAACAGTTGACCAGAATGGAACTGTAGTATTTATGATTTACACAAAATGGGATAAATAACCATAATGAAACTGTAGTATTTATTATTTACATAAATTTTAGATTTACAATAATTTTACACCATAACAGACACAAGTTTTACAATCTTTATAGATTGTGCTAAATTCACGTTGTGTGACTGATATTCATCCTACTATAATGAAAAACTGGCAAGTTATTTGCAGAGATCTTGTCCGAATTTTGTAAAATGCAATTGCAGAGTTAGTGTAGAATTAAGAACAGTACACCACCAAGTCCAAGTTCCATTTCATCATCGTGCAGCTGGAAGGAAACACCTGATCCGGGAATACTGCACGGCAACAGACACAGCCCAATGGTTCCTGGAAAGAAAATATCAACTGGTAACTACCATCAAGCTAGCGTACGCATGTGTGGGGAAGGTGTATGTTTACATTTTACTCCTCGGCAACTTGCATCTCAGATGCCGAACAAGGGATTAATCCACAACCCCTCAGAAGAAAAGTAACACCTTTATATCTTAGAAATTCTGTACAAGATTGTTTGTACCGAATGTTACATGGATGTAGATCAGTTGTTGCGCACATTTTCTGCAGATGTTCTGAAGTTGACCAATCAGCTGGGGACTTTTTACCCCATTTAAATGCTCACATTGATGTCATAATAAACACCACAGAAAAATGCAATTCACCCCATTTTTTATGCACTGTTGCATACAACGAACGCCTGTGTTAAGTAGAGCTGTCAGTCGGCCACTTTTCCTCGTTTTTCATAAATTTTTTAATATCACAACTCTGAAATTGAAACTTATATCAGTGTTTCAACCACCAATGCTTGTAACGTGATGTAAGTTTCAATTTGATAGTTTAATATAAAGAAAGGTTTTTCATTGCATGTTAATACACTTCATAATTCTGTATTAATATGATTGATGCCGAAGTGATACAGTGTAGTACTACGCTGAGATGAGTAGTACTACATTGAGATGAGTAGTACTACGTTGAGATGAGTAGTACTACGTTGAGAATAGTAGTACTACATTGAGATGAGTAGTACTACGTTGATATAAGTAGTACTACATTGAGATGAGTAGTACTACGTTGAGATGAGTAGTACTACGTTGAGAATAGTAGTACTACATTGAGATGAGTAGTACTACGTTGAGATGAGTAGTACTACGTTGAGATGAGTAGTACTACTTTGAGATGAGTAAACAACCCACCCATATCTCCAGTAGCTTTCTTGCATGCTGCCACTAACTCCTCCAGAGGGCGCCCCTGTTCAGCCAAGGCTCCCGCTAGCTAACGATGAAACATAACATGAATTCGACTGATTGGGTTTGCAAAGCACACCACATAAAACATACTGAAAAACAAACATTTACAGATTTGATTTTTAGGTGAAAATACTGAAGATAATAAAGAATTTTAGGAAACTTATACATTGCATTTGAAGGTGGATATTCCTCTGTATTTGTTATCTTTACGCCAAAATGTAACAGTTTGGTCAAAATGTAATGTTCAGGTCAACATTAATTCAACTATAGCAATGTGCGTAACAGACATAGTCAGACTGGACATGATGCAATACAATATTACAACAGGAGCATCTTTATTTGTGTATTTTCAAAATTGTTATAGTTTCAAAATAACACTTTCCTTTAAATTGGCATCCCATAATATTTCAAAATGTGAGTGAAATAAACATACCGCATTCCAAAAGTTTAGTGACTATGTTCACCGAAACAAACCTTATGAATGAAAACTGTTCCACACAATCCCCGGCACCCCGACACTTTGTTGTTTGGAGACAGTGCACAGTCTTCCGCCACGACTATCATTTCCACTTTCAGACCCTCCAACTTTGCCCGCTCGGCTGCCAGTCCAAAGTTCAAGACGTCGCCAGTGTAGTTTTTCACAATCAGCAGGGTGCCCGCTACAATAGTAGAACAATCCAAAATGCAGACAGACAAAATAATAAACACATGAAAATTATATATGAACAAAAAAATTGAATAAAGCAAATCTGCATGTTTTTCGTATAATTAAAAATGGTATGTTTCACATGCATGCTAGGCAACACACATATATATGTAACGTTCCTTTTGCTATATTACCAAATATTTTTGAAATGTACAATAATTTAAATATATTTTAAAACGAATATACAAATTTACAAAGATTACAAAGAAACGGTGTTTGTGTTAAATATGCGATTACAGATAGTTCAATTTAATATTATTTTATAAATAAAAACAATTGTACTTATACAAAGTAGCTATATTTGTTACAGAAGTTAAGTCTATAATAAAACTACATTAGAAACTATAACGTTATTATGTTGTAATGGTTGTTTTGGTTTCAGATCCAGTCAAGTGCAAGAAGTTTTAGTTTCCAAATTTGTCCATGACTCCAGGCGATCAGGGAAAGGAAAACCAGTCACAGAGTCAGATAAAAACCAAACAACATGACATAGCTTAATGAAACTTGTTTCACTGTCCACATATCAAATTTATCTTCCATTTTTTCTTATTTTATAAGTTATATTTTTAATTTTGTGCTTGTGAGGAGCCAAACTGCCAAAACAATGTATTTCCTAATTTTCAAAATAAGATATATTGAAAAGTATCCTTCACATCCATCTAATATTTTGTATACTTATAGTATATGTTAGTGTGCTTAGACATGTGTAATATTATATGGATTGAAGCCATTAATTAAAAGTTGTATTATGTCGAAATTATAATAACATCCGTGCCCGACCCTATATCTTGTAGTTTTTTAAATATCTGTTTTAATTCAATAATATTTGTTTGTTTTATGATAGTTAATAGTCATTGTGCCATAATTTGATCACACACATAAACAAAAGAAAAACATAACTTGTTAAAATTACTTTAATTGCTTGTGATTTTTATAAATAAACAATCCTCTTAAAGTTAAAGAAGCTTGTGGAAATGTACTCAAATGTATCTGCAGGTTCAGTTTGTCAGATGAATGAGAGTACTTTTGTGTTGGGAGAATTCATGAGAATGTTAAACTTACCATTACTTCCCTTTCCAACCACCCTGATTGCACTGAGGATGTTTGAGGGTGGGGGTGACGTGAACACTGCCCCGCATACTGCTGCACTGAGCATGCCATGTCCCACATAACCTACAATCGTACAATACCAGTGCCACATTATCAGACGTCAATAATTGCTGGATATTGCTGTTCATGGTTGTACTGTTTGATATCACCTCCAATGGTTTCTAACCTACTTTATTTTTATGTAGGATCAGTTCTTTCTATGTTTTTTGTTTTGTACTTAGTACTAAAAATACACACTGTTTCTTCGTACAGTTTTATGTGGACATCAGAACCATTAAATAAACAAGCATTAATATCATGTAGAACTCAGTTTGAAGCCCAGACCTCCCGACTCTTTTCCCATCAATTTACGAGACTCCGCCCACACGAACCTGCATGGGCGGGTTCATGACCTGAACCCCCGCCAGAAATCAAGGTCACCTTCCCTTCGGCCTTGACCTTCTCAATGTCGGCTCTGACGACCACCTGGTGGCCAGCAAGTATCCTTAGACCACTGTTAACCGCCACCAGCCCATTCAGACAGTCCGACACACAGGAAGCAGTTGAGTTGAAGAGTTTCTTCCCAGTGTGAGACATATTGCATTAAGCTGAAATGAGTTTCTGCACTTTGTCATCATTTTAATACTGTGGAACAGCATTACTGAGGTCACCCATAACTTTGTGTTAAAGTGACCTCAATAGTGCAACAATGTTAATAAGTTATTTGTTAAAAAAACCAAGATGAACAGACTTTTGTGACATATTTTTATGTTGCATGCAGGTCACGTGACTATAATTAATTATATTATAGCACAACACATTGGTGATGGTGATGTAAACATAAGCAATATTAGTTTATCAAATAAAAAAGTAAGCATTTCATACTAACGGTGGCAAGATTGACCATGCTACATAAAATCCTTAAAAACGAAGTAATAGTCGATCGTTCCAAATTCGTTCCTGCCCCGATCAAACAAAGAAGAGGGCATTCACAGCAGCTCTACCTGACCCAATGTAGAACCAAGTACAGACAACATTCTTTCCTCCCCAATACCATCAAAGATTGGAACGAGCTTGAGTCGACTCCTTCAAGCCAATCAAGGGAAGGCTGCCACAAATCTAGATCCTCCATAGTTAGGTTAGGTAGGGACATGGACCTTATCTTAATTATTAATTTAATTATTTATTTGTTTTAAATTTTATTAATTTGTATATGTAGGTTTTTTAATATATATTAATTATTTATTTTAAATGTTTATAGTGAATGTTCTCCATATGTCTGACACTCTAGATATTCTTCTCTTGGTAAAAACAATTCCTACCTCCTCGCAACCCCCACAATGCAGCAGAATAATCAGCAAGATGATTGTGGCCGCCAAAACAAAAGAATGATAATGATGAAAACAAATGACAAAACATTATAGGATGATCGGGCGATAATATGACGAATACAAATATATTCACGTTTCTAAATTCATAAATCATAACATCTTTAGAAACCCAATGCACTTGTGTTAAGGGTGACGTACACTGATGTACTTGAATATTGCAGTTGTAGATATTGCGCCGAAACGTGTTTCTTTCCGCCGATTTGATCAACTCTAAACAGCCACTGTAGCCTAAGTTACACTGAAACCACAAGCCTGTGTTACCTAGGCGCAGTTAGACGGAGGCATATTTGGCGACAATGTGTAATTATTTACGCCCTGGCTATTTCTCGAGCTGCTCGATAAATAACGCCGAATCTGATCGTTATTTCTCGAGCAGCTCGAGAAATAACGCCGACTTCGTTCGTTATTTATCGAGCAGATCTGGACGTGCATGCATGTGCACTTAGAAATAATTTCAAGGCATCTACGTGGACATACTAATTGTTTGAAGTAAATCCGATGCAGTCTGATCGTTTCGTGCCTGTATTTGTCCGCTCCGATGGGAAATGAAGACTTTTCTTATTCGTCGAGCTGCTCGAGAAATAACGCCGACTTCGTTCGTTATTTATCGAGCAGATCTGGACATGCATGCATGTGCACTTAGAACTATTTTCAAGGCATCTACGTGGACATACTAACTGTTTGAAGTAAATCCGACGCTGTTGAATCGTTTCGTGCCTGTATTTGTCCGTTCTGATGGGAAATGAAGACTTCTTACTCGTTGAGCTGCTCCAGAAATAACGCCGACTTCGTTCGTTATTTATCGAGCAGATCTGGACATGCATGCATGTGCACTTAGAACTATTTTCAAAGCATCTACGTGGACATACTAATTGTTTGAAGTAAATCCGATGCAGTCTGATCGTTTCGTGCCTGTATTTGTCCGCTCCGATGGGAAATGAAGACTTTTCTTATTCGTCGAGCTGCTCGAGAAATAACGCCGACTTCGTTCGTTATTTATTTATCGAGCAGATCTGGACATGCATGCATATACACTTTGAACTATTTTCAAGGCATCTACGTGGACGTACTAATTGTCTGAAGTAAATCCAACGCTGTTTAATCGTTTTGTGCGTGTATTAGTCCGTTCTGGTGGGAAATAAAGATGTTTCTTTTTCCAGTGTTCGCGTAAACTACTAGAAATGTGGATGTCAAGACTGTTCAAGGTTATTTGAAAAAGAAATTCAAGACGATTCTGAACGACAGATGATATCTTTAATTGCAGTAAATTCCAATTCCTATACTTTTCATCGCTTGTTATCACATAAATCCTACACCTGTACACCTTTCATCGCTTGGCATCACCTGAAGCCTACACCTGTACACATTATTTATTTCGCAGGCGCCTTGTCTATTCATTGCAGTAAAACTTACGTGGCTTTTTTGTAACGCTTGCACAGCTGCAGTGCCACCAGGCCCTACAGTTCTCGCAGTTAATCCAATTATGTACACTTTTCTTTTTGGATGACAGGTCGGACTTGCACAAGTCACCTTAATTTCCACTTTCAATCACGAACCGGCTCCAAACGTATATATATATATAGTTTCTGTATTTTGGGGCTTAATTGGACTTGACCCATAATGGCAGTAGGTATGCCTTCTGTTAACGCTTCAGCACCCTGCAAGGAATTCAAGACCAATATCACATGCAATTTTGACATGAACAGATATATTATTTTTGTCCAGTGTGATATGTACTGTAATGGTATGTTATTGCTTTTTGTACTGATGACAATGGAAATAATTACAAAAATAATAGCGTATATAAACAAATGCATTTTATTTTATCACTTTGATTGTGGATGTTTATACATTTATAAACGAATGGTATTGCCTTGTTGTTTGTTATGGTATGTGACAACGCACGATTCATTCTGTTAAGTGTACAGTACACTTAAAAACAAGGTTACACCTTTATGATAATATTATTAATTTAATTATTTGTCATTTCGACATATGTACAACTATATATGATTGGAGATAAGTTAGCAGTGTTTTTTTATACAATCGATCTGCATGACATATATGTTAACACGTGTACACAGCCAAACACTATGCCTTGACGTCCTCTGCGTAAATTACAGTTTACTTCAGCCGGGATTACAAACGTCAATAAAACGTGAGTGGAAGTAATGTATACATCCATATGACGGTAATTTGTTGATCAAAGGAACACGGCAAATGGTGCAGTTGCAGGTTGAACTTTCTCATGAAAATAAATATTTTGATTAGTCATTAAACTTATAATTATGCACACAAACATAACATTGGATGTAAAAATGCCGAAATATTTACAAGTACTTTCTCAGTTGACTTTCTTATTGTAAACTGACATATGTTTCAGCCTAGTTGTCTGTTTTATAATGTTTGTGATTTGTACATTTTTAATCTATGTGAGCATGCGTACGTAATTCGGTATGTTGCTTATATTTTGACTATGATGTAATTTATTTTGTAATATATTTCATTTTTGTATCAGAAATGGTAACAAATTATACCCAGATAGCATGCAAACGTTAATATAACGTTAATGTAACGTGTGCAGAAACGTTTAATGCAAACGTTAATATTGCGTTATTTTGCTCGTTTTTTTTATGTTAATCTAACGTTTAATTTCTAACCAAAACGAAACGTTAAACTAACGTTAATGTAACCGTTGCAGAAACGTTAATTTAACGTTTAATGCAAACGTTAGTTTAACGTTATTTTGTTCGTTTCTTTAACGTTAATCTAACAAATATGTAACGTTAAACTAACGTTAATGTAACCGTTGCAGAAACGTTAGTTTAACGTTGAATGGGAACGTTCGTTTACCGTTATTTTGCTCGTTTCTTTAACGTTAATCTAACATTTCATTTAACGTTTCATTTCTAACCAGAATGTAACAGTAAACTAACGTTTTTGTAACGTTAGCAGAAACGTTAGTTTAACGTTATTTTAGTCGTTTGTTTAACGTTTAACTAACGTTTAATTTCTAACGAAATTGTAACGTTAAACTGACGTTAATGTAAATGTTACAGAAACGTTAGCTTAACGTTCATTTAACGTTTAATTTCTAACCAGAATGTAACAGTAAACTAACGTTTTTGTAACGTTAGCAGAAACGTTAGTTTAACGTTATTTTAGTCGTTTGTTTAACGTTTAACTAACGTTTAATTTCTAACGAAATTGTAACGTTAAACTGACGTTAATGTAAATGTTACAGAAACGTTGCTTAACGTTCATTTAACGTTTAATTTCTAACCAGAATGTAACAGTAAACTAACGTTTTTGTAACATTAGCAGAAACGTTAGTTTAACGTTAGTTCAGTCGTTTGCTTAACGTTTAATTTCTAACGAAAATGTAATGTTAAACTGACGTTAATGTAACTGTTACAGAAACGTTAGTTTAACGTTCATCTACGTTTCATTTCTAACCAGAATGTAACAGTAAACTAACGTTTTTGTAACATTAGCAGAAACGTTAGTTTAACGTTATTTCAGTTGTTTGCTTAACGTTTACCTAACGTTTAATTTCTAACGAAAATGTAACGTTGAACTGACATTAATGTATAACCTACGTTCTAACCATAATTTAGCGCAATTCAACCCATTTCCTATAGCATCTGCGCATTTGATATATTGTAACACATGGCCATTCTTGGTATACGTACGTGCAACTGTTTTCACTTTATATACACAAGGAAAGAGTATTTTAAGTGTGACGTTTTATGATGTACCAACTGAACGGACTGACTATGTCTATGAATCGTGGCTAGTTTGCATAGTAACACAAGACAAGTGTATTTTTGTGTAAAAGCTTTATATTAAGCTCAATTTATTATGAGGGGACCAACCACACATGGGTGGGAGACCCACCAAATAGAAATAATAAAAATTGCAGTATTGGATAAAGAAACCAGTCCTATATATAGTTTCCGTGAATGGCCTTCATGGCACCGCGAGTACTTCGGTTCGCTTCCTCTCTTCTTTCTCCTTCCGGCCGACGTCCCTCTCCGTAGCAAACTTTAACCACATCTTCACCTCCTGTTCCACCTCTTTGTCTGTTGCGATGGCAGTCAAGACGTGTTTGCGCCCAGCTCCTGTGTATTTAAACAATTATCAAGTAAACGATCCAGATTACAAGTGATGCTGTAGTGATCTAGATTGCAGTTTATGGCACTCGCGTATAGTTATGGTGCATCATAATCAAAACAATGGAAGTTTTCGATCAACTTACCCCATAAACGCAATAGTTATGTAATCAAAAGTATCATGATGCCATCGAAATTACTTTATATTGCAAATAACCAAACTTATTTGATAAAATTAATCTTATCTACATGAATGTGTAAAAATAAAAAAAGGTTAATGTATATTTATTGTGCGCATGTGCATGCATGCGCGTGTATCGGTACGCATATTGAATCCCCCTTTTTGTGAACCCCCTTTCTCCAAAATGTGAACCCCCTCAAAATTGCATCTTTAAAATGTGAACCTCTAATTGTATTCCATGTTTCTCAAAAAGCGTTACCCCCTCCTCCTAAAAGCTGCTGGACAATGTTCAAGCATTACAAGGAATGCCAAGAATGCCTGATTTGTGCAGAGGATAAAGGGAGAACCGTTATCTATTAAGTGATCATCACTGAATGTATGGGAGCCTGGCTGAGGGGTCAGTCCTCAATGCCATGTGTGAAAAGGGCAGTCACTAGAGGAATGTGTATCAAAAGGCAATTGCATCCAATTAGCCATGCAGAAGGACCTCTCACTACCCCAG
This sequence comes from Escarpia spicata, assembly GCA_963995525.1. NCBI lineage: Eukaryota > Metazoa > Annelida > Polychaeta > Sabellida > Siboglinidae > Escarpia > Escarpia spicata. The sequence continues at coordinate 63,781,384 of OZ023211.1, forward strand.
GGTCTCCTGTTATGAAAACGTAAAATTATTAGTGCTAATTGTAGTCACTCAGAGGTGACAGATGCAGACAAAATACTGGTGAATGAACGGGGTGACGATGATGTAACAATTATGAACACATAAATTAGGCCATATAAAATCATTCATTATTTTTCATCAGAACTCTGTTAAAGGTAAACGAAAGGTGCGGCTTTTTATTTTTAGTATGCTGATTGAGGTAAGTACCGACTGTCAAAGAGGCTATTCTCAACAATCAATAACTTAAGATGTGTAGCGAGTGTATTTCTTACAATCTGCAAACCAGGTAGACAAACTCATTTGGCTTAACACGAATCATACTTTTCAACTATTGAGCTGGAATGCGAATTTCTATGAATAATTGTATTTAACTAATACAAAATAAAGTTTAGCTTCACATATTTTAAAATGCGCGTGCTGATGAAAAATCGTGTAATTGTGTGGCTGTATGGTTGCATGGGTTAATGCATGATTACGAAAAATCCGTATTGGTAGGCAGCCTTACTCTGGGACACTGTCTAGCCCACTACACAAATCTGGGGAATAGTCTGGCTGTCATCTTCCAGTCACCTCCTGGTGTGATTAATCACTCAGCATATCAGACTCCCCACTCCCCCTAATTTTGAGGGGGAGTGGGAGTCTGATATGCTGGCTTAACAGTTCAGGATGTAACCTGATATATCAACATGCACAACCCATGCCTTATGCATACATTCAATGTCATAATGCCAGGGTTGCCTACCTGACAAATACAATTTCCATAATGACCCCCACCTCCCGTCGCACCCTCTCCCCTCCTCCCCCGTCGAATCCCGCCCCGGTCTACAAGGCTTTCTCTGGAGTAGATATAGCGACAAGCCCAGCCTGTTCACAGTGTGTGGGAATCCAGGAAGTTACTAATTTAATCATCAAAAGTAGATATACGTTGTTTCAACATAATTATTATGTTTCTACACTGTAACTCCTGTCGGCAGTTAAGGTCGTAGGTTAGCACTTCAAAGGGATGCTTGTTTAGCAACATCGATTGTGTTAATTACAGCTGTCAAAGTGCATGCATGGCCAGACATGCCCCGCTTCTAAATTTATAACACAGCAGGAAACTTTATAATTATTACAAACAGTCATTGACAAAGTTAAATTGTTGTATTCAAATAAAAACCTTTGAATAAAAATAATGATATAGTTTTATATTGCAATTGCAACAATTATAATACTCATTTTATATTCTTCTAATACATTTTATAATGATATTCATAACTTTCAGAAAACCATAACTATTTAATGTAATTTAATGGTTCTATCTTAATTTATCTTCAGACAATTAGTATGTCCACGTAAATATTGCTAAGTGCTCATGCATGCACGTGCAGATCTGCTCGATAAATAACGAACGAAGTCGGCGTTATTTCTCGAGCAGCTCGACGAATAAGAAAAGTCATCGTTTCCTATCAGATCGGACAAATACACCCACGAAATGATTCAACAGCGTCGGATTTACTTCAGACAATTAGTATGTCCACGTAAATATTGCTAAGCGCTCATGCATGCACGTGCAGATCTGCTCGATAAATAACGAACGAAGTCGGCGTTATTTCTCGAGCAGCTCGACGAATAAGAAAAGTCATAATTTCATACCAGATCGGACAAATACACCCACGAAATGATTCAACAGCGTCGGATATACTTCAGACAATTAGTATGTCCACGTAAATATTGCTAAGTGCTCATGCATGCACGTCCAGATCTGCTCGATAAATAACGAACGAAGTCGGCGTTATTTATCGAGCTGCTCGACAAATAACGATACGATTCGGCGTTATTTATCGAGCAGCTCGAGAAATAGCCTGATCCAATTATTTATTAGGAAGTAGTTTGTCTTGATCATATTTATTCAGACTAAAAAATGACAATATTAGAAACAGTGTGGATAAAATCACAACTGCTTATGTGTCACGTTCTTTTTTAGGATTAATAACTTTTTTAAATAATGATTTTTTTTATAAACCCACTAATAAACTGATTATGACAGTTTTAAGCAGTATGCGGTGATCTATTCTGTGCAGTATATTTCTAAACAAATATTAGCCAAAAACAAAACTGCTTATTCAAACATAATTAATAGGCCATGTAGACATGTCCAGGGAGATCTGGGCGGCACGTGCCCCCTAGACCTTTGGAATTTTGCCACATTATGCAGCAAGTGGCAATTGTGTTAAAGATGACATACGTATACACTAAATAACTAATGTACCCCGTCTTCCGATGTCATCAGTCGTGCTGGTAAGACAGTGGAGAAGCTGAAGTGAGGGCAGAGTTGTGGCGACATTTTTTGGATAGCACCCCCTCGCCGTCTTCCAATGTCATGATCCGACAGCGTGACATGTAGAGTCGTGCTGAAGCTCGGCTCTGGCCACTCGGTGTGAATTTTAATTCCGTCACCAGATGCTTTTGCCGAGCCCCAACAGGGTTGCAATTGGAGGTTTGTGCCCCCCAGACAACCCTCTCTGGCACCGCCCCTGGAGGCCTACTCTCCGACAGGCACACTGGCAGTTATTTCTGTGTATATCTGTACAACCAGGATATCAGTTTAAGATATTGTGACATAGAAGACGAATGTTGTAAACCATGGTATAGGCCTATATCATGTTAAAATACCACGGTAAACCACAGTATACTACGTGGTAACAAACATGGTGTTTTGTAACACTAACAGGTAATTCATGGTCAAATTCCATGGTATTCCACATTTTACTGTGGTACAACATGGGATATACAGTTTTTTTCCTTTTAAAGTACAGGTAAGTTCTTATATAGCGCAGTATCGAGTCCACAGGATTGCACAAAGCGCTTTACACTTTACTCCCAGACAGACCTGTTCAATCACAACAGTTGCACAATTTACCTGTTGCTCGATCCTCTGCTATCACAATTGTCTGCAGCAGCTAAAATGGTTTTGGTTGGTTATTGTTGTGACCGTTCTATTGACTATGTTCACTGCAAAGATCCCAGGGATTGGAAAGGATATCTATCATTACAATGAAATAACCAAAATGTGTCCGGTGTTTCAAAAATATTTTCCTTCACTTCTTGCGCATGGTGTTTTGCCTTCTATTTCCAGTTTGCTGTCAAAGAAATGACCATCACAATATATACCAGTTGGGAATGAAGGCAATTGTGGTTTATTAGAAAAGGTCTGCGGTATTGATAAGCTTCCTTTTCAACCCTTTAGCAATTTATTCACATCTGTTTTTTCCTTTTTGTGATAATTTCTATTGTTGTAGCACTGACACGGGACATCTGCAGCTACTGTCTTGAAATGTGTATGCTAGACTATTTCCTTCTACCGTTTTCACTCCACATTCCCATATACTTTGGTCAGTTTGTTACTTTAATGAGCTGCTCGTGCAATGCTCTTTGTTTCAGGTACTTGGCTACATAGTCCAGTAAGTCCACATAAAACACTGATGCTAGTGCGATCATACACCTCAACACTAATTATGAACTTCCTGTTGTTTTATAACCACTGCTTTTAACACCAATCACCGAAGCTGTTGTCTGCTTCCTGCCTCAGTGTCTCCTAATCCCTCTACATGGTGATAAGGTTTCCACATATTTCTCAGTGTACGTACTTCTAAAATCATCTACTGCCACAAATCTATGAACAAAGACGACACTCGTGGATCAAGAAAGACTTTGTTTTATTGCATAGCAACATGGTGCAAATTCTTGTTCTCATTTTATTAACTGAAACTTCAGCTGTGTTAGAAAAATATACATTTAATCAATTAAGTGTGTTGCATATACAGTATGGCAAGATCCAACATATACAGATGCATTATCAGCTGATATGCCTTCATATATACATATATTCCTGTTTGGGTATTCGACCATTCTGTCTACAGAAATCAGGAATTTGTAATATATAACGTAGTTTACACAAGTCAAAACTGTGACCAACAAGTGATAATCACATACACTGCAGGTATAATATATAGTACAGCTATGCATAACTATGCAAGTGTATATTTCCACAGCAGTCTGTGGGAACATGTTTAGGAAAGAAGTATTTAATCCAAGCTGAGAACAAAACATTTCTAGAGTAAGTAATGCATAAAGTAGATAGTGCATAATTCAATATTCCATACTCCCAGACTAACAAACCTTAGCCCTACTTGTTTTTAGAATCCTGATTTAATGCAAATTTAAAATAAGCACCCATTTAGGTTTGTTTACTAAACTAGTGTATAATTATAACATTGAGTGTTTCAGCAGCAAGGTAATCTGTAATCATCAATCACAATGTTTCGCTTGGCCTCGCCTATACGTCTATCAAAGTGCCAATACTATCTACAACACAGTTTACACAGCATAAACACGGTTCACAGAGTGTAAACACTGGTAAACACACTGCAGTAATTGTTAAACAACACACGTCACAATTCTGATTATATCTACAATAAGCACACTTCTGTATTGTTCACATATATAAAAATTTCATAACTTTAACTACAAGTTTTTTTATCTGCACATGCAAAACTTTATTACATCTTTCAAAAAAATTACAGTTCTAACAAAGGTTTATTATTTTTATTCTTGAATAATTTCCCACCAAATGTCATTAAACGTGCACGGTAGCCATGGGATGTAGACCGCGGATAGTGTTCTTCTTCATGCCAGGTGGGATGCATGTCCGCGAGAAAGTGCGGGTTGGTGAAACCTCTAATTTTCTATCTCGATGCCCATTTTAATGCACACGACATCTTTGGCATTCTGATCTTTCAGTTCCCATTTCACGACAACACGGATCTACAGGAAGGAACAGGAAAGAATATAAAAATACATCTTTGTACGACATTTGATATCTGTGGTGCAGTCAAGAGTTTTCTAGAGGATGCTTAAGGTATAAACGGTTTCTAGTAAATATTTATTGTTACTTCGGAATACCTAACTGCCAGCTCTGTGCATTATTTTTATGGACTGATACACACTTTATCTTTTGACATTTTTAATACCTACTGCACTGTGGTACTTTCTCTGTTTGCATTGTACATTCTCCATTACCATATATTTGGATTGTTTGTATAATCTTGAATAAAAAATACATGAGGTAAGTAGGATAGATACACAGTAAAATGTTGATTAAAAATACAAAGGGAAAAGTACACGCACGTACACATACACACTCACACACGTACTGATGTATACACACACGGCCACATACACACATGGCCACACACACACACACACACACACACACGGCCACACACGGCCACACACGGCCACACACGGTCACACACACACACACACACACACACACACACACACACACACACACACACACACACACACACACACACACACACACACACACACACACACACACACACACACACACACACACACACACACACACACACACACACACACACACACACACACAGACACACACAGTCACACACAGTCACACACACACACACACACACACACACACACACACACACACACACACACACACACACACACACACACACACACACACACACACACACACACACACACACACACACACACACACACACACACACACACACACACACACACACACACACACACACACACACACACACACACACACACACACACACACACACACACACACACACAGACACACACAGTCACACACAGTCACACACACATGGTCACACACACATACAAACACGCGTGCACGCATGGCCACACACACACGCTCACACACACAGACACACACACACGCTCACACACAGTCCCTCTCACAGACACACACACAAAGTATAGTGGTCTACACTCACCGCAGGATACTCGCTGAGAATGGGCAGTGTGGCGACGTAGTTGACGGCCTTGCCACTGGTGAGTGGACATTGCAGCCCTGAGTCCTTGCAGGCATCAGGGTTGGGAAGAGGGAAGGGAACAGGGACGCCAGCGACAATCCCGTGCACCACGGCAACCATCTTCTCCACTTTCTCATCTACAGAGATCACAAAATAGAAGATATATACAGAAATACAGTAAACCTTGGATATATAATGAATCACTCAGGTCCAGCCAATTTATTCATACCATGTATTAAAAAAAAATTGGGACCATCTCATTCATGTGGTATAAGCGAGGTTTACTTTTACAAAACACTTGCTGCAAGACATCATAGAAACCTACATTATCACCCGTATGCTGCCATTATCGCTCATTGCTGACTTTATCCAGCTACTTGAAGATTATACAAAAAATAAATTACAATCAGACTGAGTGCATAACCATCCTATCATCGCCCACGGTTCTAGTATTACCCAAGCAGCAACAATGACTCGATTTTAAATTTATTGACTATCATACAGTGTATTGACATTATCACTCACCCACCCATTTCAGCACTATCTAGGCAGTTTTCAATGTTAATACAATTTAAATAACTAAATGTTGATTGGTAGACCATTTTTGTTTTACTGACTATACTTACCATACATTTTAATAGGAAATTTATGGGAGTCTGTTAGACTTCCAATCTGCACATATTTTGGAGTACCTGGTATGTACTTTTTGAACATTCAACAGCCCACCAAGTGGCAGCATTGTTTTATTAAATTCCTGGGCCCCAATAAATAATATGTGATCACTTCGTATCCCAGCTACTTACTCGGCGTGAAGGCAGCAGAGAAGGTGATATTGGTTCCCTTCTTTGCGACACAGATAGTCTCGCTCTTAATACATCCTTTCACCTGGATGTCAGCCACCTTGCCCATCTTAGAGCCTGAAACACAAAAAACACCTCATTTAGCTATGAAAATTACGTTAATGCTAATACTGCTATATAATTCTGACATATATACATATATATGAATGAATACTATTTGTGTAGCAATATATATGAATTAATACTCTGTTGGTAGTAATTGCAACATGGATGAATGCTTCTCAGGGACAATGCATTTGTGTTTTAAATGAGCAGGTCTGGTAGGGATAACTTTCAGATGAGATAATAAATAGCTGCAGATCAATTCTGCCTGTTGTCAATGTTAGACAAAATTCCCACAGGAGAAATGTGTAACCTGTCATTGACTCACTGTCAATTCTATAGTCGACTCAATACTATGTAGTGTACCTGGTATATCTATATATTAATGTGTTAACTTCAGGCACTGTAGATATATCTCCTCCTAAGTTCCATTTGACTCTTCCTTTCTATATTTACCTAGGACCATTGAGCTCTGATATACCAATTGGCGATGTATTTCGAAAAAACCTGTACATCACCGGTTGTTTTAGTCATGTTTTATTTAAATCATGGGGTTTGTGCCTTCTAGGCACAATAGCAGATCAAAGTATATTTTTAGATATAGTCCTGCCATATACAACAATACCTTACCAATGTTATATAAGTATATACCATTAAATATATATGGCTGTCCAGCAAAACATCATCAAAGAGTTGTCACGTAACGACACTACAAATATAACATATTTTATATATTTTTCCCGATTTTTCCACATGCTAATAAAAAGTAACTGGAATATTGTGTATAATTTTTACTATAAATAAAATAGTCACAAATATTGTACCTGAGACATTCAACATTTCCATATACAATTCAAAAACAAAGTTGTACAATGATAATTAGAAAAAACATTCATTGTGTGTGTGTGTGTGTGTGTGTGTGTGTGTGTGTGTGTGTGTGTGTGTGTGTGTGTGTGTGTGTGTGTGTGTGTGTGTGTGTGTGTGTGTGTGTGTGTGTGCGAACATGTGGACATACATGCATGCACAGGTCACTGTGTAATCCGTGAAAAAATCCTTGAAAAAGACATGTCATTGCAAATATTCAATTACCCACCACCACCAAACTACAGCCAGTCATTCCCGTCTAATTCCCCCAACGGCCGTCACCAACATTAATTTATCTTGCATTAAAAACCTCATAAACTTTCACCCTGGAGAGATGTTAATGTGAGATGAACAATACCGCCCATACGATCTATCCGACAATAAAACAGACGATAAACCAGTCTGTCATTGAGCTTCACAGGACATCAGGCATTCCTTGGACACTGGGTAGGTGGGAAAATAATGCCAACAAAATTGTTTATTTCATTTTTATTGCCTACATTTGGTCTGTGGTCTTTAGATACCCACATCCCGGGCGTCTATTACTTGAGACCCTGGTTAAATATTCACGGGCCTGGGTTGGCTTTCTGCACTGGCTGTCTCAGTGGCCTGAACTGTACAGCTCGAGTCTCAATATATCGTAATCTTGGGCGCTTTAGCAGAGGAATCAGTACCAAACTGTAATGGGCCAAAATGGCTCAAGGAACAATACGGCTTGTTTCACTACAAGGGAAAGGTAAGGTTTCTCTTTTAAAATGTAAAAGTACTGCAGACATTCATTTCAAAAAGGAACTTCTAAATAAGAAAACTCCCTTTTTATAGATATTTTGTTAAAAAGTGTTTGTTCATGAAGATCATTGTAAATATTCCCCAGTAAGTTTCTCACGCAAGATTGCCAGACTTGTGAATAAAAGCCACCAGTCCCTTCTAACTGACATCTAAACCCATGTCGGGGGGCCTGGGGAGCATGTGCCCCCCCTAGAGGTTTGGAATTTGGCACGCCCGCAGACATTTTCTAGATCTTTTTTAATGTGCCCATGTAACTGAAGTTATGGCGGCACAGCGACAACAACTTTTCAACAGCTTCCGATGTGACCAGCTGGGTGCCGAGACAGGAGAGACAGTGTGAGAAGAACGTAAATATATGTGGCAAAGATTTTTCAACAGCACCCCTATCTTCCGATGTGCCCAGTTGGGCGGAGACAACGGAGAGAAGCTTGTGGCTGTAGAAAATTGTCTATGCCAATTTGGTTCGGCTGCCAGTGGTGGTTTTGTGCCCCCTTAGACTACCCTCTTTGGACACACCCCTGAAACCAGGGGAAGTTACATGTCGTTGACTCCCAGACCCTGTCTCTGTCTGTTGTACACCTTAACTGTGGGATTACACCCAAACGTTAGATCCTCCACAACCATACATGAGATAAGACCACTCATGTTCATAATAAAATTATTTTCTGACCCAATCATTTGCTGTATGTTTATCCACATTTACTATCATATAAGGATTTTTGTTTTTATTTCCTCATTATAAAAAAACAATATAAATGCAATTAATGATAACATTAATGTTTATTAATTACACTTACACTGATACCGCCAACTCAATTAGAAAATGGCCCTTGAAATAAAACTTGACATTTATTAGCAGAACATCTATATACAATTGTTGGGCTGCTTTGAGAAAAAACAGGGTTAAATGTGTGCCCCAATGTGTACCAATGACGCAGTCATTTCTAACAGGACCCGTCTCTAACAGCCTCAAGCCCCACCCACCCCCCGATGATGTCATCGCTAAGTCAAGCGGCAACAGTGACTATCTTTGTATCCGAGGAAGTTGCTTTATCTCTGCAATTGTTCATGAAATCACAAACTGCCAGTGTTTTTATGCACACAAACATTCCTTGAACTCTGAACAACTAGTGACTGACAGGTTGAATAATTTGACTTACAGACGCAAGGATATATTACACTAAACTATGACATTCCTGTGGTTTATGATGACTAACTTGATATAGTATTTGTAAAAACAGAAAAAAAGCAGATTATAGTGGCAAACAATGCAAAGTATGTGCACTGAGCCTATTGCGTGCACTGAGCCTAACGTATTCTCTGAGCCCAATGCATCCCTGAGCCCAATATTTCCCTAAGCCCAATACATGCCCTGAGCCCCGTGCATCCACGAAATACTTGACCCTAGCCCTACAGACTTCACATATAGCATATTTTTAATTCTTGGCATTAACCATATAAAATATGTTTCTATCTTACAGCATAGACCAAAGTGACTAAAGGGGAACAAAATGACAGGCTATGAAGTGGGCCCATTGCAAATGTCAACATCACAATTAGCCCCATCAGCATGCCCCATCAACAGTGGCTGCCACTTAAATCAAACGTGGCTGAAATGACCACTGCAATATTGCAGCTTGCTGACAGGTTTAGGATCCCCGCTTAATGATACAGTCACGATTATACCCTCTAGGTGTGTAAAGATTGCCTTTCATAGTACAGCGGCTAAGAGCCATGAGTTTGATGAATTGTGCACTTTTAACAAAAGCATGAAAATTGGCACATAATTACGTAGTTTATGATATGTAGAATCACATAAAGCTAGGTACTCATCGCTACTGACATGGTACCTATATGCCATCTTGATTTTAGGCTCATCTGTTGACCATCCAATCAATTCATTGGCTATAAAATAAAAATAAAAATAAAGATATCAAAACACACAACATTATTGCATGCACATGCTCCCACACATGTAAAGTTTTTACGAGTAAGATGTATATAAATAACAGTTTCCTAAAATAAAGAAGTAAACATACCACATAAACAGACATTTGAGTAGATGTAAATTTTTTCTGAGAATACCACGTGGTCTAAAAATTATCAAACCCAAGCACTCCCCGAACACCAGAGAAGGGCTCTCACTAGTATGTCAATATATGCACCATCAAAACACACAGTGATAAGAAACTGTGTAATTAATACCTGATACATGCAGATTAAAGTAATATATTAAATTATATTCACCTAATATAAACATGTATGTACACCCTCTCCTCCACCACCCACACCCAAAGCTGCAGCTCTACTGACACATTGTTTGAGTGCAGCATTCAGGACAGCAACGGCTGAAGGTACAAATCACTTCTTATATATACATTCTTTCATGCAAGAGGAACTTTAATACATCTGCCAGATGGAAGTTTCTGAAATGTTAAGTTAAGTGGATGGACACGATCATTGAAAATGTGAAATGCCTTCCTGGCAAGGGCAGAGTTGTAGAGAGTGGACAATTGTCATTAGGCAAGTATATCAGCTTCTAAGCAACATGGGATTATAATCTTGGTGTCTAAACCAACATTTCCAGGGTTAAGGAATCCATTTCTTTCATGTGCAGTATGCAAAGATGATGGCCATGTTGAAATTCAAGATGGCCAAATTCATCACCCAAATATATCAGCTTCTAAGCAACATATAAACAAGTTCTTTGTGTCTAAACCAACATTTTCAGGTAAAGGAATTCATTTCTTCCATATGCTACATCATCAGAAGACGGCCATATTGAAATTCAAGATGGCTGCCATGCACAAACGTTTTACGAACATAATTCTAGTGCCCCTTCATATTGAGGACTCCATATGACAAATCCAAAGGTGGTTCATACGTTTCAAGGTCAAGGAATCCAGTTGTGCCACTTGCATTATTCCCAGATGAAGGCCATGTTGAAAAACAAAATGGCTGCCATGGAAATCATCTGTCAATATTAGACACCAATATTATGTTTCTATAGAAACATAATACTGGTGTCTATACCAACATATTCTGGGTTAATGAATCCATTTCTGCCACATGTTGTATCCCCAGATGACAGACATTGCTTCCGTGCAACACAAAAACATACTCTAAGTTTATTTCAGTACTATATGTATACATACATATACATGAATATAAATAGGCTACAACCATCAAATGATGGTCACACAGAATATCGAGATGGCTGCCATGCATATATACATTTTAGGAACGTGATTTGAACATAAGTTGGGTTTAAGAATCCATACCTGTTGTATGGTATGTGTCTTCACGATTATAACCTTTCAGGCTGTTGCCAAATTTTCCTCAGATATATTCTCAACCATAATATACCTCCAAAATACATATAATCATGAAAAATAATATATCAATTGGACTACACTAAGACTTGCATCCACAGTGCAATAGGTCATGGCATTGGATCAGTGTCTCTGGAAGCTTTCATACTGAATCAGTTGAACTCCAACCAGTGTCCAAGACCAGGCGGATGGAGATTTGGCACAACCAATTTGATAAACAGCTCTTCTCACATATTGGCGCAATGCATGTGTTGTTGGTGGGGTATTCCAAGTCGTACCAGATCCCTGGGCAAACAGCTGTTTCCTTGCTTCATCCACCCTGCTAAAAGTCTTAATGTAAATTTCAGTGAACATCTCTATCTCATTTTGTGTAAATGAGTCGACTTCTTGTAATTGTGATGATAGGGCGAGGAAGACATCTGTAACAGCGGGGAATGTGGCCCATGCTAATCATGTTGACTTCTTCCCTCGACCAAGGAAACTGGAGACTATGTCATGCCAACTCAGGACATAACATAGCATTAATGTTTCCGATCAGTGATAACAAAGTTTCAGAAAGAATAAAATAAAATTGGTTAAATATAATATATATTTTTAACTATAATTATTTTTTAATTAGTATTTAAAAAAACGACCTTGCTACAGAAAAGTCCTAAGAGTACCATGGATAACAAGAACAACCAATGCAGAGATCCTTAAAAAATTATACATAAAGAACTGCCAACTAGTGAACAGAATAAAAGGACTAAAACCGAGTTATTTTGGACACATAAAAAGACATAATTCCTTAGAGAAAACTGTCCTAGAAGGCAAAGTGGAGGGAAAGAGAGGAAGGGGAAGACCAAGGAGAAGATGGGAGCAGGACATCAGCGACTGGCTGAAAGACGACATCGTGAGAGCAGGGAGACAAACGGCAGACAGAGCAGCGTATCATGGGACCATCTGGGCAGCTACGTCTCGCAGAGATATGCTGAATTGAAGAATTAAAAAAAACGACCTTGCACCATCTTGAGAAATCTAGTTAAAGAAAGTGTCCTTGCCTTAAAGTGCATAATTTCAGAATTGTTACTTGCAGAAGTTTTACTTAATGGATAATTTATTGTGTATTTGGAAAGAAACAGTCATAAAAAATAGTCACATTATTTTATTAAAACTTTAAAACTTATTATAACATATCATAAAGGCACATTTTCACTGATAATTTAGCACAATAAACTTTGATGACTAAGACAAATATTCCAAAGAAACTGAACTGCCCCTTTTTTGGTAATAACTAAATATATATATAAAACAAAATGACTGATGATAAAAGTTTTCAAACAACATTTTTCCACAGAATATTCCTCTATTAAACTCAATGTAAAGGAATGGAGAGAAAATGAATTCACTCACTCACTCACTCACTCACTCACTCACTCACTCACTCACTCACTCACTCACTCACTCACTCACTCACTCACTCACTCACTCACTCACTCACTCACTCACTCACTCACTCACTCATAACTGAATACTTCCAAGTTCCACACCCCACAGGTGGTGCCACAGAGATACGCGGCATACATAGGTCATGGCGAACAATAAACTCTACAAAGCAAGTGCCACTGGCGACAGCAGGGAATAAGACATTCAGAACATGCCCTCCGCGCTTGATTGGTCAAAGCGGCCGTCATGTGAGGATCATGTGACCTGCTTACTCAGCATTTGTTTTACTTGAGACACGGACGCATGGCCGTGTGCCTTGGATATACAATGCTGTGTTCAGACAGGTGAGTGTAGTTAGGTGTGCTTCCATCATCCCTGTCTTTGGAAAGTACCTGTAATTAGTTACCAGGTGTGTGGTCACGCCCCAGTGAGCATGACTGCCAACACTGTGTGTGTGTGTGTTACCCAAGGTAGTGTGTTGTGGAGGTACCAGTTGGAATGTGTACAGGGGTATGAATGCGCACGTTATGTGTGAATTATAACAACAGTGTTAAACAGTGTCAACATGGATGTCAAACATGTGGACTTTGACAATGGCATTTCACCTGTTTTATAGCTACACACAGGTGCGAGACATCGCGATACCAACCACACTGTCAGACACCACACTGCATACAACCTTCTGACAGATCAGGAACTTGTTGATAACATACAGTACATTCCTCCTAAATGTAGCATATACTTCAAACGTTTGTATTCCCAGCTAACACACTGGTGATTCATAACTTTGTGGGTGTAAACCACCTCAACAAGTGACAGTGAACCCACATCAGACCCAGCTGCGTGAGTCACCCTCCCTGGCGTAGACACCAGGTAGAACTGACATCACCCTAAGGACATACACTATCTCCAACTGCCCATACACCTTTGGCTAAGAGTTTGCAAATTAGTCAAGCCTGCTTTTTATGAAACAACCAAGTCTAGCCTCGATTAGACCCAGCACCTCTAGGACTTGAGGCAATTGCCTTACTGCAGTGACACGCTTACACTACTCAAAGCTTTGCCAGTGAGTCTCTGAGTAAACCAACCCTATGAATACAAGCAGGACAATGCTGAGTAGTCAAGCTCTGTTGATTGAATGGGTGCTACATGAGTATATTTACACACTCATCTGTCACATACATAGCCATGAATTTCAACACTGGCTGACCTGAATAATACCTACTGATTAGCTAGATATGGTTCAAGTTATGTCACATGTGTTCTGGTTAGTTGTACCAAAGGCTGTACAACAACAAGTTGTACCCCAATGTCTTATATGGAACAGTAAACGGCTGCTGTGGCATACGATTACTATTGTCGACTTGTACGACACCGGTCAACACAGCGATGTGTCATAAGTCAGATCTGACCCTATACTTTCCTGTTTCACATACAGGATATCTTTGATGTTGTCACAGATACACCAATCAGGACTGTGTTCCTAGATTCCTCAAGAGCTTACATCCTGTCTCATGTAGGGCCCATCTAATCACAGTCAAATCTCAGTGTTGGTGAAACAGCCTGAGTCAAACATCAACCAGTCACTGACAACAATTGCCTATTCAGGGTTCCTGTGTTGGCTTCAGGGCATTTGACCCCTCTGTCCACACCCTCTGAGCCTGCTAGAAGGGTGTTAAACACAGTCAGGTAGCTGACTCAACTAGTCTGTGCTGTTCTTTATGGATCTGCTATGTCTGGTCACAACATTTGGTTAAACGACACAACCAACCTTTATGGGTGTCTTCAGTGGGATTCTGTTTGACCTTTTGCTGAGAGTATATTGAGTATATTCTATCTGCCGCTCATAGATGCCACATCTCCCACTCTGGAGGTAGTAATATACAAACATTACAGAGTTTGAATCCCAATATAGACCACCAAGCAACTGATCAATTCTTCACTCTTCAAACACTACCCACATTTCCAAATCTTTGGATTACGAATACATTTATTTCAGGTAAAAAACCCACAATAGACCTACTAGGCTAGAATTACCCACAGATCTTCATCTAACCCCTTCATCAGGAAAAATATTCCATTTCACCCTCTTTTTGTGCAGTGTTACTTGACTCTTCCATAAATGTCAACTAAAAATCTCCATTGTTTTGTGCCACCTGGCCCCAGCATTCCGCAGCAGGCTTGTTGCATCCCAAATCAAAACTGAAAGTATAGTTTATAGTACACTTTAATACTTTGTAAGACACTGTTTACCTCACATGAAACTTCATTTTAATTTCTGAATAATTGTCTGTTTTATTTGACTCCAGGTGATGGTCTCTGAATATTTAGTTGTTGTTCTGGTCGTCTGGCTGTCAACCACATTTGTATCACCCAGGGGGCACTTGACAAAACCACTCCTACCATCTGATATAGTTTCCTGTTTGTTATGATTGCAGTGGGTGAACTGGCAGTGTTCATGATATCACTGGTCACTAAGTTGTTACCAACAAATTATGGACTCTTCTTTTTTGTTTATTCCATAGTCAATTTACAATTTTGGTGATGTTTTGATTGCTATCAGCAATCTTCATCAAATAGTGTAAAATGTCAGAGGGAAAAGGGGTAAACTGCTTGTGAGATAAGACAAAAATATTACCCATTTAAACCACCACATCTGATGAACCTCTTTGCAGAGTAGTCTAATAATTTACAATTATCTGGAATCAACTCTTTTTGTGAATTTATATAAAACAATGATTTTTAGTAGCGTATTCAGCTTTTTAGAAAAGGTATGTATAAAGACACCCCACTTGTTGCATAGCTTAAACAAAACATTTTAAATGGTGCCATTTTAGAATCCTGTTTTCAGCTAATTAATATAATCGTAATTCTGTAAAAAAAAAAAATTAAGTAGTTTTGGTTTCATATCATATCAGCACAGTTGTGATGTGTGGACCCAATTCATGGCAAAAAGGGGGTACATGTACACCCCCCCAGAACCTGCCCTGTATATTGCTGGCATTAAATTCTTTCTTTCATACTGCCAAAACACTGCATGCAACATATCTGAGTAAAATCCCAACCTTTATAATCCCGATGAATACATTGTTAATAATACTGCACTTGTGCATGAGTGCAATATACAGGTATGCGTACAATATATGACTGTATAATTGTGTACCAATCAATGAAGTGAATGTTTTCTTTTTCTCCACTTTACGCAGCTGTCCGTAGCTATGTTCCACAGGTGGCCGTATAATTATTACGACAAGTTTTATTGTCAGCATTTCCAATGTGCCTCGCCGTATTTGCATTTGGCCTCAAGGCATAATTCATATCATACATTCATCTGGACTGTGTGCGGTGTATCTGTGTGTGTCGTTGTCCTACTTCACATGTCACTGAATCACCATGCCGAGATCAGGTTTGATGAACTGGATTACCAACAATTTCAAGGAGTCAAACGGCAGTGAGGGGTAGGAATAGAGGTGCATTCAGGAATAGACTAGTCTAGAGCAACGAGGGAGGTGATAGTTTCTGGAGGTGGGAGGGACGTACGTATTGTCTTGGCTCCTCTCCTTTCTCCCCCCACCTGTCTAGGACCAGGAAGGATGTAACTATTTCTGGCAGCATAGAAGAGACCATACATAAACAACACCATAACAATTATAACTATTTTGTAAATATTCAGTATGCTGTTACCTGCTGTGACTTGCCAACTTCTGTTGACAGCCATAAGATTTATGTTTGTCTCTGATATGTGTACATACTCCAACAGTGGCTCTGCATGGGGGACTATTATTCAAAAAGAAACTAACTAGCTCACTGAGTGTTATGCAGTTCATGTGCTAATGTCCAACACAGAAGACTTAGACTTACGGAGAGTGAGTGCTGTTATGTGAGAAAAATCAGGAATGCCCATAGTTCTCCGTAATGCACAAATATATACTGAAGTAGGTAATCTCTTGAAGTAAATGTTTAACAGAGAGCTATGACATGTTGAAACTAAACACGCAACATGTGTGTTGAATTGAGACATGAGCACGTGCTAAAATATGAGCTTCGAATTCGTGCCTTATGACAATTAATCTTGTTTACACTAAAGCTTGTAAAAGGCCAAACCAGTCTCAGCCTCTGTCATTTTGTCTTTAGCAAAGTTATTATATTAATGTGTTTAGGCTTGATAACATATTCAGTTCATTTTGTAGGATGGAGGTAATCCCTATATAACTTATAAACATACTGTACAGGTAAACTTTTACCAGACTCCCAGATCAAATTGAAACCAAATATGCCACATGTGTGCTAACACACCACAAGTTTGTCTTGAAATGTGACACAATCACGTGCTAAAATATTAGCTTTAAATGTAAGTCTTATGAAAATCTGATTTACTCTAAGGATTACCCTAAAATTACACTTAAAAACAATATTTTATTTTGATGACAGCAGTGACAATTATAGTTCACACAGATTGAATAGGTGTTAATTCAACTAGCAATTAGGACCTTAGTGCGATTGATACGAGTTTATATCACAAAATAAAAGATGTCTTATACCAGTTAATTTAATATAACTTCACTTTATTTTGTATGCATCAACATTACTCTACTTAACCCGGGACAAACCATTATTTCTTTATTATTAGCACCAATGTTACAAGTGTCATTCTGTATTGTAAACAACATTATGCAAACAATTCTGAATAATGTGAACACGCATCTCTAAACCATGTTCTGTTAATATGTACATAGTTTATACTAGAAAACATTTAATTGGATAAAAATCCTTTTCTGAATGTCTTCAATTTTATGCCTAAATCAACTCGTTTTTATTTGCAATTCTTCACATATAACCACCAAAAAGATTATAAAATTTGCAGGTGTCTGATTTATGATCATGAAAGCGGAAATAAAATAGTCACCTATCCCCAGCTACATTTCTACACCAGCGCAACAGAGACCTTATCTGTCTGTGCAAACAAACAGACAACAATATATACACTGCCATTATCTACCAGTCGAAACTGAAGCGGATTGTGCAGGTGGAACCTTTGTTTGCATCATGTGAAGTTAGTAATCTGATAAACTGGAGGACACACATGGATGTCAGAGGAATATACACAGCTGAGGTTCACTAGGTCGACATGGCGACGGTATATTTAGAGGTGACTGGCCAGTCAGAAGGAGTGCATGGTGTGTTTAGGCAAACATTCCAAATCTAGAAAATTAAGGCATGGAAAAGTCAGAAATAAAGTCACAAACACATGCAGGAGTTTTTTTTTATTATAGATAACTAGTATTAAGATATTAAATAAGTATTTCAGTCTGTCACAAAAAACATGGAGAAACATACAGGAGTCAATTTCTTTACAGACAACTAGTCTTAAGAATTGACATAAACTGACAAGTATTTTGTAATTTAGTGATTTGAGCAACATGTCTGTTCCACATGGCAGAATGTATTATAAAGCCTTGTCATATTTATTTATTTAACCAATATAAAGTTCAAATTATTTGCATTATCCCTAGCACTGCTGCACATTTTAGCCACTGACTTTCTTCAGACATGAGAGAGTTAAGGGTTTTGACCGTAGAAGCAGGTGACTTTACTCAAGTGTCTATTCAAGGGTAAGTATGTAATATGTCACTGGCGACAGTCAAAGTAGGGCTATAAATACTTGGTATAGGCAACAATACACAATTGGGAGATATGTATGTCAGGTGATACAGAGTGCGTGGAACTTCAAAGGTGATCAGAGGACAATGAGACTGTGTATAATGCTACTGCTATTTTGTAAAAACTCAGTTAACCATATCCAAAGACCCAATATGTACAGGTACATCTGAGCATAATTTTGTGAATTTTATCAAACCAAAACCAATACAGGCAGACGGCCCATACAGATTTGAGCCTATAAAATATGCAGCTTTGAAATCCCAAAATTATGTGTACTGTTTTTCAGACGATATTGCAGATGATAATATCACTGATTTAATTTGTCTAACAAATACGGACCTTTAGGTAGTGCGTAGACATCATGAACATTATTGTAACATCAGCAAAATAACATCTCTGTGAATCACAGACAAGTTTGTGTGCACAAAGTTTAAAAACAATCAATCCAGCAGTTGACTAGTATCTGGGATTCTGAGTAAAGATGCAATCAAAAACAAAATGGAGAATCGATGTCTGAACCAAGCTGTAGATGCTCAGCCAATGAGAACGTGACAGCTGTTGCATCTTTGGGTCTGCAAGACCAGTCTCTCTTCCCAAACATATCAAGTATGTCTACAGCATCAACAGGCTGTTGTTTACTACTTTAGTATGACCACATAAATAGTGGGCAATTCTCATCAGGAGACACCCTTGACCCCTGCTTCAGCTATCACCCTTGGGGTAACATTAGGCTCCCAGTCATGCAGCCTCCCAATACTGCCCTTCGGATGACTCGGATCCATCCTACATGTCTTATCTTACTACTGTTTGTCTTTTCAGTTAAACTACACATTTTTGTCTAAGCTACTTTGTGATTATTGATCATAATGTATAATAATTATTATTATTACTAATGCGTTATGGGTGAACTTTAGAAAAGTTAATTTTCAGCAATTCGTTGTTGCATATAATAATTCTTTCAGAATATTGATCAATTTGCCCATGAGATGTAGCGCTAGCCACATGTTTGCTACAGCTAATGTCAGCTCGAGTAAAGGTGTAATCAGAAAGGCTATTTTTAGCTTAATTAATAGGATTGACATGTCTTAGAAACCCATTATTTATAGCATTAAAACTAGTGACGTGTATTGTACTTCGAAACTGCGGCACCAGTGGGTCCGGGATTTATATAATTTTTAAACATATTGTTCTTATCGATGTATTTTTATATTTATTTACATACTTTTATTGATGTACTTGTATATATGGACATGATGATTGTCTGAAATAAATACATTATTATTATTACTAAGTTTCTAAAAAATTTAGTTGTGGTTGCATCTTCCATGCACATTACACTATATAAAATGATGCTCTTTGACAAAGACATTTATCATGGTTGTCAAACATAATGCAATCATTTCCTTTTTAATTGTGTCAGTGGCAACAAAACGGGAGTAAACAAATATTCTGATACAATGTTTGAATAAGGACTGTTTTTGCACTATTATTAAATAATGTGACCAGATGATTTGTTATTGCCAAGACTTGTTTAGTGCAATATGAAATGGAGAACAGGGGTGTCTTTGTAACTCAAACCCCTCATGTAAACAGTGCTCCATTAACTGCAACTTTCAGTCAATAAAC
Source organism: Escarpia spicata (assembly GCA_963995525.1). Classification (NCBI taxonomy): domain Eukaryota; kingdom Metazoa; phylum Annelida; class Polychaeta; order Sabellida; family Siboglinidae; genus Escarpia; species Escarpia spicata. Next base: position 63,801,868 of record OZ023211.1, read on the forward strand.
AACACAGAGATCTGTTACAAAACCAATCATAAATACCTGGAACTTTGTGTAAATTTTGTTAAATTCTTAGAAATCATCTAATTAGTCATGGGATTAAATAGTGCACTGGCCAACGTAAATTTTTTTAAATGTGCATACCACATTTGCCAAATAAACAAACGAATAAAAGTGCCTCAACGTTCTTCCTATGATTTTATTTCCATGAATTTTTGTGTGATTTACCATGTATTGTTCATAATATTTCTGTAGTATTGTTCTAGAATCTTATTTCTATGATCTCTTCCACGATATGAACATGTATTTTTGGTAAACCTTATAATAATAATTATGATTATTAATACAGTTTGATCAATAATAAAAAATAGGTTGGAAAAAATATGTATTTTAACTGAAAAGACAAATAATGGTATAAGAAATGTGGGAATGTCCTACAGGCAACAATGTTCTTGGTGGTTTATGTACTAACTATGGAAATCTGCATTCATGAATTCCATAACTTTTTCTTCTGTGCCTTTATCCCCACGATGGATCTACTGTCCTTATTGCCACAACTCCCTCCTGGATATGTAATTCCACAACTTCTTTCCTGCAACTTCATTTCAAAGACCTTTCCCTTGTCACATCATTTCCACGGCTGCTTCCTGTGATGTTATTCAACACACCAGCCAGCAGGTTGTTCTGTATTCCCTCTTGCAACTGGATACACCTGGGTAGTTGTGCCTCAATTGAATTGATTCACATGGTCCAGTGCTTCCACAACATTGGCATAAACAAAGGGGTTGACACCCTTGTGGGGCCTGTTTAGTGCAGGGTGCTAGCTGGTGAAACGCACACAACAGGCCAGTGTGTTTTCACAAGTAGTGCTGCATGATTTACTCTATCCAAAGTGATAATGAGTTATCTTTCTTTGCTACTGTATGGCTAATTCACTGACCGTTGGCATGTTCTACTTAATGCAGTTAAACAGGGGCCAACTTGGTGCTAATGTTGCCATGGTAGAGTTTACACTCCCGGGATAGGAACTCTTGAATATGGCTAAAGTACTAGCCCTATGGCTATGAGAGTGATCTAGGCAATACTTAGGATCTGGTAGTGGGAAAGCATTGGGTCTTATGATGTGGTCTGCATTTAGGAATACAGTGGACCTCATTAATCGGCAAAACTTTGCTCCCCCAAGTATATACGTGTCCAGATTAATGTTCGGGAAAAACAAATCATGCACATAACTAGGCACTGCAGCAATTACAAATTCTGTTCATGTGAAATTATGTCTGGATGTTGTAGTTTCAAGATTATCTAAATTAAATAGGTTTCACTGTACCAAAGCAGAACTGATTTTATAACTGATACACTGTATGTATATTTTTGTTTCAGAAAACAACTGCAACAGTATGCAACATCTGTGTGGATTACTTAGAATAAATAAAAAGTTATAAGAAGAATCAACTGATTCTTAAATTTATTTATAAATAACAAGGCATGTGCAATGAATATCAACAGAATTCACCAGGAATATTTTCATAACGGACACAGACAAAAGCTATTCCATAGCTACTTACTAAGACCACACTCAACTGGATCTTCACATATGCCAGGATTCATGGTGAAGGGAGAAAGCCAACCAACTACATACTCACTTCTACCAATACCACTTTAATCTACCAGTCAGCAATAAAAATACCAACATGAATGTCCAGAACCAAGCGGCCTCGAATCTGGCAAATCAGGCATCAACGAAAACCACAAAAGACAAACCTGTGAAAAGTCGATGGAGCAGACTACGGAAACAGGTGAACAAACTGACAGGAAAGAAAGAACCAAACACGACAACAAGAACCGAAACCAAACAAGAAAAAAAGAAACCGGAACCACTACCGGACCCAGAATCGCCACAAAATGCAGTAGAAGATGAATCCGGCAATGATGAAATGGAAGAGACCAAAGCGAATGATGACGCGAGCAGTGGTGTCTTGTCGGAGGATATAAAAAGCAGCACTTCAGATGCACAGCGAACATTTACAGTTAATGAAATGAAGGAATGGATTTTTGCCGTGCAGCATCCTGTGTATCGCACCTCTGTCACCATTCAAACTGGTGCCATTCCAAACAGTGCCAGTCTGATGGAAGCCACTATGGCCAGTGCCACTCTGATTGGTGCCACTATAAGCAATGCCACACCGACCGATGTCACTCCAGTGATAGCAGACGACCACTATGACATGCGTGGTGCATCAGAGGTAGAAGATAGTGCATCAGCGGTGCCAGGTGGTGCATCAGTGGTGCCAGCTGGTGCATCAGTGGTACCAGGTGGTGCATCAGTGGTACCAGGTGGAGCTTCAGTGGTACCAGGTGGTGCATCAGTGGTGCCGTGTAGTGCATCAGTGCCAAGCAGCATGATATCACAAACAAGTCAACCAAAGTGCAGGAGAAGTGGCGTCATGATGGTTGGTGGACCACTACAAGCATATAGTGACATGTCACCAGACACAGACACTAATGATAGGTCAGAGACACAGCTACGTACATCAGATAGTGCGATGGCTGAAACCAGTGCAAGTGGATCATATGTGCTAAGTCAGGTGCAAACAGCGGACGATGCCACAGTGCATACCGAAGTGGACAGTGCACTGATGGAAGATGTATCGGTGCATTATCGTACTGATCCTTGCACAGTGCAAACTGCACTCAGTGGTGCAATGGTGCAAAGTGCAGACATATCCATACCACAGTCGGAAGCTGCAAGGCTAGCAGCTGCACTTTGTAGTGCACCGCTGCTAAGCACCGATGATGACTACGGTGCAAATGTGCAAAGTCCTCTTGAAAATTATGTTTTTGAATTGGTGCCGTATAGTGCGGTGGGAGATTGCGCAAAAGAAGTGCAAATTGCACTGAACGGTGTTGTAGTGCAGGTTGCACAAGACGGAGCACTGACGGAATCAACCGACGTACAACCTGACGGCACCGTGGTGCACCGAACCACATCGTATATCGCATCGATGGAAATAGCATCTGATGGTGCCCTGGTACTTATGGATGACGATGCATCAAAAGATGCACCGTTCAGTGAGCCAACAGCACCGGTTCAAAGCAATAACACTGCAGTTAAAACCTCTGAACCAAATGTTGACTCGGCAGCACTGAATATGCACCCACAAAACACAGGTGATTTCAACAGTGAAACAGCAACAAATCAGACCTCAATGGATGCTCATAAAACAGCTACCCACAATCCACCGGGGACCCTGGATGCAAAGAAACATATTGATTCAGTTGTTTCCGCTGGTACGCCAGATGCCAATTCCGAAAATCCCCCTGTGGCATCTCAACACGGAGATGAAGCTAGTTCAAGGACAATCATCCGTAATGCCACAGACAAGGCCAGACCCAGCCGGCCTAATGGCATCCATGGGGAGGCAGATTTGGGCAGTAGCCCGCATCTCAACAGTAAGTGGCATTCCTTGCAGAATCTCGACGACAATGCACACAGAAGGACATCCAACGCTTCTCTGTTGGGAGAGGCAAACACAGAAAATGAAACGTCAGTGCCATTTTACCAGGTTGGTTCTGCAGGTAGGTGGAGCCACCGTGATCTGAGCAAGAACGCCACAAAGCCGCGTTCGCAGATGTCAACACCAAGTAACGGCGGAGATCTGTCAAACTCCGATATGGATTTGTCCCAGATAAAACCGAACGCAAGGCGGTTTTTCCACAATGTATTCGTTCGAAGTAATACATCCCCCGACATGGCTGAGGGGAAGAAACTCCCGCTGGATTCGGAAAACAAACCCGCCAGCAAAGAGAGGAATACGTCTGTCACACCCGTTACTCGAAGGAAGAGTTTTGTGCAGCGATTACTGCACAGGAAAGATAGCAGTAATATCAACGCTGCACGGCAGAATCGACAACTGCAGAAACAGCAGAGGCTACTTAACACAGAAGCCAAACTGAGGGATAAATCTACCAGGACTGTTCAGTCGGATAACAAGCCCAGTGATAAGGGGCAGACCGTGGGAATATCTGGGGAGAGACACCACCGTAAACTGTCCATTACCAAGGACCGGCCCCCATCGGCCGGCAGATATGGTATCACCAGAATGTTCTCCAAGTGGAAATCACTCTCAGATATCCCGACAGTCAGTGCTGGAAATGGCAGTGCAAAGGAAACATCCACCCCTCCGACTACAAAGAAATCAACGAAGGAAACCCAACAAAAAGACGCCCAGTTGAACAACACCTGGTGGAGCCAGAATGACTTAACACCGACTGCAGGTGCTAGGAATTCTGGGACACGTCTAGGCGTTGCGGCTAAGCCAAAAGGGCGACGACATTCAGAATGGGTGAAGCCCATCAGCTCGCCACATCATAGAGCTTGGACGGCAAATGATGCATTGGGCATACCAGATTTTCTGGATGTTTCCCCTGGTGGTGGTTCGGTGAACAATAAACAAGTGGGACAAACAGAAAACATCTGGGCAATGGAATACTGCAGCGGCTTGCAACAACACCCACCAGAGCCAGTCGACGACAGCTACCAGCCACTGAAACGACTGCCAAAAATGCCCAATCCTACAACCGCAGATGCAAATCAGAATGACCAGAAGAAAAAGAAACCGAACCGATTAAACCGTGTATTCGCGCGCCGTAAAACAGTAAGTGAGATACCAACCGCAATGCTACAGTTGGCAGCACAAACGATATCCACACCAACGACAGAAAACGTGAAAACAAAACCGCAACGAAAATCATCAGTGAATGTTTTGTCTACCCCAATAGGAGACGAAAGCGAAACCTACCTCAATGGCTTCTCAGCTCCAGAACGATCCTCCAAAAGAGGACCTGGAAGCCAGGCAACTCAAATGTCAGATGACGAAAAAGACAGCAAAGAAATGGAATACACTTTTGATGATCCTCTTTTATATGACCCTCGAATGAAAAGGATCAGCATAGTTACCGAGCTGCCCACCAGGTCGATCCGAGTGTTACAAGACAGACTTGAGATGCCACACAAGAGGGGCACTGGTATAATTCGGCGCCACTCCACTATCGCACTCTCTCCTGCGGCGATGGCAAAGTTGTCAAAGAAACAACCTGGATATTCGCCACCTACTGACAAGGTTGGTAAAATGTTTCGTATGCACAATTTAAAATGGCTTGTTGTTGTTGGAAGTTGGAAACAAAATCTGTTAGTTTATATTTCCTTGTAAGCAAAAATACTGCCATGATTGTTGTTAGCTTTAAAGACTGTTGAAAATGTTGTGATTAATTAAAGAAAACCTTACTTTATCACAGCAGATGCAATAAATTATATAATAGCATTTGTCAAGAATTGGAAACAGTATTAATTTCATAAATCTTTAAGACTATTTGTACGGAAAAATGCAGTCATAGTAAATGAGGCATCGTTCTAGTGTCTAATTCAGTTACCCTCCCCAGTGTTTAGAAGCAGTCAAACATATGGTCTGCTGAAAACATTGAATAACCTATCGCCTTTGCACAGTGCATGTTTTATGTACCTGTTTCATACAACATTACAGTAAATTTACTTCACAAAACTCAACTAATACATTATTCATGTTTCTGTACTAAACATATGTTGATGGTCATTGGAAGGTGCGGCCAGTGTCAAGTCCATCTAAATCATGTAACAATAGCAGACGTTGGGGCAAACTTTCTGTGACAACAGGCAATCCCTCGCCTACACAGTAGTTTTAAAGCATACATATAAATATTCTGGTTACTTGTGTTGCCACAATATTGGCTAGCCTGTATTTCTTCTATAGATCCACACATTGGCAACCATGCCGTATCAGCTCAGCATAAATTGCACATACATCTTTACCTATTTCCCTACAATACCTTCACAGCTATCCCCGTTGAATACACAATTAGATAGCAGACGAAAGAAAAGAACACGACATATGCAAATAGGAAAATCTGAACACCTCATGGGTGTCTAAGAGGAGTCATTTGCAGGAGCAAGAAGAAATATGGCCGCAGCAATGGTGCGAGAACTTTGGTGATTTGTCATGCAGTAGTCATGCCACACTCGCACTTCTGTCTATGACTCACTGTTACTTCCCTTAAATGTCGCGTGTGCACAAAAATAGTAATGTCTCTTACAAATGTATCATGCCTGAAACAATTACCAGACATAAAAACTCTGCTGATTTGTTGCACATAACCGTCTTGCTGTCTTCTCCAGTCCTGATGTAAATCTTAACTAGCACACCCATAAATTATTCCACTGGGGAATACTGATTGTACATTGCCAAACGCTTGGGTAACTGCTGGGAAAACATCAGTTATTTCCTCTGACGTCCCAACTCCCAAACACTGTTTGATCATATAACCACTACTATTACTAAAACTACTCACTGTCAATACTTTGGTATTCATATAATCAGTAGAAATTCAAAAATCACTGATAGAATAAAAGATAAACAAAACAATCTAAACAACATTAAACTAAATTTCTATGAACAATCATAACAAAGCAGAAAAATAAAGACAAACAAAAGTCAACAATCATTGATCATAATAACAACAAACATTCCTGGTGTTTAAACATAGCTGGCTAAAAGCCCATTAACAGACCAAATTACCAATTTCCCAAAATCCAATTGTAATTTTTACAATTTAAATACCTGTGATCCTATCATTATGTCATACTAAACGTCAAGGTAATCTTTTTGTTTGGATTTGTTTTGCGCAATGGCACCTGCACGTAACTTTGACAACAGCACACAGTGTAATGGTCAAGTGTAGTATAATTAACAGTAATTAATGAAAGCTATGCAGCAGTAAAGGATCTTGCTAAGTCCAGATTAAAACCGACATGACTTGTTATGCTGGGCCATGTGATTACCCATGCTGCCATCTGGTGATTAACTCACAAGTAATTCTGGTTTCAATTTATTTGTAAATAAATGTATATTACCCCCCTCCCCTGGTAATTTTGACCTTATAGGCAAAGACAATTTACGTAGGGGTTTTTATGTCAAACAACATGTGAATAAATATCATTTAAATAAGCCACCTGAAACCATAACCTTTGGCACCATATAATTTGTACATAAAACTAAAGGGGGAATTAGTGTGATGCCCAGGTACAAGGTTTTGTTCAGATTGGTCAAGAAATATGGCAACGTATACTGTTTTACTGTATAACAACACATGGACTTAACTGATATTAATATACGACAGGGGTCGATTTTAACGGTATTCTGCACCCCAAATTTTGCAACGGATTACCAGATTTGACGGTACAGGGATCCAGCCGGATTACCGCTACATGTTGGAAAATAGGGGTTGATCTTAAGGGTATTCCATTACTCCGAGCACATGTCTATATTAAATGAGTCCACTGAGCACATTTATTTTTTTCACTTTACATGAATTTGATGGATTACCAGATTTCTTGATGGATTACTGAATTCTATATACCTGGTAATCCGTCTGGGTTACCTGACTTTTTTCATTAAAATCTACCCCTGTACAATGATGTAATACTACAAGGTAAGCATAGCAGCCATTAGAGAGTGTATGCGGTTCGATTGTTCAACAATCCAACGTAGCATGTGGCGCAACTGGGAGAGGGATACGTTTCGAGATCGGGGTGTTTGCAGACACTCTTATATCTAATGGCCAACCTTCTGAACAGTTATTTACAATAATAATTTGTTTGTTTACATACATACTTTATTTATAACTGTGTCAGTTTCCATATTGTATGTTCGAATCATTATTTAAGAAATTAATTTAAAAAATCTACTGTCTGCTTATGGAGCGTAATGTGATCTATAGAAATACACATAGACATGGTTATTTACATAATAACTGTCAACTTGCTTCGCCTTTACACCTCTCAGTAGTCTATTTCTGAATGACAGTTTACCTACTGCATCACCAGATGCAGGGTGGTCTGTTGCAAAACTGTCATGGCCATAATGTCTGACATTGGGTAGCAGGTAAACAGCCACGCCCCAAACATCTTCCCCAACTTCCTACAAATTGAATAGGTGGATAATTTCCCTAACTTTATAATATTATGTTCACTAGAATGGTAGCATAGGGATCCTCAATATTAGGATTACCATTTGGACTGAGACAAGGTGACCATATTAGTGGGACTAATTTGCTGTACGTAAAGTAAAGTACAGCAAATTAGTATATAGAAATAATGTGGGATCACACTAGGTTGACCTTAATTCTGATCTGTGAGGTAGTTGTATTAATGAACTGAGTTAACCATCAATCAATGCTTTACTGTATTTCTTAGCTAATTAATAAATACAAGTCTATATCAATACAGACTGAACCATAGAGTCTGTAGGCTTTATACAGATACACAGTGAACCTGGCAGTCTGTAGGCTTTATACAGATACACAGTGAACCTGGCAGTCTGTAGGCTTTATACAGATACACAGTGAACCTGGTAGTCTGTTGTCGTATCTGTGGGGAATTGCAATAACATTTATCAACTGATGAATTAATTACTTATAAAACTATGTAAGAAATAAGGGGGAGATGTCCAGCTTTTCATTTTAATGAGGGTGAAATGTTGGGGGTATATACCAGAGGGGAAATACTCTAAACCCATATGACACCAGTGGACATGCCATATTCATAATCTATAACCTGCTTTTTTTCTCTGAGAATCCTTCCATGGAAGTATGTGAACGGTTGTTTTCTAGCATTTATTTATCCAATAACCATTCAATTTTTCTATTGTTTTTGTTGATTTCTCATTTTTTCTGGGAGCTGTGCCACTTACTGAATGCAGAGGTGTCTGGCATCTCATGACTCAAACCAGTAGCTGCTTCATAGTAATGTGCTGATAATGGCAAAGTTTAAAAAATTATTTAAAATATACTGTGGCGCTATGCTCATCAAATCATGTTGACATGTACGGGTATAAATAAATAAAAACTATTGTCTGTCTGTCTGTCTACTGTAAATGGCATATATTCTTATGTTTGGGCCATGTTTGTTCAAGCGTTTCATTCCCCCTTTAAATGCACTTGTATTACCCAAACAATTGATTTATAAAAGTAGAAGAACCGGCTGCTGTCTAGCATGAGCCTAGACGAAACACCTTAAAATTGTGTTCATAAATATATTAGAGAAATACATCTTCACATGAAAAACACCATACTATGTTCGGAAATGTTGTCAATGTTGTTGCTCAGAAATTATGTCAACACTGATGTGTCTCATTAGGAATTCAGATTTGTTCATGAATTTGGGAAAGTGTTTATATGTCACAAAAGAAAATAATTCATACAAAAATGTACAAGTTCATACCATACTAAAATTGTAGAAAGAACTAACAATACAATTGGCAGTTATATAGTTATATAAAAAGAAAATGTTAAATACAGGATGGAAGATTCCTACTTTTGAGTCTTATAATGTATTTTATTGTTCCATGTCTATTTATATATGCAACCAATGTGCAAAGTATTTTACATATCGTCCACAGAGTAACTATAGACTTAGACAGCTAGGGCTAGCTTCACAGGATGGACCTATAACTTCCCCTGGATATAATTACTATCGTTTCATGATTATGGTGACTTGTAATATATACAGCATTCAGTGAAGGGTGTGGCAGGGGTCTAAACCTTCCATTTCCCCACTGTTCTAGGGTGGGCAATATCTCAGTATTCCACCAACTACCTCCCACCAATGTTTACCTACGACCAACTTCTCACCATGATCTTTTGTGTTTCATTGGATAGGAGCATAGGACATTCTCCACACGTTACTTGACATGCATGTTGTACTCAATTTATATGACATGAAAAAACTATGTGAGTCACCAGCCTAGGAAATAATAGTATAATTCATGGTCACCCGATACTAGACCAGGGACTGTTGGCATGCCAACACATGCTGAATAACTAACAATTTTATATTAGTATATATTTTAATATATAACTTGTTGTCATTAGACTTGGGTTCAAAGAAATATGGATACAACACGTATGTGTAACCTGTTGTCATTAGACGGGTTCAAATAAATATGGGTAAAACGAACGCAGCTGGTCACTGCTAGATGTCATATATACATGTTTATAACCTTATTAATGTTATGGAATACCCACTGAAACCGTAGCAATTCGTTTAATGTAGCCGCACGCGTGTCAGGCAACATGCATGGCACACCCGGTGACCCACCCTCAGCCCGGCCCCAGGTTGTTTCAGTTTAATTGACGTTATCAACGCGTGATAACAGCGAATTTTGGGTCGTTTAGCACCTCTCGTTTTACTTACCACAATCAATCCATTTAATACAGGACCCGTAACCGCAAACCGCAAACAAGACAATACAAAATGTAATGAACTGCGACATTTTTGGAGCTTTGTTCCACTACGAATACACAGCGGCAACTGCGATAATCAAGGCGTAGCAATAGTCATGTGGCTTTTATCATGTGACCAAGTCACCCGATGTCATGTGACTAAATGTATCTAAGCAATTCGATTGGTATGAAATAAATCTTCGTGACTGAGTGATACGGTATCGTAGTAATTACTGTTATTCACATATAAAATATTACACGTATTACTTAATTTTATTTGAATCGTGGAACGCATAGAATTGTATCATGTCATTCATTGGATTATGTTAATTTTTTTCCAAATAATTTTTTTTATAATATTTTTTATTTTTATTTTCCAGACGTTATATTTACTGTAAATATAACGTCTGTTAACAAATGGGTAAACATTGGTCTAAAGATTAACTATACAGCAAAAAACAAACACAATATTAGTTTACAGTGAACTCATTGGTAGCTACATTTACAATGCTTTTTAATGCCATTCACGCTACAAAAGAATATAAACATAATTCAGGAATGAATAATTATACAATTATGAGGTGATAACACAGTGACATTTATATATGTATATTTATATTAATAACTTAATTACTACTACAAACATGTTTGTTTGTTTATAATTCATAATTATTTGTAATATTGAATTACCACCAGTACAATGTGTACGTTTCCAATCAAGCAATTGTAATTACGCATATATATATATATATATATATAATAGTGAACACTAGTTTATAACTAGCCGAACTACATCACTAATGCATAATTACAATATGTTTCAGACTTATATAATGATTTTTGCAGAAAGGATTTGTGTCTTAAGTTCCCAATTATGCTGTAATTATTGATTGTTATGTTTAGTCACTGTTTGTCCAAAATGGTAAAAACAAATTATTTATAGAATTTTTTTAAATTTAAAATGATATGTGAAACTATGTACTAACTATGATTTAAATCGTAAACTGAAGGTCACATATATATTACAAAACCATGCATGTTTTTCTTAAATTGTTATCAAAATTTCTTGTTAAAATATCAAATTAAAAACAATGTAATGCTAGTAGTTACTAGTACTACTACTGCTACTAATACTGTTGCTACTACTACTAATACTGCTGCTGCTACTACTACTACTACTACTATTACTACTATTTCTACAACAACAACTACTAATACTACGATATAATAATAATGGTGACTAAAATCTCTACAATATAGTAATACAAGGACCTATAATTAAATTGTCAATTGGTCATTATATATGGAACAGCAATAGGACACTCGGTGATACACAACATTAAGTCACTGACCATTTATTAAGGCTAATACTATTCATGTCATAGTTCATTTTTTCTCGTGTAGTTTTCTCAAGCACCAGGAGCATGCATGCATGTTTACCCTAGATGTAGCACGGTAGCCTGAAATCTGTTTACAGTTTATCGATTCATCGATCATGTACCCAATTTCATTTGAGCATGCTCAGATGAATGCTCCGCCATTTTTTGCGTGCATTTTGACAGCCAAATCGGAAGGCCGTCTAATCTTAATGCTGCATTGCAGTGACCTAGAAATATACTTATTTCCAGGGGGCCATGTTTGGTAGGAAGACACATGGCGACATCAAGAAGTCTGCATCCAAAGTGCTCGACACGAAAAGGGATCCTGTGCAACGATTGAAACACCTGAAGATCGTCTTGGGTGAGTGTTAGTCTACGTTGTTGACAGTCGCGGCGTTGTTGTTGAATCGCGTTGCACAGTCATATTTGAGGTGGGAGGATGTCTAACACTACTTGAATTTGTTTACCTAATATTGACCTCGTATTTCTGGTTTGTCATTGATATTCGATGCGCGTGTACGTGGCGGTACCGAATACGAACGGCTCCGCTAAGCCTTCGGAGTTAGAGCCTAGGCTAGGCTGAGCGTGAAGCTGAGCAGCGAATGTAGTTCTAGTTCTAGTTGTTTCCAGCACTCGGCAACGTTCTATTAACTGACTAGTCTGTATATTTTTGTGGTTACAATGTTATGGTCTTATGAGGTCTCATTCAACTAGTCAGCCTTTTCAGAACATTATCGCCAAGCCGACCTTTCTATGCTGGCACTGAGGGTGGTCACTGCCAGGGTGCTTGTCGTCCTCAGTGGTTCTTTTACGTCCCAAATTGAGACGGGACCGACATTAACGTGATCTCCGAGTCACGAGGGATACACAGTCCCCAATGTTGAGAGCCAGGTTTTTACACCAAATATACCATACCTGCTCGGTCCGGGTATTGAACTCGGGCCGCCGGCATGTCAGGCGGATATGCTAACCACTACACTATTGCGCGCCCCCTTGTAATGTACAGTCGGTTTGTGTACGGATTGCTCTGCAAAGGGCGTTAGAGCCGACAAGACAGTAATATCATAATATACCACTTACAAACAACCAATATAAACATTAAAAATTTAGTTTAGAACTATTTTATTTTTTAAGCATGCAATAAAATACAAAAAAAGCCTTCGGTAGTTGATCTCTTCCACAATGTTGCCCTGATTAAATATCATTGACATTGTGGAATAAAATTATTGGCTTTGGCCTCAATTTTACTTTTTCACGTGTTCGGGTATGCTAGACAGTAAATCAGAAAATAAATAGATATTCATACACAGGCCAAGATTTCAATGTCTGTTTCATAATGGTAAAATGTACAGCATAACATATATCTATTTTCTTCACTAGAGCTGATATCACCTAGTACAAAAACAACGAGGAAAAGGTGTTGTTGCTCATGGTGATGTAGTCACCATTTGACAAAAAGTCTCATTATGTATGTCCCATTGAGTTGCATTAGTTATGGATGCATTAGACCATGGAAAGTGCACCAAGGTTGGCACTAGTACACATGATGTAACAACACAAGTCATTGAATGTAGGAATATTTGCCAGAATATAAAAATAACTTTCACGGAAAGCCAACTCTATGACCTGGATAAATCAACTCTCCTAAAATCTGTTATACTAAAATTTCCAAAAAATCAATTCACATACAAAATAGAGAAGTTACATAATGTCAGCAACTTAAAATTTTTGTGAAAGTTGTTTTGTTCATGATATATTCAGTTGCCCATGATGTCATGTCTGAGAGTATCCACACAAATTAGTATAAATAATAAAAAGGGTTGGACTCTTGATAAGCCAAAAGGCTTCCATGTCCACCTGGCATCTAGAGTTAATTTTCTAGGTGGCAATTTTGTTATGAAATGTTGTTAACTGCCATAGATAATTGATTTTTTTACATTAAACAGGTGGCTGTCTGTGAGATCACTGAGATGTCACTGGTTGATACTTGATGATGTCTGTGGAATTAAATTACACAATCCTCTGTAGTCATCAAAGTCTGGTTATCTTCGTGAAGGTCACTTATTTTGATAATTACATTGTTCCAGACTAAAGCAGGCTTTACACCAGGTGATAGTGTCGCCGCAATGAGGCGAAATTAAGAAATGTCAAGGCCGAACGATATCACTTGCGATGTATATGGCAAGCGATATGTGTTGCGTGTATACATGACGCAGTGTAGTTGCTTGAGACGGGAAGTGTCATATGACCACAAGGAGTCGCATGCTGTTATGCATCAATGCAGCCATTATATCTAGGGAAGGCTATTCTATTTCTAGAGGCTTTACCTGTGTTGACTGCGACGGTCGCCTGGAAATAGAACCAGTTCTATCGGGCAATGAAGCGATGGCACTGCATGTGATACAGTCACAGCTATGTAGTATTTACACAAGGCAATCAGACTGCAATCATGTTGTGTGCAACGGCATAGCCTTGTCGCGGCGACAGTGTCGCACATTCGCCTGGTGTAAAGACATACAAATGCTAACCAACTACGTTATGAAACTTCTGGACAAAATCAATGAGGTCCGCTTTCAAGAAATTGACGAAACACTCATGAACAAATTTCGAGCAGACTGGTTACAGAAAACTGTCAAAATAGATGTTGGTAGTGGCAACAAAATAACTGACAATCGAGGACTTTCTAGAAAAACATGGATCAACCAGGCGTCGCATTTTGTGTGTTGTAATGACACAGTGATGTACGGTGGGTGTGGTTTTGTGTAAATAATGGACCACGTTCTTACCGATAAACACTACAACGACACGTTTGCAGCGGACGAACGCCACTATTTCTAGTGCCTTCGGATCGCTTAATTCAACAGTTACCTCCAGCACTATGGTGTGGAACCAGGCCCCAATCACCCCTGTTTCAGATACCTCTATGTTATCTTGTTATTGCTAGTTACCCAACTGATTTCATTATTAATAACTTAACTATTTCTTTACAAGAATTGGTACGACTTCATTGAATAATTTCAAAAGAGTGCCAAAGCTTTTGAGATACTAATAATTATGATGTTTATTTATATAGACAGTCAGTAGCTTGACAGTACCAATTATATATGAGGGATGGAAGGTGAGAAAAATATGAAAATAATCTCATATGTTACTCCTTACCATGTTAGAATGGCTTTAACCCTAACCCATTAAAACGGCTTACAGCCTCCTCCACCACGAACCCCAGCTAGAAAGCACTTGCAGCACTCATACTGTAGTAGTATGTTTAGACTAAACATACTACTTACTGTGTTCTGCTCGTACCTTGCTCCTCTCGATCTCATAAATTTTCAGCGGTTTTGATCAAATGTCGCTCTCATCCCTGTTTAACCTACATTGCTGGATCAACTAGACATGGTTTGAAACCATTGCTGTCATTTTGTTGATTCATTGTTGAACATTTAATTTACTGCCTGACATTACTCATCTGACATCTGTCTATGTATGATTGATTATAATTACATTGTTTACACTTTAATGACATTCCCCCTAAATCAGCCAGAGTAGGACGTTGCTGTTGGACTGCTAAAGTTACACAATACTTCAAGTTGTATCCTATATATGTCCATAAACTGTGAAGAAATATGACATAATCATGTGTATGCATGCACCCATGTAAACTGCTGGGTTTGTTTAGTGTGGCTGTTAGTATGTTAACCACTGTTGAGAAATGTAGAATGTTGTCCAGTCAATTCAGATACTAGCAATGATCATTATTGAGAAAAAATATCTAAATTTGGACCATTGTCCAGAAACTTTCAGTGATTATAATTAAGGAATGTATTGACATGGTGTTATCAGATATTATCAGTGGTCATTACTGGGAAATGTATTGACATTTTGATCATTGTCTAGATAGTATATGTTATCATGTTGTAAAGTGCGTTCTCTTAAGTTTTGTAGACCATACAATTGAAAGAGATGCATAAAATACCTTTTGGCAGTAAGGTGTTTATTGTACATAAAGATTTAACAAGATTGCCATCCAGAAAATTACTCTGGATGGAAGTTGGACAAGGAAGCCTTTTGGCTTATCGAGAGTCCAATACTTTTTATCTACATGTATCCCGCCTTTTTAAGGTGTGTGTCGATTTTATTTTTAAACATTCACGCTACTAGCACCAACACAATCAGGAGATAATCTGTTCCATTCATTTACAGTCCTTTGTGACAATGAGAACTTTCTTATATATAATCTACACTGCTCCTTTACTAATGTAGCTTCATGTCCTCTGGTCCTTCTATCTTTCTTAACTGAGAAAAAAATGTTTCTATCAATATTTTCATAACCATTCAATATTTTAAACACTTCTATGTGATCTCCTCTCAATCTCCTGGTCTCTAGTGTTGTTAAACCACATTCTTTTAGGCGTATTTCGTAACTAAGATCCCTCAGATTTGGTATCATTTTAGTCGCTCTCCTCTGTACTCTTTCTAGCATATCTATGTCCTTCTTGCGATATGGCCTCCATGCTTGTATACAATATTCTAAATGAGGCCTCACTATTGTTTTGTACAGCGGTACTATTAATTCTTTTTTCTTATACGCTATATTTTGCCTAATTAATCCAAGGATTTGATTTCCCTTTGACGCTGCAATTCCGCACTGCTCTGAAACCTTCATATCAGCACTAATGGTTAACCCTAAGTCCTTTTCTTTTACAGTAGTACTTAGAACAGTACCCCCCATTTTATATTTTACCTCTTCATTCCCATGACCTGTGTGGAGGCATTTACATTTCCCAAAATTGAACAGCATTTGCCACTTTTCAGACCATTTGATCAACCTATCAAGATCATCTTGTAAATGCTGTCTGTCTCCATCACTTTTAATCCTTCTAAACACTTTTGTATCATCCGCAAATTTTAACACCTTGCTTGTTATATCATCGTCCAAATCGTTGATATATATTAAGAATAATATAGGTCCTAGTACTGATCCCTGTGGTACCCCACTCAATACCGATTTCCAGTTTGAAGCCTCCCCATCAACTACTACACGTTGTCTTCTGTCATTCAGCCATTTTTCTATCCAGTTTATTATACCATTTCCTATGCCATGGGCGTTTAGCTTAAGGAGTAATCTTTGATGTGGTACTTTGTCGAAAGCTTTTTGAAAATCTAAATAGATGATATCTACTGGTGATCCCTCATCTACCCACCTAGTGATGTCTTCCAAAAAACATAACATATTTGTTAAGCATGACCTCGCTTTTAAAAACCCATGTTGAGATGGGTTTATCAAGTTATGTTTAACAAGAAAATCCACCATGTGATCTTTAATTAGTCTTTCTAATAATTTGCAAATCACTGATGTTAAACTCACTGGTCTATAGTTCTCTGACTTGTTTCTCGAACCTTTTTTAAATAACGGTATAATGTTTGCCTCTTTCCATTCTAAAGGAACCACTCCCTCTTCTAATGACAAATTGAAAACTGTTGCAAGCGGTGCGCTAATTTGTTCTACAATTTCCAATAGTAGTTTGGGCGGAATCCCGTCCACTCCAGGTGATTTATTATCCTTCATAGCCCTTATTTTCTTAGCTACCATTTCCGAGGTTACAACTAACTGTCCTAAATAGTCTGAATCTGCCCCCTTGAACTTAGCCTCTGGTACTGGCAGTGAACTAATATCTTCCCTGGTAAACACTGAACTAATATACTCATTCAGGTCTTCTGCCATTAAGAATCCCTCTGATATTGTATTTCCAGCACTATCTTCTAGAGGACCGACCTTATCCTGAACTTTCTGTTTGCTTCGACGCATAAAAACTCTTACTGTCATGTTTTATATTACTAGCTAATTTTGTTTCATAGCTTCTCTTTTAATTTATAATTTCAGCTGTAGCTTACATAAAGGGCTGCCACAGTCTTGTCTGCTATGTAATGTCTCAGTGGTTCATTTCTGTCGACTCCTACTTTGCCTACTACATGGTTCTGTGAGTAATTAGGAGTCATAATCACAGTTTGTCTACTTCTAAAATAAGAACTCTTCCTACTTTGTCTACTCACAGATTTACTCACTTGGAGTACTGACAACAAGCTAGTTGCTTGGTTTTCAGCACTTGGTTAAAGTTGATTGAATGTGGCTTCTTGCATTTCTGTACAACCAGTGGTTTAGTATGGTATAATTCCACTAAATACATGTGAAAATAATTGTTTAATATTAAATTAGCTTTGCAAAAATGTTTTTATTGCATGAATTCTAAATTAATTCTTTATAATAATAACTTGCCAAATATAGGATAAA
Organism: Escarpia spicata; assembly: GCA_963995525.1. Classification (NCBI taxonomy): domain Eukaryota; kingdom Metazoa; phylum Annelida; class Polychaeta; order Sabellida; family Siboglinidae; genus Escarpia; species Escarpia spicata. The sequence goes on from OZ023211.1 coordinate 63,819,841, forward strand.
GAACAGGGATACCTCATGAGAGCATTGACAAAATTGTGAAAGTGTTGCCAACAAGTTTGATTCAAAATAAGGGTTCATTACTCATAAATTTACTTTCTTCAATCTGATATATATATCAGGCTTATATCACAGATCAAAGAAAGAATATTAGCTGTCACCTCATAAGACGTAGCTTAAATTCTCCAAGCTTTTCCAAAGCAGGTTTTTTCAATGCCAGTATTATTTACAATAGATTCAGTTTGGGGAGTGTTGAACACTGCTGATATGAGACATGAATAGGAGACTGTTTATGTGTGACCACACCTTTCACTTGAGTCTTGTCAGGTTACCTTGGCCCAGTCTCTAGCACTTTGTACTTTGATGGATGTGTGGACATTGCTGCACACCTAGATGATGTCTCAGTTGGTATTGGGTGTCATGTTACCACAAACTATTCACCATTGTTTACACGGGTCATATTTTGCATGCAGGATCCAGTTTACTATGGGTTTACATCAAAATGTTATCTGTATGACAGAGGTCTCAACATCCTTTATTATTAAATATCAGTGGATATTTTAATTATAATAAATTTGAAAGTGTTTGTAAAATACGGACACGTTTGAGTATTAAAGTTATTGCTTTCTGTCTGTAGTACGGGATGAGTCTGGCTTGAATACTGGTCCTCGATTCACTACTTCTTTTAAAAGCATTAAATTATTAATTAAATGATTAAGTATGTGTGCACATTACAACAGCGACCTTAAATGACTTTACTGAACTAGTGGGGAGACAGAGGAATGTAACTTGTGAGCCAGAATAGATTCTGATCTATATCATAGATCTGTAGAGTAAATGTTGTTCCAGTGAAATGAGATCTTTTCCAAGCTGCCTCAATCTGATAAGTCCTATCACATTCTGCCAGTCCTTGAACCAACACTTATAATTATGTCATGTAAGGCCTTCTAAACTGATACATGTTGTAGTTCGCTCTCACCAAGTGACTGCATTTGTAAGCTTGTAGCATAACAAATAATTTCCGCAAGCAAATTTTGATTGTGCTGCCATTTAGTAAAAAATCTGTTGCAATCAAGTAATTGATGGCTTTCTTAAAAAGCAATTAGGCATGAAAATAAATATGGCTTACAAAAAATCATTATCTTACATAACAAGAACAAGAAATTTATTTTAACCCCAAAATATAACCAAATTAATATTGACACAACGATATATACGTTTACACATATAAAATATATATATATGCATATATTTTTTGAAACCAGTATAGTTATTAATTAACAGAAAATGCACCTTTTAATTTTCTAACAAATGAGGGATCAGTGGCTCCGATTAAGACATATTGTCGCTGTCATAGGAGCCACTGCAGTTATAACAAATAGTTTTTTAATATATGATGGCTTTTTAAATTATGTATCTATCTAAATTATATAATCATGTGAATTATATATGGCAGTATATGTTCTTTATAGTGACTGATATAATAAACAATGTGTATGTGCTTGACTACTAAAGTTTTAGCCTATAGTATTTTTGCACATTTATTATACTTTTTTCTGTGTTTTTTTCTGATTTAAATTTGAATCCAGGGTTAATTCTAGGAAATAAAATTCATCTACTTTTTCATTATCTATTTTAAGTGTAAGTGGTTGTATACCTTTATTGGTGACATGACACATCATATATATTTAGTTTATTTATACTTAGCCCGTTCAACAACTTTGGAAAGTTCACTGTTTATTAAAGATTCAATTGTGTTATATTGTAAATTATTATTTAAAGATGTTAATGTACTAAATAACATGGTGTCATCTGTATACATTATAAATTTAAATATGCTACTAGCTTGTAATTTATATACAGGTATGTACGATAAATAACCATGGCCCAATGATTGAACCGTGTGGGACACCAACTACTACTGAAAGAATTTCAGACTTTATTTCGTAAATTTCAAAATACTGTTTCCGATTGTTTAAATATTTTTTGAACAGAAGTAGAGCTGCATCATCAATGCTATAATGTTGCAATTTGTTTAATAAAATGGTGTGGTCAATACCGGTAGTCTCAAAAACTTTAGAAAGATCGCGCAATATGTTAATCGGAACATCATCTTTATCCATTTGCATAATAATTATATCTTCTATTTCGAATACAGCGCATTCAGTTGAATGTTTAGGTCTAAAACCATACTGATTGTCAAAAAGCATATTGGTATCATTAAAATGTGCTGATAACTGAGTAAAAATAATGTTCTCTTACTTTAGTAATCATTGTAAGGAAATGGGCATTGCACTGGGAACCAATAGTGATGTTTGGGTAGTTGCTGTGAACCCGTGTTTCCTGTCTACCATTTAAGCAGGATAACAAGGCACTCGTTTAATGATTTGAATTTTGAGTTTATATTCCATTTCCAAACAGCCCTGTTTGTGGCTAACAGAGGAATCGTTTATTTTCAGAAAACGTTTTCTTTCTGTAGAGTTAGTAAGTCGTTGACTGGTTACATAAAATGATTTACCTTCTGTTTGTGATATTTTTCTGTCATTCGTACAGACACAAGGCAGAGGTGATCTACAGTCTGTATTACAAAAGACTGAGGTGAATGAATACACCTCTTATTTGTGGTCTTTTTCTCTTTGATGTGGGTGGGAAATGGTTCCCTGTTCCATTTTTTGGTAACAAACAGCTGTATATTAAATACAATGCACAATAATTAATTTTGTCACTAGTTGTGGGTCGTGTTGGTGAATTGCCAGAAGCAGTACGGCACTGGACTGTTGATCAGTAACATGGAGGTACGAATCCACTACCGACAGCCATTTTGTGCAGTTTTGATCACTCAAATTTGCCTGTGGCTTTCGGAAGAGACTACCCTTCTACCTGGTGTCTATGCCGGGGAAGTGAAAGATCCCACCGAGAAAAATTGAAAACCTGATGTGGACTCAAAGCCAAAGGTCTCTAATACTGGAGTAAGTGCAGCGAGCACCTTCTAGGCAGATACCGGCACCTTGTCAGACCACATTATTTCTGTGTGCATTTAATTTGTTACATATTATGTCATTGTGCAGAGAAATACATAAATGCGGTACTAATAAATGTAAGCTAGCACTAGCAGGCACCACTGACAGTTTCTGCCTCTCAGTCAACTATACAGGGAGTAGCCATGAGTTATAGAGTAATTGGAAATATTCTGGGTTTTTTTAACTGTCCATGGAGACTGATGTTTTTCTTTGGCCATGTAGGTTTCTGTGTAAATAATGAGAAAAAGTAATAAAACATTTCTTTATGTACTCAATGGTAGCTAAGCATGTTTTCCCACGGGTGTTAGTGATTCTATGGTCTTGTTAGTTCTAGCAGGCAAACAATAATGTCAGTTGAGACTTTAGACTTGGTAAACGGTGATCAGCTTTGTATAAAATAGAAAATGGAATGATTTCAACAAATGATGAAATGTAGACTAATATTTGCTTCTTAACAACACACAAATTTGTAATAAAAAAACTTAAGTTCACTGTTTATCAAAATAGTACACTAAAATTATATTTTCCTGGGAAACTTGTAAAGAAATATATCATGCTGCATTGAGTTCATCACAATGCAAAATGGACCTATCATTACCGCAGTAGGACGTACAATATTTACTGCTGAGAAGTGCCGTTATTGAAAACGATAACAGTTATATATTTATAATGCTGTTGTTAAAATTGCGCGTTTGGTTTCTACAGTGAATATATCTAATGTCTTTGCGTGTCAGCAATAATTGGTCGAGGTATTGTTTACTGGGAATTAATCCTGCACTTAAGACTGGCCATTTTAAAATTCGCAGACACAACACCTCCAGTGCAGTAGGTGAGAAGCACTTTTTCTTTGCAGTTTCGCAGAAAGGTGAGGAAAGCCCTCTTGATAACCGTACTTTAGTGGTTTGTTGATTTTGGCTGGTCAGCTTGCTACCATCTGTGTCAAGTGTTCCGGAGTTTATACCCATAGAACATGCCCAAAATGTATATGGATGAATTCATTCGTTCAACATTTTTAACAAGTCATACCAGTGTCTAGCAGATTTAATAAAGTGGTGGAACCAACATTTAAAACAAGGCACAATCTTCAGTAAATCTTTGCTTTAGAAAATCTTCCCAATCTAACAGGTGATAGAAATAAATTTTCCAAGTTATATATATATATACACTTGCAAAGCTTGTTCAAAAGGCATTTCTAGTTTCTGTATTGATTCCAGCAGAAGCCAGCATTTGAAACGCTCATCAAAAGTCTGATTAAAGCATTTGTAAGGCACCATAATATTTGCATATCTCGGTATTAGTTCTGCTCAAATGCTGCTTCAAGTCAGAGTTAATCCCGTAACATTGGAAATGGTTGCTAAGCAGACTGGAATGGTAATACATTTGTATCCGACCATCCGTGTGACATGTACACGTGTGTGTTGGATATATTGATTGGTATCGGGAAAGTGAGCACTTGTTTCAGGCATAAAACATGTTCAGATTTGTGATGTGAAAATAAATCCTAACCATGTTATAAATGCTAATCAATATACATAACTTAAAAAGAAAGAAATTTAAAAATAAAATTGTAGACCTTCAAGTGTCAATATTTACCATGATTTTTGTTTGACCATAACATTTTGTAACTGTTTTTGAAGATGAATAAGTTCTTTCATTGTAAATATATACACATTTAAAACCGTTTTTGTAGCAAGATTATGTCTAATAGACAGCATAGACCGCGATTATGTTTGTTAGTGTAATAATTATGTTCTGATATGTCTAAATTGCTAAAACAAACCACTGATCTACACAGCTTGTATTCTTACTGAGGTAATGAGAAGCTAGTCTGTCCCAACTAGTGGCAGTGACTGAGGTAATGAGAAGCTAGTCTGTCCCAACTAGTGGCAGTGACTGAGGTAATGAGAAGCTAGTCTGTCCCAACTTGTGGCAGTGACTGAGGTAATGAGAAGATAGTCTGTCCCGACTAGTGGCAGTGACTGAGGTAATGAGAAGCTAGTCTGTCCCAACTAGTGGCAGTGACTGAGGTAATGAGAAGCTAGTCTGTCCCGACTAGTGGCAGTGACTGAGGTAATGAGAAGCTAGTCTGTCCCGACTAGTGGCAGTGACTGAGGTAATGAGAAGATAGTCTGTCCCGACTAGTGGCAGTGACTGAGGTAATGAGAAACTAGTCTGTCCCAACTAGTGGCAGTGACTGAGGTAATGAGAAGATAGTCTATCCCGACTAGTGGCAGAGACTGAGGTAATGAGAAGCTAGTCTGTTCCGACCATATGACTAGTGGCAGTGACTGAGGTAATGAGAAGCTAGTCTGTTCCGACCATATGACTAGTGGCAGTGACTGAGGTAATGAGAAGCTAGTCTGTCCTAACTAGTGGCAGTGACTGAGGTAACGAGAAGATAGTCTGTCCCGACTAGTGGCAGTGACTGAGGTAATGAGAAGCTAGTCTGTCCCAACTAGTGGCAGTGACTGAGGTAATGAGAAGATAGTCTGTCCCGACTAGTGGCAGTGACTGAGGTAATGAGAAGCTAGTCTGTCCCAACTAGTGACAGTGACTGAGGTAATGTGAAGATAGTCTGTCCCGACTAGTGGCAGTGACTGAGGTAATGAGAAGCTAGTCTGTCCCGACCATATGACTAGTGGCAGTGACTGAGGTAATGAGAAGCTAGTCTGTCCCGACTAGTGGCAGTGACTGAGGTAATGAGAAGCTAGTCTGTCCCGACTAGTGGCAGTGACTGAGGTAATGAGAAGCTAGTCTGTCCCGACTAGTGGCAGTGACTGAGGTAATGAGAAGCTAGTCTGTCCCGACTAGTGGCAGTGACTGAGGTAATGAGAAGCTAGTCTGTCCCGACTAGTGGCAGTGACTGAGGTAATGAGAAGCTAGTCTGTCCCGACTAGTGGCAGTGACTGAGGTAATGAGAAGCTAGTCTGTCCCGACTAGTGGCAGTGACTGAGGTAATGAGAAGCTAGTCTGTCCCGACTAGTGGCAGTGACTGAGGTAATGAGAAGATAGTCTGTCCCGACTAGTGGCAGTGACTGAGGTAATGAGAAGCTAGTCTGTCCCGACTAGTGGCAGTGACTGAGGTAATGAGAAGATAGTCTGTCCCGACTAGTGGCAGTGACTGAGGTAATGAGAAGCTAGTCTGTCCCGACTAGTGGCAGTGACTGAGGTAATGAGAAGATAGTCTGTCCCGACCATATGACTAGTGGCAGTGACTGAGGTAATGAGAAGCTAGTCTGTCCCGACTAGTGGCAGTGACTGAGGTAATGAGAAGCTAGTCTGTCCCGACTAGTGGCAGTGACTGAGGTAATGAGAAGATAGTCTGTCCCGACTAGTGGCAGTGACTGAGGTAATGAGAAGATAGTCTGTCCCGACTAGTGGCAGTGACTGAGGTAATGAGAAGCTAATCTTTCCCGACTTGGGCAGTGACTGAGGTAATGAGAAGCTAGTCTGTCCCGACTAGTGGAAGTGACTGAGGTAATGAGAAGCTAGTCTGTCCTGACCATATGACTAGTGGCAGTGACTGAGGTAATGAGAAGCTAGTCTGTCCCGACTAGTGGCAGTGACTGAGGTAATGAGACGCTAGTCTGTCCCGACCATATGACTAGTGGCAGTGACTGAGGTAATGAGAAGCTAGTCTGTCCTGACTAGTGGAAGTGACTGAGGTAATGAGAAGCTAGTCTGTCCCGACTAGTGGCAGTGACTGAGGTAATGAGAAGCTAGTTTGTCCTGACTAGTGGCAGTGACTGCATTATTCCTGTTACTTGTTCTTTACTTAGAAAACTTAGATTACACATAAAAATCTGTGTGGGAGTAGAGTCGAGTCAGTTGGCTAAGTTAGTATTTAAATTAGCAGGATCCTTCAATCTACCTATAATTGAGCCAGCGTATATGAGTGACAGCAACCAAACTTTCGGGTGTTCATTTACAACTCCTCAAAAGAATTATTTTTCAAAATTCCTCATAGGTTAAGACTGTCACAGGTCAAGGGTTCGTACTGTTTGCAATGTTACGCATGTATTCTGCAATTGTTCCAAGTTACAAAACTGTTCGCTGATCAGCTAAGGACATTTTTTGTAAGTTGTAACTTGCAACAATAAAAAACTACTAAACTTTATGTCATGAGAAATGTTAGGTATGACTACTTTTGGAAACCGTGTTCTACATAAAATCTGTATGTATGTAGCACCATTTTTGCCATTGACTGTAATACTGGAAAGCCCTTGTTGACAGTGGCTCATTCCAGGCAGTTCCGATGTCACAGTTCCATCCATTTTGACAACATGATCTGGCATTTCCTGTGACTGTCTGCCAGTCACTAATGCTATTTGAGGAAGCTGGCGAGGCTGTAATCTTGTTGTTTCCATGTGGTGGTGCTACTGTCTAGGGTAGCCTGGTTAGCAGTGGCCTTGAGTTCAGTGGTGGATGTGCGGTTTCCTAAGGGAATGAACATTGTTGACATAGTTAAAGGCACATAGTGTGGTTTTTTATCATAACATCATGTTATATATAAATATATATACAAAAGGTTTCAGTAAAAAATGTGATATATCCTTTTCTTTGTTTTGAGAAAAAGTTACGTTTGTGTTTCATCCTCAAAGTTTAAATAACAACTTGTAAATTAAGTCATAGAGAATGGTGGCAAACTTTGAAATATTTGTTGCACATCAAAACACTGTATATTCGTACAGGGTGCACAGTCACTCCGCGTAGCTGCACATGCGGCACGGTGGTGCTGATTGGCTGAACATGGATATATCGCGTTTTGATAAAAAAAAGACGGGTGGCGCTTATCATGTTTTGAAAACAAACACTCTTTTGTGTATGTGGTTTCATGGGGATTTATTGCGTTTTTTTGTATAAATTAAATACTATCCTAGCTCAACATGTGTTTAAACAAACGTTTAGTCCGGGTTTGGGCGAAATTTCAAAAATGGCATTTATCCCGTTTTTCCCTGAACCCTTCATATATATATACTATAATTTTAACGTACCATCCTGGCCATTCAGGTATGTTTTAATAAACCACAGTTTTTAAGTATAATTTGATCGTGTTTTAATGGATATCAGCCTTGCTGAAATAGCAAGAAATAAAACAAGATACACACGTACAGCCTTTTGAAATATTGAGCCCACTTCAATAACTCCACCCCTGGACAAATTTAGAAAAAATCTAAATCTACAAACCATGCCGATGGGTCCAATAGATCAAATACAAATTTTTAGCCCCACACATGCAAATCTAAAACAGTTATACGTCCACAGAGAAAAAGAGAACGTATTGTTTTATAATACACACATTACAATAGCAACAATGAGTTTTAGCAAACAAACCACTACATTTGCATATCGAGCGAAGCATAGCAACTAGTCCGTGTTATAGAGTAATTTCCCAGCTCTGGCCTAGCCGGTTGATGCAGGTGTATCTGCTGGGTGATGAAGTATTCCGAGGCGGCATTAACCGGCCCAAAGGCCACAGTGTGTTGTTGATGCAATCATGGATGGTTGTGTCCTGACATTTAAGTTGCTGCTGATCAATTGCTGCAGCGATAGTCATCTGCCTGTTCAGCGCGGTGACATTTGCAGTTGTAATTTCCCATGTTATTCTGCAGGTGAAATGTCAGTCAATTGATTGCAGGTTTTAACGTAGAAATGCCGCATCGAGAGAGAAATGTTGTGGCTATGCTGTAGCCAATTCCTGATGTGTTTTAATTTAATGATGCAGCATGCGGAAAGCAGGATTGTTCATGCTCATGTGAAACATTTCCGGTAGTTCATTTTTATAGTTGTGTTTGCCAGGAGTAATTTCAAGTAAAAAATCAATTATAATTACACAGTGCGCTCCATACATTAAAACATAGGTGGTTAAATTAAATGACGCACATTTTAATTGATGTATTTTATTTATTGTTTCAATTACAGTTTCATTACAACACTCTGTTGTAATGAAATCAGACCAAACTAAACTGCATTTTAAATAACTATAATTTCACACAAGGTAGGATCAGGCAAGCATTTTGTTATAAAAATGCCATTTTTGACCTAATACAACTTTTTAATAGCTTGAATCTCATAATATTATACAATGACAACAACATATACAATAAGTATGTAAAATATGAGTGGGATGAGATTTATCGTTTTCTAGAAATTATGTTTTGAAAATGAGGAACTGTGTTGTTTTGGCAGTTTAGCTCCTGGCAAATAAAAATATGAAAAAAATGGAAGATAAATTTGATATGTGGACATTACAATAAATTTCATTAAGCTATGTCATATTGTTTGGTTATTTGACTTTCTGTGACTGGTTTTCCTTTCCCCGATCACCATGGGTCAGGGAAAAATTTCAAAATGCCAATGTATTCCTGCCGGGCATAGAGCAGCGTGTTTGTCAACATTCCTCTTGTTGACTCATTTACTGTATTTCGTTATTCATTAACCATTACGCATTTTAATATTTAAACATCTTATGGATAACAAGCAGTGAAAATATCATATACTTTGTTTAGCAAATGTCCAGTTAATGATGAATATCGCGCACCCCTCACACCAAAGGTCGACTAATTCAACCGTCCATTGCGAATGTGATGTGGATTAGCCTATTTTGTTGTAACGGGGAGATCCACATTCAACAATAAATAAATACTCAAATTATTCACTACCATTTATCAATACAATATAATATGTTATGTTGATCTTATTTGTTTGTAGTTAAACACCACAATACGTCGAAATAGCTTACATACGTTTAGAATATAACAGCAACTAACTCAATGGTTCGCATAGCGAGCTATCAAAGCTGCGCTAAGCACGATACTCCGAAAAATTCGCAAAACATTCACCTTTTTAGTGTCGGCGCCACCACAAATCAAACAAAATGTTCACAAAAAACATGCCTTATTGCAAATTTCATGCCAAATCGATTGGTGGTACACACTAGGCATACTTTTGTGAAATGGGAAGTCTACTAAAAACTGACTGCCGCACAAATGCTTTGTTGTTTAAAACGCCAATACGTGATGGAAATTTGCAAAATTTGCAACTTTTAGATTAAATGTAATCTTCACGAAACAAAATTAATTTTATTGCAAATTTCATTCCGAATCGATTGGTACTACACACTAGGCGTACTTTTGTGAAACGGTGAAGTTTTTACTAAAAGCATGACCATCACGCAAAGGCTTGTGTTTACATGTGACTGGCGGTGGCTACCGAAGCCGTGCTAATCATCGATACTTGAAAAAAACTCAAAGCTTTTTAGTGAGGCACAGCCTAAAATCAAATTTAATCTTCATAAAACACCATCTATTTCATTACAAATTTAATTCCGAATTGGTACAAGACACTAGGCATACTTTTGTGAAATGGTGAAGTTTTTTGCTAAAAACATGACCGCCATATAAAGGCTTGTTTGCGGGCAATTTTGTATTCATTCAGATTAGTGTGTATCTCTGATCTATAAAGCAATTATTTTGTTTCAAAATAAACTTTATTCTGGTTAAATCAGACAGAAATTGACACTGCGCAAGGTCTTAGAAGATAATTTAGTTTTATCAAAATTTATCAATCTTTTCGGAACCCGCAGTGTTACGCTCAGTGCCAACGTAACAACATAGCATCTTAGAACAGGCAGCATATCGCCATGGCCAGTTCATCATGGTTTTATATGTTTCTTTGAAAGCTTACTGAACGGCTAATTTTGGAATTATCAGAATTAAATTTTACACATTTTTTTAGATGTAAATTTTATTCCAATACATGTTTTACCACCAATGTCTGGAAGAAATACGGGAAATTTAAGTGAAAAATCTCTGCCCAAGCCTACACAAGGTTTGGCAGAAATCACTGATATCATGTTATGTTTGTTACTAGGTTAAAGTACACCACATTGACATGGACAGATGTGTTCATGACCCTTAGGAAGATCAAATGTATATTGTACAAGGTTTATCGCAAATAAACAAGGTTTATCATTATCATGGTTGTGTTATATTTTCAGTTGTCACGATATAGCCAAATTTAACAAAAAAGGATTCACGTGCGTGCATGTGTATGGGGCTTGTCAGCAAAACTGCTGACGTTTGCAGAAGAGTAACGGGATATGTTTTGCCTTGTTTCAGACACGTACGATGCGCATGAGGCGAAGACTTTCTTCGACAAGAACTACTCTCTCATCTACTATATATTCCACGATGTGTTCACAAGTGTTGAGACAGACCTACGACAAAGGGGTAGGGTTACTAACATCTTCACAAATCACTGCAGCACAGTCCATCTATAAAACACACACAACGTCCAAAACCGAGATTGATTTCTCACCATGATAGTCCACCAATAAAACACCCTCAAAACAAGATTTTCATGGTGATATATTTAACTTTCTTAATGCCAGTGTGTACGTTGTGAATGATGATTGTTAATTGGATAAAATGTTCATTTTGTAGAGAATATAAATGTAGTCTGAAGTTCCGAACACTTGCGGTAGAAGCAAATATACAGAGGTTTATTCGTATTGATTGTCCTATGCTACAGCGCAGCGTTTTCCCATCAAACGGTGGAACGTAGTAACACTGGATCTATTCTGTTTGTCCTGTCTCGTGTATCCATGGAAAGAGATTGTTAGTCTATTTGTTGCAGAGAGGTAATGTGAGCTCTTTTGGTGAAATAGAACAGCCCAGAGAGAGGCAGTCCAGATCAGTTTAATCTCCCCAGCTGCAGGGCACATTGCAGAGTAGTGAAACTCACATAATGTTGTTTTTGACTTCTTATACAGCACCTTATCCAATCTTTAGCACTGCTCGGAGCGCTTTGTACTCGTTGGCAGACCTGCTTTATTCCATATTCCAGCACCATCTTGGCTTCTCTGGAAAGCAGTCAGCCATGTGGTTGTTACTGCGCAAAGATTAGTCATACACAGATATCCACCATTGTCTATGACCAAGTTATCATTCATATAGCTCAGTTAACCAGGGTGATATGGAGTGAACGAACTTGCCCAATGTTCAAAATGGCAACAAGAGGACTGGAATCCGGAATCTCTTGATTGAGAGTCCAACGCATTAACAACTGTGTTACCACACCACTGAAGTGAACAGTAATAACTTTAGGCAGTTTACACCTCTCCCACGTCTGTTCTGTTTATCACTTCGGATCCTCCACTTCTAACCTTGTCAAGGTCAGCAAATAGAATGCAACCAGTGAGATAAGTGCACCTATTGACCACCCTCGGTGACACCAAATACTAAACTCCTTCAGATGGACATAGGGCAGTTTGGAGAGGGGCCACTTGAGCTTTGAGCAGATATACATTGAAACAATAACTGCATAGTTGACATTAGTTGCTGGATGTTATCAATCTGTCTGCAACATTAATGGTGCTATCAGTATATATATATGTTTGTATAGTGTGCAGTTCCTGCTTGTACAGTAATATCTATAATCTTCAGAGAAAAATGTGGAATGTATTGAGAATAAATGTAGAAAAAATTGTGTCAAAGAGTGTCTATATCATAGAGTTGTTTGGTTAGGAAACTCCTTGGTCAGGGAGCTCCTTGATCAGAGAGCTCCCTGTAATGCCAACAGATTCTGAGCACAGACTTGATACACGTACAATGCATGCTGTAAGTATTGATTACTGTAGCCGACAGAAGCACACTGCATGTGTGGCTGCCTTTATGCATTGCTCTTAAAGTTTGATTGCTGGAAAGTGATGAGCACTCTGCTTCTCTGTTCGCAGTGACCAAGTCACACAAAGAAGAACTGGACACTGTCCTATTTATATTTGAGGTAGGTATATGCCGACATATTCGTAAGGTTGAACTAACTTCCAATAATTGCAAAATGGTGCATGCATGCAAACATGTGTGTAGTAGGGATTCCAATGTTACTGTTCTTTTTTGTTTTACTAACTACATTTTTTAGGCTTACAAGATAAGTCTCAGAAAGTCACAACATTTGAAACTAATTTATTTTTAAGTTATGGAAAGTCATGAAATTTTAAAATTATTTATTTGATCTACAGGTTGTCAATATTTTGGTGATTGGATTTCAATAACCATTCAGTAATTTCACATGAAGATAGTGTACATTAAATGATGTTGTTATGCTTGTAATTAGGCAGATGGTCATTTGAAACTATTGATCACAAGGTTACAATTACAGCCAGAAAATCAATGCACTCAGTAACCATCAAGACTGTCAACAACAAGCCGATGGCAAGGGCATAATATGCCTACAGTGAGTCAGTATAAATAAGATCTAATGGTTTCCCTGTTGCTTGCTTCAGAAAATTTTAACCCTGCTGCCAGAATTGATCCACAGACGATGGCAGTACCACAGCATAGGTGGGTGGGAGAAGTCAATTTAGAAGTGTGTAAATATAATACAAATAATAATGCATTTACACATGTTCACACGAGTAACTGGGATTGATTGAACTGCAGCAAAGGTCACCTGGGAAATCTTTCTGCACTGGTGTGTATAGCATCAGTTTATCTTGTTTTATTACCTGTTGTTAAATAACTTGTCCTTTGCACGGTTCCGTCAACAGTGAAGTAATTTTGAACTATCAGAAAATTCCACATGTGATTATATTTTATAACATCTGCAGTACAATCAGTTACTTGAAGCAGACTTGGGTAATATTTCTTACCTGAAATATGCTTCAGTATAGCACCTTTCTGTCACTTTTAATTTATTGATACATTCCTGTTTTTGTCATCTGTCACAGTTACTTGTAGTTATGGGGATGTTGTAGATTTTACTGATAACAATTATTTTCTGTATGTTAATCTGTGTAAATATTTGACAGGTCATTTAATGAAGAAATTGCTGCATGCCGGCAATTCCTTGAAGGTATGTATTTAAAAGGGTCAATCTAGTTAGTGGAACGACTTCAGTATACCAGATGTCTGATACTTCTGTGGAAAGCTAGGTAAAAAATACATAGTATGTATGCAGAATTATTGACCTGAGATAGTATCTGGAAAAGGACGATTCTAAATGGATGCCTGGAATCTTGGCTATCATTTGCATATGGCAACCTCTGCATTTGTTGTAGTTCTAAAATTTGCATGCTTTTTCTGTCAGTTGTAAATAATAAATAAATCTTATCATTTATATTTTTTTGTAAGTTTCTTAAAATAAGATTAAATTTGATTTCACTAAACTAGGCCATATGTTAATATTTTGACTGAAGTGGAAAAGATTGTGTTATTGCAATATACATCTTTGATGAATGATTCAGTTTGATCGCCAAATAATGTTATTTTATACTGAAATTGTTGTAGAAAAAGGTTTGAGCAGCCTAAAGCCACACACATTATACACTGTTGATTGATCTTGTTGCAGCTACGCCGCGAGGGCATGCGACTGTTCCTCATCTGGTACCAGATCCTCATGGACAATGCTACGGACGAGTGTGACAAGACGTATGCCAACCTCGTTCCTCCGATCGACACCGAAGACAAGGCCGACCACGACATTTTTGTGGTCAGGTCATCAATAGATGGCAGCATGGGTATGTCCACTTAAAATATGTTGCATCGTCTGTATGGTGTAAAGTGAAATAAGTATCCCGAATTATGGTAACAATGTATTGTCTAGTATTCGTAACGACGCTGTTGCTTGGCCCAAAAGAATGTGGTGTTAAGCCGACATGCCTAAAGAAAAATGTATGGACTCTCGACTGAGAGAACGCGGGTTCGAATCCTGTGTGGCGGTGTCGAACCTTGGGCAAGTTCATTTACTCTACGTTACTTCAGTTCACTCAGCTGTGTGAATGAGTACCTGGCTATAGACAGTGTGGACATTTGTGTGCGAACAGTCTTTGCACATGAATTGCAGCATGGCTGAATGCTTCCCAGAGAAGTCAGGGAATCCGTGTCACAGTCTTTGTCACTCTCCATGTCACTGTTGTGTCAATGTCCTTATCACTGTCCGTGTCACAGTCTTTGTCACTCCCCATGTCATAGTCAGTCTTACCGTCAGATTACACACACTTTGTTTCAGGCGCTGTTGGTGGTGGCGTGTGTGCTGTGGAGATCATACCAGTGCTGCCCCCACAATCGGGCGAGAAGCAGCCAGAATGTCCCACCAGGTGGCTGCTGGAGCTTCTGCTTACGTTCATGGTGTCGGAGGTATGTCCTTCAGGTTGTCTCAAGTCATGCTAGAGCTAAACACTTTCATTTTGATCCTCATTGACAATTAAAGGTCAATTTACATGACAGTTGTCAGTCGTTTAACCAGATCAAGTTTTTTTAATAAATTTGAGCCGTTACCATCATTTGAAATTTAATTACTTAATCCTCTGGCCTACTGGTTAGAGCACTGGATTCCCAGTCAGGTATTCTGGGTTTTAATCCCCTTGTTTCCATTTCGAGCCGTGGGCAAGGTCATTCACTCTACATTGCTCCCGTTCACTCAGCTGTATGAGTGATTACCTGTATATAGACGGTGGTTGATATTTGTGTATTAAGAGTCTTTGTGCAGTAATTCAGGCATGGCTGAATAGTTCCCAGAGAAGTCAAGATAGTGTTCGAATAAACTGGTCTGTCAGGGAGTAAAACAAACTACTTTGTTCATTCCTAAGGACTGGATACTGCGCTATATGTGAACTTACCTTTATCTTTTTGTCGCAGGTGACGAAGGTTGAGTGGTTGAATCGTGAGATGCAGATCGCCAGCTTTGAGTTCCTCTTCAACAAGTTCAAACAGTTCTACCTGCTGAGTATCTTCCCCAACTTCCAGCATGAGAACAGCATCTACGGCTTGCATCTCGGTGAGTTACCACTGCCCCAAAAGTATACCAAATACAAAATGGACTTCACGATGTGATATTATTAACCATTATATATATAGGCATTAACAAAATTACAAAAGAACTAAAGTTCTACAAATTGTATAAATCCAAATATTTGTTACTGCTGTTGTTTTGGAGTGATTGAAAGTATAACTTTACCATCGTGGTTTGTTATATGTATTCAGTTTCTACCAGTGCAAGAAATTATAAAGTAGTTTTCCTGTTTCTCCAGTACTGGTCAAAGATATGTATTCAAATTAAATTTGTGAAATTTAAATAATGAGACTGTCCAGTCCAGCTGTACTTAATGATATCAGAAAGCACATATAACTTTAATTTGTTACATTAACAAAAATGCCCCTACTCGGGACGGTGCTACGTGCACACAGACACAGAAGATGGTTTCCCAAAGTATTCTTCCCTAACATTTATTATGACATAAATTTGAGCAGTTTTTTTACAAGATAAGTTACGTAAAAAGTCCCTAACTGATTGGTGGAAGGTTTATGTGTCTCGGAACAATCGCAGAAACCACACCTAACATTAAAGCCCTTAACCAATGATGAATGTTAAGAAAAATAAAACTGATACATACATACATAGGCTAGCGCTGTTATGGTTAGATTTGTGTGTGGTTGACCACTGGCAAAGTTTCAAGAAACGTGTTTACTTTGCAGTGGTGCCAACAAACCGCACTCTGGGCCATGTGTGTGGGTCAGAGCGGCCGCAGGTGACCGCTATGTGTCAGGAGGTCTTGGTCAGATGGATGGCCACCTTCACACACAAGACCAAGAGGGTGGAACAGACCAAGTAAGTCACCCCCCACCGTCTGGTGTATCTTACATAAGCTGCGCACCACTTAGTTTTTGGTGTTCTCTTGTCCCCCCAGCTGTCAGGTGCGAGGATCACCTCGATACCCATCCTCGACTTCTCTTTCCTTTTTCTTCCACCTCACTGTTCTTGTACTGCTGTGTCTACCAATCATCTCTGCCCCCATCTGTCTTTCACTCCCATTCTCCATCCCTCTCCCAGTCCCACCATATCTCTCTTTACCCAATCCTCCCTCACAGCCTATGTTGTCCTCACCTCCTTTTATATTTCACTCTACGGATATTTGCTTTCGCTGCCAACCACCCTACTCCTATTCCCTCCTCACGTTCAGCCTAATTTGGTTGACTCCTCACCAGCTATTTCTTAAAACTCTTTATGATAACCTCCTCCCTCAGCTCCTCCATTCTTCGCATATCTATTCTCTTCACTCCCAATTGTTTTGCAAACCTGTACCCTCCTGTCGTCCAGTGAAAATTTACAAACGGTAATGAATGATACAGGTTGCTCTCTTTCTCGTGTCCAAAGTCCGTCCAACTAGGCTATTACATGTATGATCAGTGATCACAAGATGTCTCTTCCATCCACAGCCAAGTTGCCACTAATGAAAAACAAAACGAGGACATTCCATCAGAGGGTACAAACAACGCGTCACCCCCGCCTGACATGGCGCCCCCTGTGGGCAGCAACAACAGCACGCTGTCTGCGATGAGTGTTTGTACAGAGAAGGACTCGACAGGTTCAAGTGTGGGCAGTGAGGACCACACGATCTCCGAGTACGAGATTGTGCGCCAGGTCCTTTACTCATGCCGCGAGAACATCGTCATAGTGTTGGAGATATTCAGACAGGTAGCGTCATTGTTCTCAAGTTATTGTAACATTCTTGTATTTTAAGGGTAAAACAAAATATTTTTGTTCTGGAGAAAAACACTTCTGTGCTTCATTCTCAAAGTACAAATGAACATTTGTACATAATATTGGAATATCTTAAGAATCCAAAATCGAAGTGACTGATAGGCTGAAATCTTTACTGTAGATTTCACTTATGAAATTTCATCCGTTCAGAAATTTTGCCTGGATTGGCAGTTATCATATTTTACCCCGAAACCCTTTATGTGATAATGTTGAGGAAACAAGTTTGGGAGTGCAACTTAATGTTTCCAATCTTAAACCTGATAATTTGGCAAAATTATTATGTTTTAAAGATGTGCCATTATGTTTACATGGCACATTAGAGGACATTTTAGACAGAAATTCACAGATGGTTTATACTAAATGTTGTTGTTAAAATAAACTAATCACCTTATGATTGCAATACCAAGAAGTCAGGACTTGTGTGTGTTTTGCTAAAACCAATGCGTAAAGTCAAATTGATCTGTTTCAGGCGTTCCTGTTTCCATTCCACCAGGCAGCGGCCATCCGTCGCGTGATCAGTGTCTACAAACACTGGCTACAGGTGAGTAGACAACACGTCACATGTCACTTCACTTTCTTACTGAGCATTGTAGCAGTCTCTCCACCTGTCGTTGTGGTCCTCTCACCTCTTTCTGTGTTCATTCACTTCCTTACTCAGCATTGTAAACAGTTTCACCACCAGTCATTGTGGTCCTCTCACCTCTTTCTGTGTTCATTCACTTCCTTACTGAGCATTGTAACAGTCTCTCCACCAGTCATTGGGGTCCTCTCACCTCTTTCTGTGTTCATTCACTTCCTTACTGAGCATTGTAGCAGTCTCTCCACCAGTCGTTGTGGTCCTCTCACCTCTTTCTGTGTTCATTCACTTCCTTACTGAGCATTGTAGCAGTCTCTCCACCAGTCGTTGGGGTCCTCTCACCTCTTTCTGTGTTCATTCACTTCCTTACTGAGCATTGTAGCAGTCTCCACCAGTCGTTGTGGTCCTCTCACCTCTTTCTGTGTTCATTCACTTCCTTACTGAGCATTGTAACAGTCTCTCCACCAGTCATTGTGGTCCTCTCACCTCTTTCTGTGTTCATTCACTTCCTTACTGAGCATTGTAACAGTCTCTCCACCAGTCGTTGTGGTCCTCTCACCTCTTTCTGTGTTCATTCACTTCCTTACTGAGCATTGTAACAGTCTCTCCACCAGTCATTGTGGTCCTCTCACCTCTTTCTGTGTTCATTCACTTCCTTACTGAGCATTGTAGCAGTCTCTCCACCAGTCGTTGTGGTCCTCTCACCTCTTTCTGTGTTCATTCACTTCCTTACCGAGCATTGTAAACAGTTTCACCACCAGTCATTGTGGTCCTCTCACCTCTTTCTGTGTTCATTCACTTCCTTACTGAGCATTGTAACAGTCTCTCCACCAGTCATTGGGGTCCTCTCACCTCTTTCTGTGTTCATTCACTTCCTTACTGAGCATTGTAACAGTCTCTCCACCAGTCGTTGTAGTCCTCTCACCTCTTTCTGTGTTCATTCACTTCCTTACTGAGCATTGTAACAGTCTCTCCACCAGTCGTTGTGGTCCTCTCACCTCTTTATGTGTTCATTCACTTCCTTACTGAGCATTGTAGCAGTCTCTCCACCAGTCGTTGTGGTCCTCTCACCTCTTTCTGTGTTCATTCACTTCCTTACTGAGCA
The DNA here is from genome assembly GCA_963995525.1 of Escarpia spicata. Taxonomy (NCBI): domain Eukaryota; kingdom Metazoa; phylum Annelida; class Polychaeta; order Sabellida; family Siboglinidae; genus Escarpia; species Escarpia spicata. The sequence continues at coordinate 63,839,081 of OZ023211.1, forward strand.
TTGTAGCAGTCTCTCCACCAGTCGTTGTGGTCCTCTCACCTCTTTCTGTGTTCATTCACTTCCTTACTGAGCATTGTAGCAGTCTCTCCACCAGTCGTTGTGGTCCTCTCACCTCTTTCTGTGTTCATTCACTTCCTTACTGAGCATTGTAGCAGTCTCTCCACCAGTCGTTGTGGTCCTCTCACCTCTTTCTGTGTTCATTCACTTCCTTACTGAGCATTGTAACAGTCTCTCCACCAGTCGTTGTGGTCCTCTCACCTCTTTCTGTGTTCATTCACTTCCTTACTGAGCATTGTAACAGTCTCTCCACCAGTCGTTGGGGTCCTCTCACCTCTTTCTGTGTTCATTCACTTCCTTACTGAGCATTGTAACAGTCTCTCCACCAGTCGTTGTGGTCCTCTCACCTCTTTCTGTGTTCATTCACTTCCTTACTGAGCATTGTAACAGTCTCTCCACCAGTCATTGTGGTCCTCTCACCTCTTTCTGTGTTCATTCACTTCCTTACCGAGCATTGTAAACAGTTTCACCACCAGTCATTGTGGTCCTCTCACCTCTTTCTGTGTTCATTCACTTCCTTACTGAGCATTGTAACAGTCTCTCCACCAGTCATTGGGGTCCTCTCACCTCTTTCTGTGTTCATTCACTTCCTTACTGAGCATTGTAACAGTCTCTCCACCAGTCGTTGTAGTCCTCTCACCTCTTTCTGTGTTCATTCACTTCCTTACTGAGCATTGTAACAGTCTCTCCACCAGTCGTTGTGGTCCTCTCACCTCTTTATGTGTTCATTCACTTCCTTACTGAGCATTGTAGCAGTCTCTCCACCAGTCGTTGTGGTCCTCTCACCTCTTTCTGTGTTCATTCACTTCCTTACTGAGCATTGTAGCAGTCTCTCCACCAGTCGTGGTCCTCTCACCTCTTTCTGTGTTCATTCACTTCCTTACTGAGCATTGTAGCAGTCTCTCCACCAGTCGTTGTGGTCCTCTCACCTCTTTCTGTGTTCATTCACTTCCTTACTGAGCATTGTAGCAGTCTCTCCACCAGTCGTTGTGGTCCTCTCACCTCTTTCTGTGTTCATTCACTTCCTTACTGAGCATTGTAACAGTCTCTCCACCAGTCGTTGTGGTCCTCTCACCTCTTTCTGTGTTCATTCACTTCCTTACTGAGCATTGTAACAGTCTCTCCACCAGTCGTTGGGGTCCTCTCACCTCTTTCTGTGTTCATTCACTTCCTTACTGAGCATTGTAACAGTCTCTCCACCAGTCGTTGTGGTCCTCTCACCTCTTTCTGTGTTCAGTCACTTCCTTACTGAGCATTGTAACAGTCTCTCCACCAGTCGTTGTGGTCCTCTCACCTCTTTCTGTGTTCAGTCACTTCCTTACTGAGCATTGTAACAGTCTCTCCACCAGTCATTGTGGTCCTCTCACCTCTTTCTGTGTTCATTCACTTCCTTACTGAGCATTGTAGCAGTCTCTCCACCAGTCGTTGTGGTCCTCTCACCTCTTTCTGTGTTCATTCACTTCCTTACTGAGCATTGTAACAGTCTCTCCACCAGTCGTTGTGGTCCTCTCACCTCTTTCTGTGTTCATTCACTTCCTTACTGAGCATTGTAACAGTCTCTCCACCAGTCATTGTGGTCCTCTCACCTCTTTCTGTGTTCATTCACTTCCTTACTGAGCATTGTAACATTTTCACCACCAGTTGTTGTGGTCCTCTCACCTCTTTCTGTGTTCATTCACTTCCTTACTGAGCATTGTAACAGTCTCCACGAGTCGTTGTGGTCCTCTCACCTCTTTCTGTGTTCATTCACTTCCTTACTGAGCATTGTAACAGTTTCTCCACCAGTGTTCATTCGCCACGTTGAGCCACTGCCCTCTAATTTACCAGTTGGTGATGATTTAAAAAAACACTAAATGATAGTTGCTTAGATTTATTTTCTTATGTGTGTGTGTGTGTGTCTGATATATTGTGTTTTCCTAGAGGGCTATTCTCCTACCTACCTACCCAAATGAGGCCACTATTAATCAGTTTAAGATAAAAACACTAATGGTTGCTCTGTGGGTGGACATAAGTGAGTATAGTAGTCCCTGTCTTCAGCGGACACATCTGTATCCAGGCATAAGTGTACAATACGGCTAACAAAAAACTATTACAACATAGTGTAAATTGGTATTCTCGAACGATTTAGATTTTCCTTCGCTAATATACTTTGTAACTAATTCGTAAGTTCACGAGTTTGGCTGCGGCCTACAAGATGGAAAATAATAACCTGGATTATTTAAATCGCTTCGTACACTCAGCGCAAACATTTATTAAACATAACAAATTTGAACTCTTACAATCGATCATTATCTCATTTTGTCTTTCATCCAATCTCGACAGATTCATGAATTCACGTACTGTGTGACACTTGATAATGCAATCCACTGTTTCATACGCCAGCACCCAGTTCATCTTTTCCACACACTCGTGACCTGCTTTACAATCATACCATGTGGCCTAGCTGAGAATAATTTTATGGTCGTTTTCATGGTTAGGTCAGAAAATAAAAGATCGCCTTGAAATCAATTGATCTGAATCAAAGGACCACAATGGAAACAAGTGCTTGCACTTTCTTGTGTCATCCTTTATATTTAATGTACCCTGTATTTATATGTTATGTATGTACAAGCTTACATTTTATATTGAATAAAATAATCAAATCATTGTATACATGGCATATGTGAATCTTAATTGCAATTTACACATTGCAAAAGGCAACACCAAGATGAAACCTCTAGCCTGGCTGGTGCTGGAGGCGCTAAGCCAAAGGTCAAAGCCATGTTGGCATCTGGGAAGGTGACTGATGCCAGCACAAAATAATCAAAACCATTCACCACAATCGCTCTGACTACAGTTTATTGAGCATCATCAAAGGAATTCTAGGTAGTTTGGACAAACACAAGTTACGGGTACACGTGTACTTTACTTGGTGTTTTCATTGTCACTGCTCTGTTTGTCTGCCATTTTCTAAAGAAATTCAATGAAACATTGTTAAATTAATTAAGGCCAGACACCCCAGGTAAAATGGTGTTTTTGGACAAAAAAATACTGAAAATGGTTTTCTGCCAGATTATTATACCTTTGTATGCATACTATCAATAAAGTTCACTTCTATGACAATTACGTACCTCTAAGTGAGTTTTAGTCATGGATCAAGAACGTTGATATCATGTAATGAAATCATTATGCAATCTTTGACAGCCATTTTCTAAAAATAATTTCTTCAAATTTCTGCATTTGGAAACAGGATATCTCTTGGAATAATTATGCTATATAAATAATGTTTTCAGTGTTGCATTCAGCATATTCTACTGTGTGCAATGATAAGACACTTTTTTTTAATCGTGAATAGTTTGGAAGATATAGCCATATTTGTTGCCAAAAAAACAAGATTTATTTTCATATTTTACAAAAAATGATTTTAAAAATAAAAACAAAACATTTAAAAAAATGCTCTGATCATTTCACAATAGAATCTGTAGAGAACATGGATTTGCAAGAATTATAACTATATATGGATTCAATAAAAAATTGCAGTGTTTCCAAATTTGCCAATATTTGCTCAAAATGGCGGCCATTTTGTTTGTTACATGGAAACGTGGGGGTCTGGCTGAAAAAAGTTCAATATAAATTTTACTCGGTAAGACCCATTTCATGCATTGGGCAGAAAAAATTGAAATGTGCACAAATTAAAAAATAATCCTATCTACCTGCCGTGTCTGGCCTTAATACTGTCCACCTTAGCAGGGACATTCAACCACACAAATCGCTGTCTGCGTTCAGCAGGTGGTCGCTGATCTAGGGAACATTTCCATTGAAAAATGATTGGGACATTGGAAAACTGTCCCTACATAGCAGGTGGTCACTGGTCTGAGGGGTCGCTGAAGGCAGGTACTACTGTAATCTCTTAATATTACCCATGTACTATAAATTATCGTCGAGTTAATTAAACTTGTCAAACCCAACAAATGTTTGTCCAGTTTTGCCATGGTGATGTTTTGAGATGCCCTCTTGGTGATGCATTGCTATACCAACAGGAGGACTGCCACCCCGTGTTCATGCAGGAGGCAGTGGACCGGAGCAAGGCAGGCCAGGGCGAACCCACTTCCAACGGCTCTCCCCAGAGGAGCATTGGCTCCGATACACAGGTGGGGACTGAGACAGGCATACTTTGACATACATTGTTCTTACTTTTAAATACCCTTAAGTTGATTTATCTCATCATGAATTAGGTTTGTTTCTATCCAAATATGTAGTGCGGATAGTTTAAGGGAAGGTCTCAGAAATTTACGAAGTCCAGAATACTAGTTCAAACCCCCACCATTATGTGGTATGGGACTTGTGATCCAGAACAAAACTAAACAACATGTGCAAACAAGCTATCATGTCAGAGTGAATACTGGATAGCATCGTTTTCGTATGATTCTTCTGAAATAAGACAAACAAAAAATTTAATTTTGGTGCCTTCCCACTAGATCACCCTCCCCTATTCCTGCCCTCCCTCATTGTCCTTCTCTTGTAGCCCCTGCTGCCTCAGACCAATGACCGTCTAGACGACACCACGTTGACTAGTACACAATGGTCCGTGGGAGAAGGACCACTTGAGGCGGGTCTGCAGAAGGTCCTTCAAGTGTTCATCACAAACTCGGCGAATCTCTTCCTCCTGGAGCAGTCTGACAACATGCCCGTGCTGGAGGAGCAGGTAATGTCATTGCTTGACTTATATTCAGCGTTCTTTTATCATTTTTTTATCATTTGTGGTTTATACTGATTTGTGATTTTTTACAGATTTTTTGTTATTTACTTACGAGGCAGCTCTAATAGTTACTCATTTGTTAATACATACGAGGCAGCTCTAATAGTTACTCATTTGTTAATACATACGAGGCAGCTCTAATAGTTACTCATTAGTTAATACATACGAGGCAGCTCTAATAATTACTTGTTTGTTAATACATACGAGGCAGCTCTAATAGTTACTCATTTGTTAATACATACAAGGCAGCTCTAATAGTTACTCATTTGTTAATACATACGAGGCAGCTCTAATAGTAACTCATTTGAAAATAATTTGTAGTTTCTTATCAGAACTCTGTTAAAAAGTAAATGAGGGTGCGGTTTTTATTTTATGTTTGGTTCGTGCATGGATGTGTTAGCGACTATCAAAAGGGCTATTCTTAATAATCAGCAACTTCAGATGTATATCAAGTGTAATTTTTACAAGCCGCAAACCCATAGACAAATTCATTTGGCCTGATGCAAATAATACCATTCTAAAATGTTACTAACATTTTTTGCTTGTATTTAAAATTTTTGGACAGCTGAGAATTTAATTAATTTTAGGTGTCCAAATACACACCGTAATTAGAGTCGCTTTAGGTGTCCAAATACATACCGTAATTGGAGCAGTTTTCACTTATTGCGCTAGAACTGTGTAGGTAGATGACCAGGTGCTATAAAATCTTTATGATGAAAGTAATTTATTTTTTACAGGTTGACATCTGTAAGCGTGTGTTGAACATCTATCGTTTCATGGTGATGAATCAGGGCCTCGACCAGCACACATGGTTAGTTTAGCAACGTAATCTTTACCCACACAATGTGATATGATTCTGTCACATTTTATTAATGATTATGTTATGAAATGATTGTATTTCTGTTTAGTACTTTTGTCAGTAATTTATAGATTTGTATATTTATTCATGGTGGTTAACTCGACAATTTGTAATGTTGCAACGTATAAGAGATTAACATATTCTATGATCTTAAACAAACCAGTTAAGTAACTGATATGACAATGTTCTCTGACCATACTATTGGTTCCCCCCAAATGATGTGTGTTAACGGAAACATGAACAATGGTTTAATGAAGCACTTTACAGTTCATCAAGATTGTTCCAACAAAAGCATTCTGATTACAGTAAGAAATGGATTATCGAGAAGCAGATAAACAAGGCACAACTCTCTATGACCAGAATTGTTGCAGCAAGAGGTTATTTTTGCTGGCCTTATTCATGAATATATTTTTTATGATGGTGCCAATTTGCAGGGAGCAGTTATTAACGGTCTTGTTGCGAATAACGTCTGGTGTGCTGAGTGTAAAGGTACCTACAGATCGACAGCGAACTCTGAGCGGAAAACTTGCGCAACCCATATTTCAGGTATGTCCTTAGAGGCTCAAAACATAATTTAACCTCCCCACTACACAAAGCTTTTAACTCTAGAGCACATGATGTTTTAAAGAAATGCAATCTGTTGATCCAAAGCAATCACACATGTTCAGAGAAATATGTTTTCAAACGGTGCTAACTTCCAATATAATGGGATATAAAAGTGATACCAGTAGTACGAGACATTGACTTCAAGTGCACACTTACATTATCACAGCTACGATGCCACTAATACAAAGTTGACCGAGATGAACATTGGTCGAGGCAATTTAATTTCGTGAATTTGAAGTTGCATACATGTAAAAATATTTCAAAGTTTCAAGAGAGAGGCTAAATGGCACAGACTTTGCTGTGTTGTCAGTGTTTCTAAGATCAATCGTAGTGATGTTACATGAAGTAGCTTCGATCCACTCGTCTTGCAACAAGCCACGGGCAGCAGTTGTCACCTTTATAATATTTTGCATTTTCACCACCTGAGGAATCTCAATTTGTCCAATGAAAGAAGTAAACTGTAAATAAGTACCTTTGTGTTTTTTGAAGTGCATCGCCAATTGATAGATCAGAGACCAATGGTCCATAGAAGTGAATGAATATAGAAATAGGCTAGTATATCTCGGCACATGGAGGGTGTACACTTACCGTGCTTCCGAGTTACTGTAGGTCCTGCGAACTTTATATAGAGTGTTTTTCTGACAAATATCTGTTGGTTGGTCTACAAATAATCCTGGCTTTTGAAAGGTCCATTGTCGGGCTGTATGTAGACCTAGATAATATTGATTTTGCCTCGAGCCTGGCTGGAGTTAAATGCAGGCTCGGCCGAGGGATCATACATTATTTCTGCCTTGTTAGATATTACAAAAGTTGGAAATATTTTTCAAAAACCATTGTCTAACAGACACTAACAGCAATGTGGATTATTGTCTTGGAGATAGAAATATTGAGATGGATCATTCTCTAGATGACACTAATAGTGACGTAGATCGTTGTCTTACAGACAGTAATAGTGCCTTGAATCATTGTCTAACATGCATTAATAATGATATGGCTCATTTTCTTGCAGACACTAATTGTGACATGGATTATTGCCTAAGATGCACTAATAGTAAAATGGATCATTGTCTTATATGCACTAATAATGAGGTGGATCATTGTCCTACAAATACTAATAAAGATGTGGCTCATTGTCTTGCAGTCATTAATAGTGACATGGCCCATTGTCTTGCAGTCATTAATAGTGACATGGCCCATTGTCTTGCAGTCCCCAATAGTGGTGTGGCCCATTGTATTGCAGACCCTAATAGTGACATGGCTCATTGTCTTGCAGACACTAATAGTGACATGGATCCGAGCCAACTTGAATGTGTTTGTGTCTGCGGAGCTGTGGGACCAGTTTCTGGAAGTGTTGTCATCTCTGACGGCATGGATCGAACTGATCCGGGAGTGGGCGGTAAGTGAACCATACCCTGACCACTGAGTGGACCACACACTGACCTCTGAATGAACCACACACTGACCACTGAGTGGACCACACACTGACCACTGAGTGGACCACACACTGACCACTGAGTGGACCACACATTGACCACACACTGACCACAGAGTTGATCATAATCAGTTTGTGGCCAGCCATTCAAAGAGAAGTGTTATTGCCAGATGGCAGTACTAGAGTGACTCGTCATTGGCAGTTGGTGAAAACATACAACTGATTTAACGAAAATATATGCACCTGTTTGTAATAATCAAAATTGCAATTTTAATTATATCAGTGGCGTCTTTTTCACAAAACTAAAGCAGATTTTGGTCATGCGGTAATTGTACATATTTCACTCTAAACTAATTTTTATATAATTGGAACAATTGTCCATTAGACAAGATTGTAATCTATTAGTTGATTGGATGCATGAATCAACCAGTCATCAAAGAGATCAATTAATCGGAACAACTCTAGTGGACAGTATGTGTCACTGTTGCCTATCACAAACTCATTATAGACGCATCATTGGTGTCCTAAACTGAGAGGATCTAGTGTCTTTAGGGAAACATTTATCAAGACAATTTATTTGGGGTTCAACTAATAACATACCTTTTCCAGTCTTAATTGTTTGTTTCAACAAAAAGTTAAACATTTCATAAGAATTTGTTTAATTTATTTCAATTGTTTTTTGAAATATGGTGTTTTTTGTAACAATTGACACTGGCATATTTAGGGATGCCATTGGGCCAATGTTCTTTACAATATCTATTTTATTTTCGCTGTGTAACCAATTATGTCACAAGAAGAAAGAAGATCAGCCAATTTAACATTGGTGTGATTACCATAGTCTGTACAATTGCATAAATTTACTGCCATTCTTATAGATCCAGTTCCAACCATTCCTGTTTGTTTCTGCTACCAGAAAACAATGGACACGTTGACTGGCGTGCTGGCTCGACATGTCTACAGCCTTGACCTCAATGACCTTCCACTCGATCGTCTTAGCGAACAGAAGACGAAACGAAGTCGAGGCATCAAGCCCAACAACAATCACTGTGAGTTGATTTTCAGCTGACATTAGGGGGATGGGGGGTGAACAGTTACTATAAGGGATAGTATCATAAGTGTGCTGCATCAAACAAAATTGTGCACTGGTTCAACCTCCTCCAATGTGTGATTTTTACAATCTAAAATGGCTATTAACATCAGTTTGTATTAACAGGTTTGACTCACTTAACATTATTCTCCCCACAACATGTGGTGACCATACTACCACCCCCGTGGTTTGCTTACTATATTTTGGGACTGTGTTTGGAGAGTTATAAGCTGTTGACTTTATACATGTGATAGGGATCGGGTAGTTTATTTTAGGAGGGAATGTCATAGAGTAAACTGCAGATAGCCACAGATGTTTTCTCATATACAATTAAATATTTTTGAAGGAATGTCGCTGAATTCTGTCTTGATGTGGATTTGTTTCACATGAAAAAAACATGAGAAAGCACTTTTTTTTTTTTGACAGATATAACATCAGATAACAAACTATGGTGGTTGAAGAGCAATAAATGTCTGATGTTAGGCAGATTACAGACAAAACGTAGTGGATTTTGTTTGATGTATGTCTTGAAGTGTGAAAGAGCATTACTCAGTTGGAGTAGGAATTCTGTACAGGCCGGTTCACAGATGAGCAATTTTATATTGACCTGACAAAATTGACCCAAAAAAGTCTGAAAATGAGAGTTATAAAAGTTGATAAAATGTAGAAATTGAGCATTGCGTATGCACTGTACCATCCGTTGGTGTTGCTGTTGACAATGATTCGGTATTAAATATATGCAGTCACAAAATGTGGCAACAGTTTGTGTCAATTTTTGGCAACTCAAGGTGTTGTTTTACTAGTGTTGGGACTGTCGAATCAGTGTCATTTTGTGACAACCTGTGTCATGTTTGTCGCCAGTGTTGGCTAAGCGTACCTTCAGTCGAGGCTGGAGTCGACATGACCAGGTGGAGAGTCTGAGGTCACAGCTCCAGGGTCAGCTTACGTCCAGCAGCTTGACCCCTGTCCAGCACGGCGGTAAGAACACCTGTAACTATGGTTACCATGTATAGCACTTATTAACAATTATCTGTGCACAATAATTGAGTCACAAAATGAGCTCAAACATGACAAGTTTACCATGAAAATGTTCTTGTGTATCTACAGAATGTTACATGTAGTTAAATCTCAGCATCATGATAAATATATTTTAGTCATATTATGCATCCTTGCAACCCAGAGATGGTAGTTGACTACACTACCCCAGGCAGATATCCTACGCAATGTATGAAAGTTGGCTGAATCAGCTGCATTTTTTCCAAGTAATTGAGTCGACTGGCTGTGACTGTACCACCTGCGAGAACACTGCAGGTGCCAAACATTCCATATAAAAGACTCCAATGAATCCCAGTATAGTTACCTGTTAACTATTCTCATAAGCGGTTAAGCAGTATTGTGCATTCAAATAATTACTTCTACTTCCCAAACATTACATGTAACATGAGTCAAGATTGGCTGAAATGAAATAAAATTGAATCACGTTATGCGACGATATTATTGGCTGAGCTAAACTCCAGCATTTCACAAGGCAATCTGCCAGTGGGTACTGAGACTGGTGTCATCAGCAGCGTCACCTGGTGCGTGAGAAAATTAATTTTGGTAGTTGACATTTGCTACAGCTACACTTGCAGATCATTTTATGTATGTCATGTTCAACAGACAAGGGGTCGGTTCTTCCCAAGCCAATAGGGGACGCCACCGATGGCAATGTGATGAAGGAGACTGCCACTAGGATGCGCTCTCGCAGCGGCAACACCTCGCCCACTGACAATCAGCTCGGCCTGTCACCGGCGGCGCCACTAGTCCGCTGTAATAGCGACAGTAGCATAATGATGTTAGACTTCGACCGCCAAGGTGCGTCCTAACAAAACATTAGTTGTGGTTTTATCTCCTGACAAAAGCTGAATCTACATAATAATAATAACATATTGATACAAAATTATGTTGTTGGCTCTCTTCTCGTCTGTTTCATTTTTCGCCAAACTGTTAATATTAATCTAATGTGAATCACGTAGGTGACCTCTCATAAGTAGTAGTTTATTTTCATGAACAGACAACTCAGATTTCAGTATTACAAAATGCAGCACTGTTTGTAAAGTACAGTTGCTCCCCAGTCTAAGTGTCCAGATTAACAAGACTTCCTAACACACAAATCATGCACATAATGCCATATATTAGCTTTTGTCTGGATGGTTCCACTGAATAGAACCTATAAATGAATATATGCTAAGTTTGGATTATCGTAACTGCATCTCTCACGAGGTGCCAAGGTCTACTCTGTGTTCACTCGTTTCCTTGGTCCATTGCCTTCTCATCTACCAGTTGTTGGTGTATTTCAGAAGACAATGATATATATTTAGAGTTATTTACTTAGGTTTTTTGATACGCTGTGCTTTCTAAAAGGTTTTTCTCCTACCTGAAAGCGAGTGGTGAAGCAATATCCTCTAGAGGACACCACAGTGGGAGCAAGTTTTAATAATAAAAAACTGTAAAGTTTGATAACTGCTGTCCTTGGTTCGTTGCTCCATCAGTCGGGTTAACCTGATTTAAATATATATATAAGATAAAAAGAAGAGTGTTGCAATGTGAAGAGAGTTCTGTGATGACATGTTGTAGGGTCTCGCAGCAGAGACAGTTTGAAGGACGACACAGACAATGGTGGGTCATCCCTCGTGTCCCAGTCAACTTGTCCACATGTCCTTATTAGATCCTGAACACCCAGTGTACAGAGCACGTAGTGGCACTGTCTGAACAGCCAGTGTACAGAGCACGTAGTGGCACTGTCTGAACAGCCAGTGTACAGAGCATGTAGTGGCATTGTCTGAACAGCCAGTGTACAGAGCACGTAGTGGCATTGTCTGAACAGCCAGTGTACAGAGCACGTAGTGGCATTGTCTGAACAGCCAGTGTACAGAGCATGTAGTGGCATTGTCTGAACAGCCAGTGTACAGAGCATGTAGTGGCATTGTCTGAACAGCCAGTGTACAGAGCATGTAGTGGCATTGTCTGAAAAGCCAGTGTACAGAGCATGTAGTGTACAGAGCATGTAGTATACAGAGCACGTAGTGGCATTGTCTGAACAGCCAGTGTACAGAGCACGTAGTGGCATTGTCTGAACAGCCAGTGTACAGAACACGTAGTGGCATTGTCTGAACAGCCAGTGTACAGAGCACGTAGTGGCATTGTCTGAACAGCCAGTGTACAGAGCACGTAGTGGCATTGTCTGAACAGCCATTGTACAGAGCACGTAGTGGCATTGTCTGAACAGCCAGTGTACAGAACACGTAGTGGCATTGTCTGAACAGCCAGTGTACAGAGCACGTAGTGGCATTGTCTGAACAGCCAGTGTACAGAGCACGTAGTGGCATTGTCTGAACAGCCAGTGTACAGAGCACGTAGTGGCATTGTCTGAACAGCCAGTGTACAGAGCACGTAGCGGCATTGTCTGAACAGCCAGTGTACAGAGCACGTAGTGGCACTGTCTGAACAGCCAGTGTACAGAGCGCGTAGTGTACAGAGCACGTAGTGGCAATGTCTGAACAGCCAGTGTACAGAGCACGTAGTGGCAATGTCAGAACAGCCAGTGTACAGAACACGTAGTGGCACTGTCTGAACAGCCAGTGTACAGAGCACGTAGTGGCACTGTCTGAACAGCCAGTGTACAGAGCACGTAGTGGCACTGTCTGAACAGCCAGTGTACAGAGCACGTAGTGGCACTGTCTGAACAGCCAGTGTACAGAGCACGTAGTGGCACTGTCTGAACAGCCAGTGTACAGAGCATGTAGTGGCATTGTCTGAACAGCCAGTGTACAGAGCACGTAGTGGCATTGTCTGAACAGCCAGTTTACAGAGCACGTAGTGGCATTGTCTGAACAGCCAGTGTACAGAGCATGTAGTGGCATTGTCTGAACAGCCAGTGTACAGAGCATGTAGTGGCATTGTCTGAACAGCCAGTGTACAGAGCATGTAGTGGCATTGTCTGAACAGCCAGTGTACTGAACACGTAGTGGAATTGTCTGAACAGCCAGTGTACAGAGCACGTAGTGGCATTGTCTGAACAGCCAGTGTACAGAGCACGTAGTGGCATTGTCTGAAAAGCCAGTGTACAGAGCATGTAGTGTACAGAGCATGTAGTATACAGAGCACGTAGTGGCATTGTCTGAACAGCCAGTGTACAGAGCACGTAGTGGCATTGTCTGAACAGCCAGTGTACAGAACACGTAGTGGCATTGTCTGAACAGCCAGTGTACAGAGCACGTAGTGGCATTGTCTGAACAGCCAGTGTACAGAGCACGTAGTGGCATTGTCTGAACAGCCATTGTACAGAGCACGTAGTGGCATTGTCTGAACAGCCAGTGTACAGAACACGTAGTGACATTGTCTGAACAGCCAGTGTACAGAGCACGTAGTGGCATTGTCTGAACAGCCAGTGTACAGAGCACGTAGTGGCATTGTCTGAACAGCCAGTGTACAGAGCACGTAGTGGCATTGTCTGAACAGCCAGTGTACAGAGCACGTAGCGGCATTGTCTGAACAGCCAGTGTACAGAGCACGTAGTGGCACTGTCTGAACAGCCAGTGTACAGAGCACGTAGTGTACAGAGCACGTAGTGGCAATGTCTGAACAGCCAGTGTACAGAGCACGTAGTGGCAATGTCAGAACAGCCAGTGTACAGAGCACGTAGTGGCAATGTCTGAACAGCCAGTGTACAGAGCACGTAGTGGCAATGTCAGAACAGCCAGTGTACAGAGCACGTAGTGGCACTGTCTGAACAGCCAGTGTACAGAGCACGTAGTGGCACTGTCTGAACAGCCAGTGTACAGAGCACGTAGTGGCACTGTCTGAACAGCCAGTGTACAGAGCACGTAGTGGCACTGTCTGAACAGCCAGTGTACAGAGCACGTAGTGGCACTGTCTGAACAGCCAGTGTACAGAGCACGTAGTGGCACTGTCTGAACAGCCAGTGTATAGAGCACGTAGTGGCACTGTCAGAACAGCCAGTGTACACAGCACGTAGTGGCACTGTCTGAACAGCCAGTGTACAGAGCACGTAGTGGCACTGTCTGAACAGCCAGTGTACAGAGCACGTAGTGGCACTGTCTGAACAGCCAGTGTACAGAGCATGTAGTGGCATTGTCTGAGACATTCGAAGCACTACTACAAGTATCTGAGCATGGCGATGTGATCTGAGATGTTTACCTTAAACAATCTTACTGTAAACAAGGCATGCCTAACTGTAAGAATGACAACTAACTGTAACAGGTTTAGGTAACTGTAAAAGACTGATGCATAACTGTAAAATAATGATACCTAACTGTAAAAGACTTATGCATAACTATAAAATAGTGACGTGTAACTATAAAAGACTGATGCATAACTGTAAAATAGTGATATCTAACTGTAAAAAACTGATGCATAACTATAACATAGTGATACCTAACTGTAAAAGTTTTCCATCTAACTATAATAAAGGTGTGAGTTAGTGAATTATTCCCGACTAAAGACGTGATGTCCAACTGTACTTGGCTGCATGTGTTTCTTGTTGTGACAGGTTCAGACAAGGACGAAGAAAGTAGTCTCGTCAACGAAGTCCTCAGCTGTAAGTAGCATTTCTTATTTTATGTAACCGAGTTGATTTTCCTCTCAGATATAGCATAAGAAATTATAATAAATGTGCAGTTATCTGATGGAGTAGTTAAATAAAAAGCACAGTAATACTATGAAACAGTAGGTAATGGTGGGCAGTTGCTTACAGTGTCAACAATTATGTTTGTATTGGTAGATTTGGTTGCCTTTCAGTAATAACAGTATCCTCGTTTGCTGGAATTATTGTTTACCGATGTGTATCAAACTTGTAAGCAGTTTGTGTAAGCTTTATGTGTGGTGCCGTTAATGAATGCCTACTGGGCTGGCCACAGATAATATCCATTGATTTGTTCCACACAATGTCTCACATTGTGTGAAGTCGTTCAGTCATCTTGGTATCTAACTAATCATATCTAAACCACTACTTCCTGGTCACCTCTTCTTTTATTAGGTACAAGTTACTATAAGTATCGTTTGTTAGTTGCTAGAGGCATCCGTTATATCTGCGTGTGAATCCACAACAGAGAGAGGCAAGCAACGCCTGACAGTTCTTTGCCATTGTAGCTTTGGCTGCATCTATGGAACCTGATGACGAAGTAGACAGCTTAAATGCTAGCTTTGTGTCTGCCATGTCAGGCCCATTTCTCAGCAAGGATGGTTCAGGCACTGCCGAAACGCAAGACCCACTTTCTGAGTCACAGACTAGTATGTCACCTTTGTAGTTCCGTGCGGTTCGCCGTGTGTACTTTCTCTTCGTCATGCACTCTTGGTGTATTTTTGTTCATTTTTTGGTGATGCAGTTTGTAGTCAGCATACAGTATTGTTTTCATTTCTGTGTTTTGTTGATTACTTACTTCAGTTTCATAATTCGCCACAGTTGATTATTGCATTGAAACTACTTCTTGTTCCACACCCATGGCCTGTCTAAGAACGCACAGTGATACACTGTCTTCTTTCTCTAGGTACATCTTCATACAGCCCTCTCCTCTGTTCAACTCATCTATCTATCACATGACCTTTTACCTAGCATAAACTCTGTCAAGCCATCAAAACTGGGTGCCAAGCACATGGTGTGTTCGTGTATTCCGCCGACATATAAATTGCTAAAATTGTAGCCACAAAAGTATTTCTTTATGACAAAAAAGGTCATGGTAAGTTCTTATATAGCACAGTATCCAGTCATCAGGACTGCTCAAAACGCTTTACATTTTACTCCCTGGCAGACCTGTTCAATCTAGCACCATCTCAACTTCTCTGGGAAGCATTCAGCCATGCTGCAATTAATATGCGAAGACTATTCGTACACACATATTCACCACTGTCTATAGCTAGGTACTCATTCATACAGCTGAGTGAACTGAAGCAATAAAGAGTAAACGAACGTGCCCTAGGTTCGACACCGCCACACAGGATTCAAACCCACATTCCCTCAGTCGAGAGTCTGGAGCTCTTATCGCTGGGCTACTGCGCTTCACAATAAGGCAAAGTTTTAAAAGTGACTAATGCGGGAATGTTTAATTTATGCCATGTCATGCAGTAATTCATGTGTGTAACCATCATCAACATTGTTGGCGAAGACACAGCTTGGTGGAGGTCATGCACACAATTTTGTTTGTGTACAAAAACTGTGACATACTGGATACATATATTGTTTTCGTTCATCTAATTTAATCAACTATGACAGACTAGCTCTGCCAAAAAGTATAAAAGTTGCTTTGCATTTATATACTAGAACATACAGTTCTTCACAGTTTCACTAGTTACCTGATCTAACAATCACAGTCGATTCTTTTGATGATTTTAACAAAAGTATGCACTCATATTAAATTGATTGTACGCATTACTTAGGCTATCCATGCAGTATTGAGGTTGACATCTGCACATGATTTGTGACGGGGTTAAATTAATTGAGGAGGAGGTTTCAATGTATGTTTATGTTGTCATCCACCATGTATATTATTTGTCCAGCCAAGAGTTATTTCTTGTTATTTTTAGATTAAAAAAATTGCTTCCATTAATCACCAGTTCTTCCATGCACATTGCAACTTATTTTAATTACCAGTGATTACTCGTTTGTATATCGAGAAGCACGTTCCTGTGTTTCACAATTAAAATGTCTGACCTAAGATATTCTAGACCCTTAGCTCGTCTGTAGAATGTTCAAGTAAATTATATATCTTTTCAATGTACGCAACCCTGATATCACAAAGGAATTCCCTCCAGTCTTAAATGTATTATTGAATAAAATCACAGTCCACTCACATATCTCTTGTGCATACGTTTTCATAGTAATTTAACGTAGAATCATTATAAAGGTTAGTCTTTGGTAACTCTACCACAATACATTGAATATGCTTCCAATAGGACAGCATTTTTACAACACTGTGCTTTGAGGATTTAATAGTTTATGTAGGTTTTATCTTCAGACATGCTCATTTGTGAAAGGTAAAATAATTCAGTTTCATAATTGAAATATTTTCTGTCACGAACTTGGAAAGTTGGCAAATGTTGCAACTATATCCCTCGATTAATACTGCTTGGTGGTGCCTGGATACAGATGCTGTCTTGCTGTAGGTATGTACATGAATGCATCGTCAGAGTTCAGTGAAGACCTACACCTCAACTCTGAGGGAGATACAGCGGCGGCCAACGAGTCAGGCCGGTCCTCTAACTCGGGGGGCAAGAGAGAGACACTGCTCAGTGAGTACTGCATGTCGTGTGTGGCTTGTGATGATTGACAGTTAGTGTATTGTTTTGGTGATGATTGGCGATTGCTGCACTGTGGTTTGTGATGATTGGCGGTTAGTGCACTGTGGTTTGTGATGATTGGCAGTTAGTGCACTGTGGTTTATGATGATTGGCAGTTAGTGCACTGTGGTTTGTGATGATTGGCAGTTAGCATATCCCATTAACTTGCCGTAGCACATTTTGATTCATGCTTTAACAAAAAATTTCCATTGCAACGATTTCCCATGGTGCACTATTCCTTTAACACTTTTCACCACGCTTTCAGGTCTGTCTCGCATGAGATACCGCAGGAATTCTTCCTCTTCCCTGGGCACACTCTCCCTGCCATCCCCCCAGCACCTGTGGACCGGTCCCATCATCCCCGCCCCCCCGCACCCCTCCAAGTCCTGCCACAAGTGTCTTGACAGCATCTGTTGCTTCCAGTCAAGTAGGGGGTGTGCCGACCCCATATGGGGGGGCGGTGGCCACCCCGACCCCCCTGATTCCTACCAGGTCGTCGTTTGTTCATTCGATGACAAGTTCGTGACGGACACCGACAGTGATGTGTTTGTCGCGAACCCCGGTGCCAGCTGTCGTGAGTTGTGTCACGTCACGGTGCTTGGTGACGATGTTTTTTGTTGCTGGCTTTGTGATGAAAAATTCCATCACTCAACTCCTCATGTGTCTCCTGTAGAAGTTGATCTTTTCACAATTGGCTTGTTGCTTCTATAAAACAGTTCTTTTTACAGCTAAATTGTAAAAAAAAATCTTGTGTTTCCATGTCCAGGCTTCTATTTAAATGCATATACGCGACATTGTGAAGAAAATTCATCTTTGATTAAACTATTATAAAACAGGAAAGATTATTGTCACCACAGATGTAACCTGTGATTTATTTATATACAGCAACTGAAGTGCATGTTTTTGTTTGAAATTTATTCATTTAATTTCAAACTAGACTATGCACTTTGGGTACTGTGTATATGTCAGTTTAGCATTTGTTCTAACATCAGTAAGGTTTCCAGTTTTATAATAACTTAATTGGCATAGTTAATTTCCGCACTACGGGACAGTTGCAGAAACCCTGTGAGGCAAGCTGTGTCCTTGTTTGGAAAGGCATAGTGAATTCTTGGCATTTCCAGGCTGCTCGATGTGTTTGACAGCCGCTGTCAAGAACACATTGACTCCTGCGCTTCTCTGCTGTCCGCTTCAGTAATCAAGACAGTTAATTTTCAGCTTGAATCAATTATGTTGATTTGGTGGTGGCTAATACTGAATACATTTTGTTTTGTTTTTGCACTGTAGCTATAGAGGGATTTAAATTAATACCAGTTTTATCATGGGTAACTTATGGATTTCGAACATAATGTCAACTTACCTTTAGGTTTTCAGTGTCAGAATTGTCCCATCCAACGAAATAATAGCGCAACCTTCATCATTAGTAAACAACTATGATGTCCAAGACACCGCCATATTTTTTCAGGTGCACAGGTGGCAAACTTCTATTGCGAAAACTCAATTTTGTCAATGCAAACTCATGTCAAAAATGCCCTCAATTCATAGCTCAGATATCAAGGAATCAGCCAGTATTAGTCTCTTAAGTATCCGCAAGATGGGGCCACCGCTAGAGAAAACACCCGGGCGATTTCGGACGCCCAGGGTCTAATGGGTTAATAAGCTTATAAATCTGCAAAGTCAACAAAATGTGTGTCGCCCTCTTGATGCTTCAAACCTAACATTTGCAGTGGGTGGAACTTCATTTTTGTATCATGACACGTATTGCAGTGATTCACCATGATTTAAATGTCTAACTTATGCGGTATTTAAATTCAGATTATCATGTTCAATCTCAAACAATTTTACCGTGTTGATAAACCTGCATCAACAATACAATTGATGTCACCAACTTGACACTACAGACCTGACGTTCGCACTGGGTGATGACGCGGACTCAGGCGGCACGACGGGAGCGAGTCAGACGTCTGCGGTGACAGACAACTTGAGTATGACGAGTGTTGACAGTAACCAGGTGTCCTACCACCTCCTGGACCAGAGCACGGACAGCAACAGCATCAGCTTCGATAAGGGCAGCTACGGGGACCGCTCCGACACAGAAGTACCCCTCATGAGTGAGTAGTAGCGTTATTACTGACACTTTACTGACACAGAAGTACCCCTCATGAGTGAGTAGTAGTGTTATTACTGACACTTTACTGACCAGTAAACCTATCTTTTTAACATTGCCCGTCCTCCTTGGCTTCTTGCTTCTTAGCAATTCCATCCATCTGTTGACAACTTTCACATATATTCGATTACAAAATTGCTTAATTCATTGGTTTTGCTGCGCCACTCAACTTGATGTTCAAGAATATTGGTGTTACGGTCATTTTATTAATGTCAGATGAAATTACTTTCGTTCGGGGGACAAAGGCAGTTTTTGTCTGGCGTCAAACATTGATATTTTACGCTTCGGATCGATACGTTAATATATTGATATCATCATAGTGATATCCTGTTGTAGTAACAGACACTTTGTAAGAGTGTACGTCCTGTTGTAGTGACAGACACTTTGTAAGAGTGGACGTCCTGTTGTAGTCACCGAGTCCTGTTGTAGTGACAGACACTTTGTAAGAGTGGACATCCTGTTGTAGTGACAGACACTTTGTAAGAGGGGACGTCCTGTTGTAGTGACAGATACATTGTAAGAGTAGACGTCATGTTGTAGTGACAGACACTTTGTAAGAGTGTACGTCCTGTTGTAGTGACAGACACTTTGTAAGAGTGGACGTCTTGTTGTAGTGACAGATACATTGTAAGAGTGGACATCCTGTTGCAGTGACAGACACTTTGTAAGAGGGGACGTCCTGTTGTAGTGACAGATACATTGTAAGAGTAGACGTCCTGTTGTAGTGACAGACACTTTGTAAGAGTGAACATCCTGTTGTAGTGACGTCCTGTTGTAGTGACAGACACTTTGTAAGAGTGGACATCCTGTTGTAGTGACGTCCTGTTGTAGGGACAGACACTTTGTAAGAGTGGACGTCCTGTTGTAGTGACAGATACATTGTAAGAGTAGACGTCCTGTTGTAGTGACAGACACTTTGTAAGAGTGGACATCCTGTTGTAGTGACGTCCTGTTGTAGTGACAGACACGTTGTAAGAGTGAACATCCTGTTGTAGTGACGTCCTGTTGTAGTGACAGACACTTTGTAAGAGTGGACATCCTGTTGTAGTGACGTCCTGTTGTAGTGACAGACACTTTGTAAGAGTGGACATCCTGTTGTAGTGACAGACACTTTGTAAGAGTGGACGTCCTGTTGTAGTGACAGACACTTTGTAAGAGTGGACGTCCTGTTGTAGTGACAGATACATTGTAAGAGTAGACGTCCTGTTGTAGTGACAGACACTTTGTAAGAGTGGACATCCTGTTGTAGTGACGTCCTGTTGTAGTGACAGACACGTTGAAAGAGTGAACATCCTGTTGTAGTGACGTCCTGTTGTAGTGACAGACACTTTGTAAGAGTGGACATCCTGTTGTAGTGACGTCCTGTTGTAGTGACAGACACTTTGTAAGAGTGGACATCCTGTTGTAGTGACAGACACTTTGTAAGAGTGGACGTCCTGTTGTAGTGACGTCCTGTTGTAGTGACAGACACTTTGTAAGAGTGGACATCCTGTTGTAGTGACGTCCTGTTGTAGTGACAGACACTTTGTAAGAGTGGACATCCTGTTGTAGTGACGTCCTGTTGTAGTGACAGACACTTTGTAAGAGTGGACATCCTGTTGTAGTGACGTCCTGTTGTAGTGACAGACACTTTCTAAGAGTGGACATCCTGTTGTAGTGACGTCCTGTTGTAGTGACAGACACTTTGTAAGAGTGGACATCCTGTTGTAGTGACGTCCTGTTGTAGTGTCAGACACTTTGTAAGAGTGGACATCCTGTTGTAATGACGTCCTGTTGTAGTGACAGACACTTTGTAAGAGTGGACATCCTGTTGTAGTGTCAGACACTTTGTAAGAGTGGACATCCTGTTGTAGTGACGTCCTGTTGTAGTGTCAGACACGTAAGAGTGGACGTCCTGTTGTAGTGACAGACACTTTGTAAGAGTGGACATCCTGTTGTAGTGTCAGACACTTTGTAAGAGTGGACATCCTGTTGTAGTGACGTCCTGTTGTAGTGTCAGACACTTTGTAAGAGTGGACATCCTGTTGTAGTGACGTCCTGTTGTAGTGACAGACAGTTTGTAAGAGTGGACATCCTGTTGTAGTGACAGACACTTTGTAAGAGTGGACATCCTGTTGTAGTGACGTCCTGTTGTAGTGTCAGACACTTTGTAAGAGTGGACGTCCTGTTTTAGTGACGTCCTGTTGTAGTGTCAGACACTTTGTAAGAGTGGACATCCTGTTGTAGTGACGTCCTGTTGTAGTGACAGACACTTTGTAAGAGTGGACATCCTGTTGTAGTGACGTCCTGTTGTAGTGACAGACACTTTGTAAGAGTGGACATCCTGTTGTAGTGACGTCCTGTTGTAGTGACAGACACTTTGTAAGAGTGGACATCCTGTTGTAGTGACGTCCTGTTGTAGTGACAGACACTTTGTAAGAGTGGATATCCTGTTGTAGTGACGTCCTGTTATAGTGACAGACACTTTGTAAGAGTGGACATCCTGTTGTAGTGACGTCCTGTTGTAGTGACAGACACTTTGTAAGAGTGGACATCCTGTTGTAGTGACGTCCTGTTGTAGTGTCAGACACTTTGTAAGAGTGGACGTCCTGTTGTAGTGACGTCCTGTTGTAGTGACAGACACTTTATAAGAGTGGACGTCCTGTTGTAATGACGTTCTGTTGTAGTGACAGACACTTTGTAAGAGTGGATGTCCTGTTGTAGTGACGTCCTGTTGTAGTGACAGACACTTTGTAAGAGTGGACGTCCTGTTGTAGTGACAGACACTTTGTAAGAGTGGACGTCCTGTTGTAGTGACAGACACTTTGTAAGAGTGGACATCCTGTTGTAGTGACGTCCTGTTGTAGTGACAGACACTTTGTAAGAGTGGACGTCCTGTTGTAGTGACGTCCTGTTGTAGTGACAGACACTTTGTAAGAGTGGACGTCCTGTTGTAGTGACAGACACTTTGTAAGAGTGGACGTCCTGTTGTAGTGACAGACACGTTGTAAGAGTGGACGTCCTGTTGTAGTGACAGACACATTGTAAGAGGGGACGTCCTGTTGTAGTGACAGACACTTTGTAAGAGTGGACGTCCTGTTGTAGTGACAGACACTTTGTAAGAGTGGACGTCCTGTTGTAGTGACAGACACGTTGTAAGAGTGGACGTCCTGTTGTAGTGACAGACACGTTGTAAGAGTGGACGTCCTGTTGTAGTGACAGACACGTTGTAAGAGTGGACGTCCTGTTGTAGTCACCGAGACACATTGTAAGAGTGGACATCCTGTTGTAGTGACGTCCTGTTGTAGTGACAGACACGTTGTAAGAGTGGACGTCCTGTTGTAGTGACAGACACGTTGTAAGAGTGGACGTCCTGTTGTAGTGACAGACACGTTGTAAGAGTGGACGTCCTGTTGTAGTCACCGAGACACGTTGTAAGAATGGACGTCCTGTTGTAGTGACGTCCTGTTGTAGTGACAGACACGTTGTAAGAGTGGACGTCCTGTTGTAGTCACCGAGACACGTTGTAAGAGTGGACGTCCTGTTGTAGTGACGTCCTGTTGTAGTGACAGACACGTTGTAAGAGTGGACGTCCTGTTGTAGTGACAGACACGTTGTAAGAGTGGACGTCCTGTTGTAGTGACAGACACGTTGTAAGAGTGGACGTCCTGTTGTAGTCACTGAGACACGTTGTAAGAGTGGACGTCCTGTTGTAGTCACTGAGACACGTTGTAAGAGGGGACGTCCTGTTGTAGTCACCGAGTCCTGTTGTAGTGACAGACACTTTGTAAGAGTGGACGTCCTGTTGTAGTCACCGAGTCCTGTTGTAGTGACAGACACTTTGTAAGAGGGGACGTCCTGTTGTAGTCACCGAGTCGTCTGACCTGTGTGAGTCGGGCAGTGAGAGGAAGGCCGACTCTCCGGTGCCGATCAGGAGGACTTGGTCCGAGCAGCTGGTGGCCAGTAGCATGGAGGTGGACGGGGTGAATGCTGACGGGGGCAGGTACACGGCTGAGATGCACCGGACAGAGAGCTTCAAGGACTCGGCCAGTCACAAAGGTATGCGTGTCACAGCCTCGTGTACACTCATCTCAATACTGATATGTGTACTGTGGAGTATTTTTAGTGCATCTCCTCCCAGGTGCCCAGGTCCACACACCTCTTTCTGTGTTCATTGTAAGTACATCTCCTCCCATGTGCCCAGGTCCAAGCGCCTCTTTCTGTGTTCATTGTAAGTACATCTCCTCCCATGTGCCCAGGTCCACACACCTCTTTCTGTGTTCATTGTAAGTACATCTCCTCCCATGTGCCCAGGTCCACACACCTCTTTCTGTGTTCATTGTAAGTACATCTCCTCCCATGTGCCCAGGTCCACACACCTCTTTCTGTGTTCATTGTAAGTACATCTCCTCCCAGGTGCCCAGGTCCACACACCTCTTTCTGTGTTTATTGTAAGTACATCTCCTCCCATGTGCCCAGGTCCACACACCTCTTTCTGTGTTCATTGTAAGTACATCTCCTCCCATGTGCCCAGGTCCAAGCGCCTCTTTCTGTGTTCATTGTAAGTACATCTCCTCCCATGTGCCCAGGTCCACACACCTCTTTCTGTGTTCATTGTAAGTACATCTCCTCCCATGTGCCCAGGTCCACACACCTCTTTCTGTGTTCATTGTAAGTACATCTCCTCCCAGGTGCCCAGGTCCACACACCTCTTTCTGTGTTCATTGTAAGTACATCTCCTCCCATGTGCCCAGGTCCACACACCTCTTTCTGTGTTCATTGTAAGTACATCTCCTCCCAGGTGCCCAGGTCCACACACCTCTTTCTGTGTTTATTGTAAGTACATCTCCTCCCATGTGCCCAGGTCCACACACCTCTTTCTGTGTTCATTGTAAGTACATCTCCTCCCATGTGCCCAGGTCCACACACCTCTTTCTGTGTTCATTGTAAGTACATCTCCTCCCATGTGCCCAGGTCCACACACCTCTTTCTGTGTTCATTGTAAGTACATCTCCTCCCATGTGCCCAGGTCCACACACCTCTTTCTGTGTTCATTGTAAGTACATCTCCTCCCAGGTGCCCAGGTCCACACACCTCTTTCTGTGTTCATTGTAAGTACATCTCCTCCCATGTGCCCAGGTCCACACACCTCTTTCTGTGTTCATTGTAAGTACATCTCCTCCCATGTGCCCAGGTCCACACACCTCTTTCTGTGTTCATTGTAAGTACATCTCCTCCCAGGTGCCCAGGTCCACACACCTCTTTCTGTGTTTATTGTAAGTACATCTCCTCCCATGTGCCCAGGTCCACACACCTCTTTCTGTGTTCATTGTAAGTACATCTCCTCCCATGTGCCCAGGTCCACACACCTCTTTCTGTGTTCATTGTAAGTACATCTCCTCCCATGTGCCCAGGTCCACACACCTCTTTCTGTGTTCATTGTAAGTACATCTCCTCCCATGTGCCCAGGTCCAAGCGCCTCTTTCTGTGTTCATTGTAAGTACATCTCCTCCCATGTGCCCAGGTCCACACACCTCTTTCTGTGTTCATTGTAAGTACATCTCCTCCCATGTGACCAGGTCCAAGCGCCTCTTTCTGTGTTCATTGTAAGTACATCTCCTCCCATGTGCCCAGGTCCACACACCTCTTTCTGTGTTCATTGTAAGTACATCTCCTCCCATGTGCCCAGGTCCAAGCGCCTCTTTCTGTGTTCATTGTAAGTACATCTCCTCCCATGTGCCCAGGTCCACACACCTCTTTCTGTGTTCATTGTAAGTACATCTCCTCCCATGTGCCCAGGTCCACACACCTCTTTCTGTGTTCATTGTAAGTACATCTCCTCCCATGTGCCCAGGTCCACACACCTCTTTCTGTGTTCATTGTAAGTACATCTCCTCCCATGTGCCCAGGTCCACACACCTCTTTCTGTGTTCATTGTAAGTACATCTCCTCCCAGGTGCCCAGGTCCACACACCTCTTTCTGTGTTTATTGTAAGTACATCTCCTCCCATGTGCCCAGGTCCACACACCTCTTTCTGTGTTCATTGTAAGTACATCTCCTCCCATGTGCCCAGGTCCACACACCTGTTTCTGTGTTCATTGTAAGTACATCTCCTCCCATGTGCCCAGGTCCACACACCTCTTTCTGTGTTCATTGTAAGTACATCTCCTCCCAGGTGCCCAGGTCCACACACCTCTTTCTGTGTTCATTGTAAGTACATCTCCTCCCATGTGCCCAGGTCCACACACCTCTTTCTGTGTTCATTGTAAGTACATCTCCTCCCAGGTGCCCAGGTCCACGCACCTCTTTCTGTGTTCATTGTAAGTACATCTCCTCCCATGTGCCCAGGTCCAAGCGCCTCTTTCTGTGTTTATTGTAAGTACATCTCCTCCCAGGTGCCCAGGTCCACACACCTCTTTCTGTGTTCATTGTAAGTACATCTCCTCCCAGGTGCCCAGGTCCACGCACCTCTTTCTGTGTTCATTGTAAGTACATCTCCTCCCATGTGCCCAGGTCCACGTGCCTCTTTCTGTGTTCATTGTAAGTGCATCTCCTCCCAGGTGCCCAGGTCCACGCACCTCTTTCTGTGTTCATTGTAAGTACATCTCCTCCCATGTGCCCAGGTCCAAGCGCCTCTTTCTGTGTTTATTGTAAGTACATCTCCTCCCATGTGCCCAGGTCCAAGCACCTCTTTCTGTGTTCATTGTACGTACATCTCCTCCCAGGTGCCCAGGTCCACACACCTCTTTCTGTGTTCATTGTAAGTACATCTCCTCCCAGGTGCCCAGGTCCACACACCTCTTTCTGTGTTCATTGTAAGTACATCTCCTCCCAGGTGCCCAGGTCCACACACCTCTTTCTGTGTTCATTGTAAGTACATCTCCTCCCATGTGCCCAGGTCCACACACCTCTTTCTGTGTTCATTGTAAGTACATCTCCTCCCATGTGCCCAGGTCCACACACCTCTTTCTGTGTTCATTGTAAGTACATCTCCTACCATGTGCCCAGGTCCACACACCTCTTTCTGTGTTCATTGTAAGTACATCTCCTCCCATGTGCCCAGGTCCACACACCTCTTTCTGTGTTCATTGTAAGTACATCTCCTCCCAGGTGCCCAGGTCCACGCACCTCTTTCTGTGTTCATTGTAAGTACATCTCCTCCCATGTGCCCAGGTCCACACACCTCTTTCTGTGTTTATTGTAAGTACATCTCCTCCCATGTGCCCAGGTCCAAGCGCCTCTTTCTGTGTTCATTGTAAGTACATCTCCTCCCAGGTGCCCAGGTCCACACACCTCTTTCTGTGTTCATTGTAAGTACATCTCCTCCCAGGTGCCCAGGTCCACGTGCCTCTTTCTGTGTTCATTGTAAGTGCATCTCCTCCCAGGTGCCCAGGTCCACGCACCTCTTTCTGTGTTCATTGTAAGTACATCTACTCCCAGGTGCCCAGGTTCACGTGCCTTTTTCTGTGTTCATTGTAAGTGCATCTCCTCCCAGGTGCCCAGGTCCACGTGCCTCTTCCTCTGTTTGATTGCTTCCTTGGACCACTGGCCTCTTCTCCAACAGTTGGCAATGTTTTTCAACAACTGTTATTTAGAGTTATTTACTTCCATGTTCTGATTATACAAAGCATGTACACATATGCGTGCAGACACACACACGCACACAGACACACACAGACACACACAGACACACACAGACACACACAGACACACACAGACACACACAGACACACACAGACACACACAGACACACACAGACACACACAGACACACACAGACACACACAGACACACACATACACACACAGACACACACAGACACACACAGACACACACAGACACACACAGACACACACAGTCACACACAGACTCACACAGACACACACAGACACACACAGACACACACAGACACACACACACACACACACACACACACACACACACACACACACACACACACACACACACACACACACACACACACACACAGACACACACAGACACACACAGACTCACACAGACACACACACACACACACACACACACACACACACACACACACACACACACACACACACACACACACACACACACACACACACACACACACACACACACAGACACACACAGACTCACACAGACACAAACAGACACACACAGACACACACAGACACACACAGACACACACACACACACACACACACACACACACACACACACACACACACACACACACACACACACACACACACACACACACAGACACACACAGACTCACACAGACACACACACACACACACACACACACACACACACACACACACACACACACACACACACACACACACACACACACACACACACACACACACACACACAGACACACACAGACACACACAGACACACACAGACACACACAGACTCACACAGACACAAACAGACACACACAGACACACACACACACACACACACACACACACACACACACACACACACACACACACACACACACACACACACACACACACACACACACACACACACACACACACACACACACACACAGACACACACAGACTCACACAGACACACACACACACACACACACACACACACACACACACACACACACACACACACACACACACACACAGACACACACAGACACACACAGACACACACAGACACACACAGACTCACACAGACACAAACAGACACACACAGACACACACAGACTCACACAGACACACACAGACACACACAGACACACACAGACACACACAGACACACACGCACGCACGCACGCATGCATACACGCACACATGCACGCGCACACACCAACCAAATCATTGAAATACACCAAACTTGCTTTATCAACAAACTCTGTTGCCGCCTTATGGCCTCTATGCCTCCTCTGTAGTTGTGCCGACACTGTGGAATGCCTTGCGTTTAGACATTTCATATTTGAGCCTATTCCTCATGGCAAGATACACATTACAGCATCCACTTTGGCCAAATGCCTGTTTACCGTTTACTATCCTTGTTGACCATTCTTAGGGTTGACATACAAATCCCTAATCTTTGGATATGAAGACCAGCCGAGAAAGAAGCTAACACTTGTTGTGTTTGTCCCCACCAGAGGGCGTAAATGACTACCTGACGGTGACCACGCGGTGCGTGCTGGCGTGCGGCCGACTCACCGGCTGGGCACCAGATGTCGCTGTTGGATTGTGGCGCCGCATGCTGGGCGTTCTAGGTAACATCAACAGCATCAGAGACCCAGAGATACACGCCCAAGTGATTGAGTATCTCGGTGACTTGGCAGACACACTCTTGAAGGTAGGCTATCATTGAGTATCTCGGTGACTTGGCAGACACACTCTTAAAGGTAGGCTATCATTGAGTATCTCGGTGACTTGGCAGACACACTCTTAAAGGTAGGCTATCATTGAGTATCTCGGTGACTTGGCAGACACACTCTTAAAGGTAGGCTATCATTGAGTATCTCGGTGACTTGGCAGACACACTCTTAAAGGTAGGCTATCATTGAGTATCTCGGTGACTTGGCAGACACACTCTTAAAGGTAGGCTATCATTGAGTATCTCGGTGACTTGGCAGACACACTCTTAAAGGTAGGCTATCATTGAGTATCTCGGTGACTTGGCAGACACACTCTTGAAGGAAGGCTATCATTGAGTATCTCGGTGACTTGGCAGACACACTCTTAAAGGTAGGCTATCATTGAGTATCTCGGTGACTTGGCAGACACACTCTTAAAGGTAGGCTATCATTGAGTATCTCGGTGACTTGGCAGACACACTCTTGAAGGTAGGCTATCCTGTGTCTCTATGTTGTAGATATTCAGTATTCGGGATTCATCCCATGCGTGATTTCCACTCCGTATTTTCATCAAAGCCGGGCTGCCATGTTGATTTTGTTGGCTGATAGCTTATGTAGACATGCTTCTGTGGGAACACCACAACCACCTGACAAAGAATAATAACTGAAATTCCTTAATTATTTTCATTTATTGATCTCAAAGTACAACTAAATGAACAATATTCATGTTTTAATCTTTATTACTGTAGTATTATTACTGTTAGAAATTATATAAATAGGAATTCAAAAATGCAGAAACAAAATTAACTTGCTGAATGACGTCAGCTTTTTCATTTTGTGTGACGTCTGTTATATGGCCAAACACAGCAAGAATGATATTTATTTGAATTTTATTACATTTCAATAATAATAATAATTTATGCCCAACATCTTACTACTGATCCTATCATCTTTCATATCTTTATATATTCAAAAATACATACTTGTAATTTGGCAATGAAATACAAGTTTTACAATACATAAACAATGCAGTCTTTGCTGTACAGTATATTTTTGCTTACCAATAAGGGGTGGTTGCAAAAATTCACACAGTTATTTTGTATCATAAAACCACAAGTGCCACACCACGTACTGGTGGGGCTGGTTTTAACCAATGCTAAATGCAACAAGTTTTGTTTACTTTGCAAGAGACCACCCTAAGTGCAAACTTTGCATGTGAATTGGTATAAATGACATTTGACTGTAGTACAGCTGTTGTTACAGTTGCGAGCCAACCTGTCTGTGAGCCGAGACAATCAGACCTCTCCCCCTCCCACAGAGCTGGTCCCCCCAGCCATGTTCTACACACCTTGGCTCTTTGAGGTAGGCTCTCATGCTGCATAGTCAGTTTCTTACCTTTCACCTCTGACCTTTAAACCAACTTCATCTACTGATGTTTACATGGCACTATTTTCTTACTTTATCTATTCTTATGTTTAAATTTGTTTCATTTCTACTACTTGTATTAGTCTTATGTAAAGTGCTGTGAACGTTAAGAATATGGTGCTATATAAAATATACATTATAATAACTTATCATAAACCTCTACACTTAACGTGGATCTCAGATTCATCTCACTGATGCATGGAAGTAGCTGTTCAAGTTTGCAAAGACACTGATTGGGGATTTTATGTGAAATTTTGTTTAGTCTTCATTGCCTCAGTTCTCTCGAATGTGTAAAAGCGTTTCTGGCAAAAGAAGAAAATATTTTAGCATCATGTGTAAGTTTTCATTTACGCTATGAGCATGAAGCACAGAAGTGAGTTTGGTTTAAAACAAACAACACATATAGCTTCTTTGCCCTGAAACCTTTCACATGTATCCATTGCCTTTCTAGACAGATTTGAAAAGTAATAATAAAATATTTATTTTACATAACGCCACATCCAATGTAGTTCACAACAGTACAGTATTTTACAGAAAATGACAAACAAACAAATCATACATTGTAATAAAACAATAGTTGTTACACGAATGGTTATGTATAATATATTGCTATGAAATAATAATTAAGAAAATAAATGTAACATGAATAATTGATCAAGAGCAGGATACTTGAGGAGCTGGTATTGTGATTGTTGTTGCTGCCCTGTAGGCAGTGCAGTTGATACTTGTGGAGCTGGTGTTGTGATTGTCGTTGCTGCCCTGTAGGCGGTGCAGTTGATACTTGTGGATCTGGTGTTGTGATTGTCATTGCTGCCCTGTAGGCGGTGCAGTTGATACTTGTGGAGCTGGTGTTGTGATTGTCGTTGCTGCCCTGTAGGCGGTGCAGTTGATACTTGTGGAGCTGGTGTTATGATTGTCGTTGCTGCCCTGTAGGCGGTGCAGTTGATACTTGTGGAGCTGGTGTTGTGATTGTCGTTGCTGCCCTGTAGGCGGTGCAGTTGATACTTGTGGAGCTGGTGTTGTGATTGTCGTTGCTGCCCTGTAGGCGGTGCAGTTGATACTTGTGGAGCTGGTGTTGTGATTGTCGTTGCTGCCCTGTAGGCGGTGCAGTTGATACTTGTGGAGCTGGTGTTATGATTGTCGTTGCTGCCCTGTAGGCGGTGCAGTTGATACTTGTGGAGCTGGTGTTGTGATTGTCGTTGCTGCCCTGTAGGCGGTGCAGTTGATACTTGTGGAGCTGGTGTTGTGATTGTTGTTGCTGCCCTGTAGGCGGTGCAGTTGATACTTGTGGAGCTGGTGTTGTGATTGTCGTTGCTGCCCTGTAGGCGGTGCAGTTGATACTTGTGGAGCTGGTGTTGTGATTGTTGTTGCTACCCTTTATGCGGTGCAGTTGATACTTGTGGAGCTGGTATTTGATTGTTGTTGCTGCCCTTTATGCGGTGCAGTTGATACTTGTGGAGCTGGTGTTGTGATTGTTGTTGCTGCCCTGTAGGCGGTGCAGTTGATACTTGTGGAGCTGGTGTTGTGATTGTCGTTGCTGCCCTGTAGGCGGTGCAGTTGATACTTGTGGAGCTGGTGTTGTGATTGTTGTTGCTACCCTTTATGCGGTGCAGTTGATACTTGTGGAGCTGGTGTTTGATTGTTGTTGCTGCCCTTTATGCGGTGCAGTTGATACTTGTGGAGCTGGTGTTGTGATTGTTGTTTGCTGCCCTGTAGGCGGTGCAGTTGATACTTGTGGAGCTGGTGTTGTGATTGTTGTTGCTGCGCTGTAGGCGGTGCAGTTGATACTTGAGGAACTGGTGTTGTGATTGTTGTTGCTGCCCTTTATGCGGTGCAGTTGATACTTGTGGAGCTGGTGTTGTGATTGTTGTTGCTGCCCTGTAGGTGGTGCAGTTGATACTTGTGGAGCTGGTGTTGTGATTGTTGTTGCTGCCCTGTAGGCGGTGCAGTTGATACTTGTGGAGCTGGTGTTGTGATTGTTGTTGCTGCACTGTAGGCGGTGCAGTTGATACTTGAGGAGCTGGTGTTGTGATTGTTGTTGCTGCGCTGTAGGCTGTGCAGTTGATACTTGAGGAGCTGGTGTTGTGATTGTTGTTGCTGCCCTGTAGGCGGTGCAGTTGCCGTTGCTCTACAAGCAAGGCCGTCTGCTGGCCTACCGACTGCTGTGTGTGCTCACAGTACGCTCTGTCGACATCCCTCCGTCCGCCGACTACCTCAGTCGATTCTACCATGTATTACACCAGGGGCTAGTCAACTCAGACCAGGTAACTACCTCACACTCCCTGACACCCCCATATCCCCCCACCCCTTGCCTCCATACATTCCACACCCCCACACCCCACATACTCCCACGTCCCCACACTCCCACACACTTCACACCCACACACCCACACACCCACACATCCACACACTTCACACCCACACATCCACACACTTCACACCCACACATCCACACACTTCACACCACCACAACCCCATGCCCCTATGCCCCCACACCAGCCCCTCATACCCACATGCCCCCACACCTACACACCCCCGTAGCCCCACACGCCTTGACTACCTCAGTCACTTAATTCATCCTACACCAGGGGCTAGTCAATGCAGACCAGGTAACTACCCCACCCCCTAACCCCTACACCCTAATGCCCTCACCCCCTGACTACACGAGTCATTCTATCATGTCCATCATCAGGGGTTTGCATAAATTGTTAATTCAGTATGAACAGTGTGCTGAGATGTTTTTGCATGGAACAGACATGGAATTTTATAGTTGTTCAAGTATACAAACCCAGCTCCTCTGCCCCTTCCCTGCTACACATGGCCAGCTACCCCTGACCAACTAACCTGTTCACTAGTTATCTACCAGCTATGTGTCAGCTTGCCAACAGCTATTTAGTTATTGTATATTTTTATTGTGGTATGTATTGGTAGATATTTTAGAACAGGTTTGTGTAACTCACCTTGATAACTTTCCTATATTTACTCATTTGGTGTTTGCTTTGTGATTGTGTAACAACTTGAGACAAACTCGGCTTTACTTAATTGGACCAAAGGCAGTTTGGTAACATGTCACAGTCGATAACTATTTTGTATTATTGACCTGTATAGATCCGAATCGCTTGAACATGTGTGCCCATCATGCAGTGCATATTGCGATTGGATTGAGCGAGATGTTGTCATTGAGCTTCCTTGTGCAGGAGAGTACAAATGAGTTGGTTCGGCACTGCGGTCCGCGGTTCTTCTCACTGCCACTGCCTGGTGCCACCATGCTCATGCTAGACTTCATCCACGCCGCAAATACCATCACTGCCACAGGCGACCTCAAACAGGTAGGGTTATGTCTGTTGTCCTTTTAACCTTTTATTATTCATCTGGGAGTAATTTCAATAACGACTTGCATGTCAGGATCTTGTGCTTGCCGTTGAAACAAAACCAGGTGTTCTCACATTCCAGAATCATTATGTTAACGATGAAGAGATCCATCTATTTCCTTGTGCAAGGTGCCTGTGTTACCAAGGTGACCGTCAAATGAGGTTTGACTGTTCTTCCTTCGAACGTTCTTTGGCCAGTGATTAATGTAAACAAAACATTTAAAAACTACAGTTGAACCTCACGTTACCGTCACCTCAATAATACAGCCACCTCGCAATTAAGGTCACTGTAGGCGAGTCCAAAATGACTTACATAACAATCAAGTATAGGAAATTAGTTCCACTAATACGGTCACCTCGCTAGGTCAAGTCATTTTTGTCCAGCCGCGAGAGTGGCCTGAATAGAGCGGTTCCACTTACTTTTAAATGTCTACAATTTACACCTCTGTCTCACCGTGTACTTGTGTTGTGGCAGGTCCCGCGGGTCGAGGCGATGTCCATCCTCGGCTCTCTGCTGTGTTTCCCCAACCACCTTGGAGAGCTGCCTGTCCTCCAGCCCAAGTCAGGCGACCTGACCATCATGCAGTGTGGGGACGTCAAGGTACGTCTGTCAGTCTAACTTCAACCGTGTCCTTAGGTGTCACGTATTACATTTGTGGGACACCCTCCAAACAAGAAGGACACAAAAAGACTTAGCATATCGTATGAACTGGAACAAAACCTTGTAGATATCTCACTAAAACAATATATCAAACACAACATAAAAATGCTCACAAAACATGGTAAACAGTTCCTGCAAATCAGGCACTCGCAGACATATTTGGAAATAGTTTCTTCCTAGCCACAATAAAAGAGTGGAATTCTCTACCTCTGAGCATTCCTCCATGTAAATCACTGAATTCACTCCAGAGTAATCTCATCCAACATCTAGAAAATTAAACCAAATGATCCACTATGCGCAGTGACATGATGTGTTCATCTGCCAAGATTTACTGACCCGAATAGTTGAGCTGTGCCAATCTCAAGAGATCCAGTCAGTGTGAGGACTCATAGCAAACCAGTTGATGGAAGCAATCATCCAGACATGTAGTGCACATGGCAGGCTCATGAAATTGATCGTTGTGATTTCAGGAACACATCGTCAACGTTCTCTTGAAGTCGGGGAAAAGGGAACCGGATAGTCTGGCCAGGTAAGTTTCACTGCAAAAACACGTTTGTTACAATGAACAAACATATTCACTCAGTTCACGTGGAATATTTTCTATAAAAGTGAGTAACTGTGACCACACGTGTACTGCAGCTTCAGTGTTATTGTGAATACTGAGTGATCGAATAACAACATGCCTTTGTATGGTAGGAAAAAATTGCTCGAATGATTTTGTGTTTGTGAAATGTGGGTATTTTCATGAATGCGTGATTTTATCCGAGTTAAACAAATAAGATTGCGGGACAGATTTTTGTTTTAATAGTATGTATATAGTTTATTTTACATTTAGGTTATTGTTATGGAATCACTATATGAATGATGTTGTTTGTAGATGGGTTTGTTCCATAAATTGTTACTATACCAAGATACTATTCAACCATGGTTTGTCCCAGTGTCATGGTATATTTAGTTCGCAGATTCTGTTGTTGTGCATGTGCCACTGTATGTTTACTTCTACATTTTCTGTTGTTGTGTGTATGCCACTGTATGGTTAGTTCTATCTTTCCTGTTGTTTGGTGTGTGTGTGCCACTGTATGTTTGGTTCTGTCCTGTCAGG
This sequence comes from Escarpia spicata, assembly GCA_963995525.1. Lineage (NCBI taxonomy): Eukaryota > Metazoa > Annelida > Polychaeta > Sabellida > Siboglinidae > Escarpia > Escarpia spicata. Next base: position 63,874,236 of record OZ023211.1, read on the forward strand.
TGCATTGCCATCAGCAGTCTGGGTATATTTATGTATGAGGAGCTCAGCCATGACATCATGCACCCAAAGCTCAAGGAGGCCGTCAACACACTCCTCTCCACTCTCAAGGTATACTTTAGCCCGCTTTCCCCTTTGTAGGTATTTGCTGGAAAAATTATTAAAGTTTAATTTGTGACAGTCTATTAATCATGCTTTGAATAATAACTTATACTAGTGTATCCTTCTGACAGATGAGGTAAAAGAAGTGTATCAAAGATTCAAAAATTATTTAACTTTTAAGTAAATTTCCTAGTCTAGAGAATATATATAACAGTTAGACCTACTTTATTCAATGATGTAGTCACTAACACTAAATATGTGACCTTGACAAAAGGCGGTGAATGGTGTAATAAAATGCATAACACGGTAGTGCTGTCATCAAGGCCCTGCTGCCAAGTGACAACATTTTGGTGTGTATTTCAGTTCAACAACAAGTCGGTGGCGCAGGTCGCTGCCCATATGTTGTTGCTGCTGTGTGATCACATTCCTATCTTCCTGGAGAAGGACGCCGAGATTCCATGCAAGATAATCGAGGTAACACTCCAAGGAATAGGGGATAGTTTTACTATTGTGATAGTATTGTGATAGTGTCACAACTATTGTGATAGTGTCACAACTATTGTGATATTGTCACAACTATTGTGATAGTGTCACAACCATTGTGATAGTATTGTGATAATGTCACAACTGTTGCGATAGTATGGTGATAGTGTCACAACTATTGTGATAGTGTCACACCTATTGTGATAGTGTCACAACTATTGTGATAGTGTCACAACTATTGTGATAGTGTGCTCTGTTTATGTGTGCTCCATCGACATGTTTACATTTGTTCCATCAGAGGGACTTGATCAAACTTCCATCTATCCGATTTTCCTTTATCACTATACTATGGGTACATAAAAGAGTGCTGGCCAGAACAAATTTGAGGTTGTTCCTTTTAAGGTGATGTTCCTTATGTCAGGAATCATAACAAAAATCCAGTGTATGTGTCAATTCATGTTGATGCATGACATGAAAAGCCTTTTATATTGAAATAGAAATTCCATTTGTGCATATCAGTCATGAATTACTGGTTGTTTTCAGACTATTTGCAACACGATATCAGCCTTGCTGCCTTCAACTAATCATTCCAACTCCCCTGAGGACAAGAGGGTAAGTGTCACTTGTGCTTCCTCATCAGTCCATGCAAACTTATGTTGTGGACAACCAGTGTATGATCGTAAAGATAGTACAGTGGTCGTTAACTTACCCACTTTACATGTCAAGAGTTTTGTGCTCAAGACACGGATCTGGTATGGTGCGTTTGGTGCAGATACCTGACTCTCAACATTGGTCATTGTATATCCCTCGTAACTTGGATGATTGACTTGAAGTCGGTCCTGTCTTGTTAATTGGGACATGTAAGAACTACTGAGGACATGCAAGCCATATTTGTGGCTGTGGTCTTGTTATAAAACTGGGATTGATCTCATTTTTATGATGGTGACATGCAATTTTGTGAAGTCATCAAAGCTCAAGTTGGGATTGGTGCAAGTCAATGGTCGCACCTTGCAGTGTCTAGACACCTGGGCACTGTTTCACTAACATTCTTACAAACTCATAGTCCTCATTTTGCTCATCAAAATCAATTTTGCTCCTTAACAGTGATCTTGTATACTGACAACTGTCAACACCAGGGTGCGCCACCAGAACACTTTGACCGGTGTGTCACGGAGATGGTGTCCTTGATGACACGGCAGTGGTATTTTGTATCTTTAATAAAGCTCCTTAAATTTCCCACTGGATTCTGTTTAATGACAGATTTTCCTTATAAGGTCTTTATCTTAGTGAGACGGTCCATTGACTCATGTAAAACACACACATAATTTACTCTCAGACATCATGGATGAATGACACTTTATGTCAACAACAACAACAAACAATAATAAAGTAGCTAATTATTAAATTATAGATAATACAATTGTCGAAAAGGACATAATTGGATAAAGATCCCTTGTGTAAATATGTGCGTTGTGTTTGCTGTAGTTGCTAGTGTCGATCATGTTCTGTCTGCTGGAGTGGTGTATGCGAGTACCCCTGGAGCCATTCCTCCTCGACACAGCAGCCGGAGCACACAAGAGTCTGCTCTACAAGACATTCAAGGTAGGTAGATAGGCAGTGTCCACTGGCAAATGGAATTTTTGCCTTTCAGTGTGGCAGTCAGTTACAAAAATACCTAAAGATCTTGTGGGTGTTGAGAAATTAACACTATTGAAATACTATGTCATAACGACAATTTGTAATAAATAATTGCAAGTAAAAACTATTTGATTAGCATACATAACCAAAGGCAGGCCTGTCATACCTTTGTGTTATAGTACTTAAATAGTATTAGAAGCTTTATTTCACAATAGTGACCATGTCATTTTATGGTGTGATTGTCAGTGGCCCGTCAGACACTCCTACATCCACAGTTATGTAGCCTTCGATCAAATATATATTCGTGGGATGGTCACAGGTTGAGATGACCAGTGGCATAATTGACCCCACTTTTAAGGGTTAGCCTCAGTTATATATAGTGTAATGCGTCAGCGGGTAGTGTTGGTTTTAGATTTGGTGTGGTTGACTGATGTGCTTGGCTAGTATTATACTGTGCAGTAGGTCTATGGTGATTTTAGCAGTAATGACAATGTTTGATATATAATATCATGTATACCAATACTGCTTGTGTTATGTGCCGAAATGTGGGCTCTGTCAACCTGAGGTACAGGAGACTAGTATGGGCTCAGTCACAGGCCTGGCCTTGGGATGTCGAGCCCACATTTCTCTCTTATCACATTAATAAATAAACGTCATTCATTTGGCCTTTTTTCATCACTATATTTGACTTTGTGTTGTTGCTTGCATAAATACAATTCACAACAACAACATATTACATGAAAAATATAAATAATAAATACATATATAAAATGTCATTAAAAATGTCTAAAACATTTCTAAAAACATGAATCAATTTACCAGTTCTACAAAGAAAGAAAGAAAAAAAAAGTTATTACAAACAATTTACATGAGTCACATGTCACAAACACACAGCTGATAAACGGCAGGTATTGAAATGGTTAAATTTATTTTATGGGAAAACTATTTTCAGGTGCTGGACTACGTAGTCACTGGCCCCCTTGGCACCCTGACGCCCCGCAGTAGCTTCCCTGACTACTCCTCCACTGACAGCGAGATCGAGAACGTCAGGGAAACAAGTCACAGCATCCCTTCTACCCCGAAGAGTCCTGTAGACACACTGCCGGAGTACGCAGGGCGTGCTCATAAACCCTCGGCACCGCCGACATCGGCGACACAGTCGGACAAGAGGGCAGTCGGGGGGAGCAATAAGAGTGGGGGCGTGGAGAACAATATGCTCAAATTGGCAGCTCGAACTGTGAGTATCAGTTTGGCACAGCTGAGCTGACGGGGGACATAGTGGATGGGTGTTGGGGAAGATCTCAAAACTTTGAAATTCGAAAATGAATTTGGTTTCATGAAGAAGAGACTGTAATGATCTATGTTTATTGTATTTTTGTATAAAATATGATTTAGTTTGTGATCACGGTTGATAGGGTTGACAGTCCAGTCGAACCGTTTAGTTGGTCCGTCCACTTTGCGCTCGGTTATTTGGTATTCCATGTTCCTTCCACCGTGCACAGAATGATTGAATATCACACGCATCCTTTCACTTGTATAAATAAAGTTACTTACTTACTTACTTGTATATCCAAAGAATATTTGCATCAGAATCCTGCTGCAAATGTTATTATCTTTATATTAATATGCTAACTTTAGAGTCTTAAGTGCATCTCCTCTGCCAGGTCCACTCGTCTCTGTGTTCATTCGCTTCCTTCCACTCATAGTTATTTAGCATTATTTACTGATGTATTTTTGATAAGCCGTGCTTTTCTTAAGGGCCATTCTCCTACCTGTGCTGTGTCAGACAGGCCGTGTCAGAACAACAACTAAGAGTGGACGTTATGTTCCCGCCTCAACTCATGTCACCTCCCAGTTAGGTAGTGTGGACGTTAAGTTCCCGGCCCTGCTCATGTCACCTCTCCCAGTTAGGTGGTGTGGACGTTATGTTCCCGGCTCAACTCATGTCACCTCTCCCAGTTAGGTGGTGTGGACGTTAAGTTCCCGGCCCTGCTCATGTCACCTCTCCCAGTTAGGTGGTGTGGACATTATGTTCCCGGCTCAACTCATGTCACCTCTCCCAGTTAGGTGGTGTGGACGTTATGTTCCCGGCTCAACTCATGTCACCTCTCCCAGTTAGGTGGTGTGGACGTTATGTTCCCGGCTCAACTCATGTCACCTCTCCCAGTTAGGTAGTGTGGATGTCGCGTCATCAGCCGAGACCCAGCATCTTGTTCTACTCCACACGGAGCTGATGTCACCTCTCCCACTTACCACCAGAGGGCGTCACTTTGGGAACAAGTCTTAAAACATCAGAATACTGTAATCGTATTAACAGCTGCCTTTTGTTTGATGCTCTGTGGGTGGGTGTAAGTAAGTCATTGATACGTCGGTGTGTGTGTGTAGGTGATGATCAAACTAGTCAACCATCTTGGTCACTTTCCAATGGGCGGTGGTGCGGCGCAACTCCACAGCAACGTGTTGGAGAGTGACGACTCTGACACTCTGGAAGGGGCGGAACTCGTTCATGACATCTTCAACGCACCAAATGTACAGGTATAAACTCATTAGTGCTGTCTTCTGCAGTTGTAGAAAACTTTCAATTTGTTTACCAGGCCAGAACTTTGAATAAACACTACCCAGAATAACCCTTTATTTCTCTGGTAATCCTTTTGACGAGTTATTGGTTAATTGATTTTTTTTTACCTTGCCTAACCTAGTCTGGAAAATTTGACAAATTTTATGTCAATAAAGAATACATTATTCCAACAACACGGCCTTTTTTATGTAATAAATCACAGGTTAGCATCAAACACACAACAAATTTTAGGATCCAAGTTCTTTCCTGCTACTTGCATTTTCTATTGTAATTTTGCAAGGGGAAATTATATTGTTTTTGTCTGATTGCAGTTTTTTGTTCTAAAAAACATGACGCTGATATCGTTTGTGGAGCTTCCAGCCCAGGTGAGTAGATACTAGTTTACTTCTTTATTCTGTAACACAAGAACATACATCTTTCAGTTACTGTTAATCTAGAGGTTCACATTATCGGAAGGCATCGTCATAGACAACACCATTACAAGTACATTGATGTACAGTGTCATAAAATAGAGTGTCATCAAGTTGTGTCTGTACTGTGGATTGTTGACCATGATAAACTGGCTTCTCCATTGTAATCTTCTCTACGGAGAATGGATAGACAACATGAAGAATTTCCCAGCACCCATTGTAGCATTGTCGGATGTGCTGGGTATGTGATTTGATAATTGAATTTCAAATGTTTGAAGTTAATTTCCTGTAACCCATGATAAAGATTAGAAACTTGATCTTCTACTCTTGTAATATACATAATACCAAAAATAGATAAGCGAGTGAAAATTAAGAATTCGAAATACGTCCAAAACATTAAATTCTACAGTTGCTAGTACCATCACGGCTCGTCCTATCCCGACAATCTTGGTATCATTTGAAAGGATGCACTTTTTGTTATTCTAGCATCATCTAGATTTCCTGGTAACCGTCTATAGAGCATCCATAAACGGACTTACAATTGTGCCGTTTTCGGTGTTCTGTACGGTTCCGAACAATGTTGGCAGCGGGTACTAAGTACACTAATCATCCGATTGCGGCACAGTTTTCCTTATTTGCATGGGTTCAGACATGCGCACTTCACCATTTCTTGATTTCATTTTGTAAGCTCCACCCCCTTTAAACGGTAGCGAAACTGACAAGCTTCGATGGCAAAGAAACCTATATATATCTATACGTCAGCGTGACGTCACAATAACATATGCCAACCAACGGAAGGGTCAACATTGGTTGCATTGGTTGGTTGATATACGTCAGCGTGACGTCACAATAACATATGCCAACCAACGGAAGGGTCAACATTGGTTGCATTGGTTGGTTGATATACGTGACTGTGACGTCACAATAACATATGCCAACCAACGGAAGGGTCAACATTGGTTGCATTGGTTGGTTGATATACGTGACTGTGACGTCACAATAACATATGCCAACCAACGGAAGGGTCAACATTGGTTGCATTGGTTGGTTGATATACGTCAGCGTGACGTCACAATAACATATGCCAACCAACGGAAGGGTCAACATTGGTTGCATTGGTTGGTTGATATACGTCAGCGTGACGTCACAATAACATATGCCAACCAACGGAAGGGTCAACATTGGTTGCATTGGTTGGTTGATATACGTGACTGTGACGTCACAATAACATATGCCAACCAACGGAAGGGTCAACATTGGTTGCATTGGTTGGTTGATATACGTGACTGTGACGTCACAATAACATATGCCAACCAACGGAAGGGTCAACATTGGTTGCATTGGTTGGTTGATATACGTGACTGTGACGTCACAATAACATATGCCAACCAACGGAAGGGTCAACATTGGTTGCATTGGTTGGTTGATATACGTCAGCGTGACGTCACAATAACATATGCCAACCAACGGAAGGGTCAACATTGGTTGCATTGGTTGCATTGGTTGGTTGATATACGTCAGCGTGACGTCACAATAACATATGCCAACCAACGGAAGGGTCAACATTGGTTGCATTGGTTGGTTGATATACGTCAGCGTGACGTCACAATAACATATGCCAACCAACGGAAGGGTCAACATTGGTTGCATTGGTTGGTTGATATACGTCAGCGTGACGTCACAATAACATATGCCAACCAACGGAAGGGTCAACATTGGTTGCATTGGTTGGTTGATATACGTCAGCGTGACGTCACAATAACATATGCCAACCAACGGAAGGGTCAACATTGGTTGCATTGGTTGGTTGATATACGTCAGCGTGACGTCACAATAACATATGCCAACCAACGGAAGGGTCAACATTGGTTGCATTGGTTGGTTGATATACGTCAGCGTGACGTCACAATAACATATGCCAACCAACGGAAGGGTCAACATTGGTTGCATTGGTTGGTTGATATACGTGACTGTGACGTCACAATAACATTTGCCAACCAACGGAAGGGTCAACATTGGTTGCATTGGTTGGTTGATATACGTGACTGTGACGTCACAATAACATATGCCAACCAACGGAAGGGTCAACATTGGTTGCATTGGTTGGTTGATATACGTCAGCGTGACGTCACAATAACATATGCCAACCAACGGAAGGGTCAACATTGGTTGCATTGGTTGGTTGATATACGTGACTGTGATGTCACGCCTACTTGGAGTATGTCGGTTTAGCCGCCATTTGAAAGTGGGTGAAGCTTATCAGGAGTTTACCTGGATGTTTGTGTTCAAGGATCCCCAGGGCCCCCGGCCTTCTTTTGAGCAACTTAACAAAATAACATGCCTTGTTACAATATACTGCTATTTGGACTTCAAAAATGCCCTCAAATCAATGTTTTATAACAATGTACTGTATATCTGAGACAATGTGAAATGGTGGCATAAACACAATGAGGTATCAAATCGGTTCGATTGTTGGACGAGTGACTGGCGCGATCGGCCCCGGGAGTCAGGATTGGATGAGTGACTGGCGCGATCGGCCCCAGGAGTCAGGATTGGATGAGTGACTGGCGCGATCGGCCCCAGGATGGGAGTCAGGATTGGATGAGTGACTGGCACGATCGGCCCCGGGAGTCAGGATTGGATGAGTGACTGGCACGATCGGCCCCAGGAGTCAGGATTGGATGAGTGACTGGCACGATCGGCCCCAGGAGTCAGGATTGGATGAGTGACTGGCACGATCGGCCCCGGGAGTCAGGATTGGATGAGTGACTGGCACGATCGGCCCCGGGAGTCAGGATTGGATGAGTGACTGGCGCGATCGGCCCCGGGAGTCAGGATTGGATGAGTGGCTGGCACGATCAGCCCCGGGAGTCAGGATTGGATGAGTGACTGGCGCGATCGGCCCCCGGGAGTCAGGATTGGATGAGTGATTGGCACGATCGGCCCCGGGATGGGAGTCAGGATTGGATGAGTGACTGGCACGATCGGCCCCAGGATGGGAGTCAGGATTGGATGAGTGACTGGCACGATCGGCCCCGGGATGGGAGTCAGGATTGGATGAGTGGCTGGTACAATCGGCCCAGGGATGGGAGTCAGGATTGGATGAGTGACTGGCACGATCGGCCCCGGGATGGGAGTCAGGATTGGATGAGTGACTGGCACGATCGGCCCCGGGAGTCAGGATTGGATGAGTGACTGGCATGATCGGCCCCAGGATGGGAGTCAGGATTGGATGAGTGACTGGCACGATCGGCCCCGGGATGGGAGTCAGGATTGGATGAGTGGCTGATACAATCGGCCCCGGGATGGGAGTCGGGATCGAATGAGTGACTGGCACGATCGGCCCCGGGATGGGAGTCAGGATGGGATGAGTGACTGGCGCGATCGGCCCCGGGATGGGAGTCGGGATTGGATGAGTGACTGGCACAATCGGCCCCGGGATGGGAGTCGGGATTGGATGAGTGACTGGCACGATCGGCCCCGGGAGTCAGGATTGGATGAGTGACTGGCATGATCGGCCCCAGGATGGGAGTCAGGATTGGATGAGTGGCTGGTACGATCGGCCCAGGGATGGGAGTCAGGATTGGATGAGTGAATGGCACGATCGGCCCCGGGATGGGAGTCAGGATTGGATGAGTGACTGGCACGATCGGCCCCGGGATGGGAGTCAGGATTGGATGAGTGACTGGCACGATCGGCCCCGGGATGGGAGTCGGGATCGAATGAGTGACTGGCACGATCGGCCCCGGGATGGGAGTCAGGATGGGATGAGTGACTGGGGCGATCGGCCCCGGGATGGGAGTCGGGATTGGATGAGTGACTGGCACAATCGGCCCCGGGATGGGAGTCAGGATGGGATGAGTGACTGGCGCGATCGGCCCCGGGATGGGAGTCGGGATCGAATGAGTGACTGGCACGATCGGCCCCGGGATGGGAGTCAGGATGGGATGAGTGACTGGGGCGATCGGCCCCGGGATGGGAGTCAGGATGGGATGAGTGACTGGCGCGATCGGCCCCGGGATGGGAGTCGGGATTGGATGAGTGACTGGGGCGATCGGCCCCGGGATGGGAGTCGGGATTGGATGAGTGACTGGCACAATCGGCCCCGGGATGGGAGTCGGGATCGGAGTGCTTGCACTCTCTATTGTCTCCGTACGGTCTGTAGTTTCTTTAACAAGCGGTTAGTCATACAAAAGAAGGTTTGTAAGTCGCTTTATTTTTCATTTCTACACCTCAAATAAATTAGGAATTCTTAAAACGCACAGTAATTGCGTTCAAACACTGAAGCCTGAACGGACATGTGCATGGATTGGAATGGAATTCTGGTTTACGAATCGGTCCCTAGAGGCGCTCCGCAAAACTACGTGCAGGGCGATGCCACATGGAGGATTCAGCACCCTTAAGAATCGGGAAGCATACGCCTACGGGAATGGTTATGTGGAAGGACTCGTGAAAATAAATACCAAACGAACTGATTCGGTAGTAAACTACCAGATTAAAGGCATTCATATTCAATATATATTTTTGTTACATGTCACTGATATGCATGCATCCCATGGGACGCAACGATTATTACACGTTCAGGTACTGTTTCTATGTGCATAGGACACAGGATCTTGCATCATATAAAACCCTGGCTTATAGCATGAAATCAGATAGTGGTGCCTCAATTGGTAGATTGGTGAACTGTGTAAACAAACCAACATCGTTCGCAGTGTCTAAGACACCGGAACGGGCACAGTTGTAGGTCCGTTTATAGTATATTTTAGGAATGATTATCAGGAAACCATTTATATGTTTGAATAGCAGAAAGTGTAAATTTGAGAACGATATCAAGATTGTTGGGATCAGACAAACCGTAATGGTTCTAGCAGTCGATCAAAAAAGCATTTCTGGGATGTGTTTCAAGTTGTTTGCTTATTTATTTTTGATAATATACTGGAAATGTTGCCATGACAGGATGAGTAGGTTTTAATATGACACTATTAAAATTGGCTATGTCACGAGGAACCTGTTATTGTAAATCTGTGCGACCGTACGGTTGTTGTAGCTGAGATTGATGTATGGTTCCAGTCGAACCTGCCAGGGGGCACTATGACAGCGAGTCTGACTACGGGAAAGACAATTACACGAGCCATCATTCGTGACCTGGCCGGACGCTTTTGTTGGGACAGTGCTGTCTTGTACGGCCCACTCCGGTGTAGAGCAGGCTCCTACCCCGCAGGTAAACCCTTAGCATGCACTGAATATTTGTGGGCATCTGACTAGAATGAAGCCAGTGTGTGTGGTGTGGGAGGGGGGTAGGTTTTAGGGTAAAGTTTTAGATGGTTTGCGTCTTGGGTGTTACACATTCAGGGATTCATTTACAACCATTCGGAAGAAAAGTAACGCCTTTGTTTTTTTTTATTTGCTGTTTGTTGAGGGTTTGTATCGGTTCCATACCATACTTTAGATGGATGTAAACTGATTGTTCATAATGTTATGTGTATTGCAATTGTTCTAAGGATCACTGATCAGTTGGGAGATAGCGTGCATGCAAGCACGCACATGCATGCAAGTGTACGTGGAGCTGTGATTCTTGTTTCCTACAAATTGTTTGTTGTTTGAGAAGTGTGGATAGGCGGACAAAAGCAATAAGTACAGATTGTTGGAGATTGGCAAGTTACGACCCTCATGACCCCTTCGTCAGTTCAAAGCTTGGTTAAGGTTAACTGTACAAAATAGTTTATTTTTTAATGACAAAACTGTATTTTTGTATATTTATGCTTTCGACATTTGTGAATATTATTCGCATGTCATGTATTTATTGATGCAAAAACACACATGCACGCATACACACTGTTACACAAAGATACACTCTTATACACACATTGCATATGGCCCACATCATGCACGCACACACGCATAGACACACAGACACACACACACACACACACACACACACACACACACACACACACACACACACACACACACACACACACACACACACACACACAGTACACAAACACACACAGTACACACGCATAGACACACACGCACACACACGCACACACACACAGTACACACTGCATACACACACTGTACATTAAACACCACATGCACACTCGACATACATGTTCACAATCATTCAAGCAATTATTTCTGCATCTGATAGCTATCCTACTCCGCATTGCTAATGCACTTGGAAGTAGCTTGTTAATCTGAAGCCTATGGATCAATCACAATACATCGCCTCCGTCATCATTACACCAATGTATATGCATATTATGGGATTGTTTGCCCCAATGCTGGCCTGCTAGATGCTGCGTGCGTTCTTGCGACGTTACTCACACAGGTCTTGTTTGTTTGTTTGTACTCTGAGCCGCTGCTTTGCCGTGTAGTGTTGTTAAGGTAAGCTGCGAGTCACCATCGGTGTCTGTGTCGGTTCACTTCATTCTGTCGTGTGTTTGTGCAAAGTCACTACCGTCGACGTCAGCCGAGTCACCCACGTCTGGCTATCCTCCTCTACCTTCCCTGGCTGGGGGGTATCCTGTCTATGGATCTCTCCTGCCCTCCCTGACAATCTACTCACAGTCTGGTTCCCTCCACCCCACATTGCAATCCACCCTTGGTTCATTAGCCTGCGGATGTCTCTGTATTTTTGGCACAGATCCAGTCTTAAGCATATCAGAACCTTCATACAGTGAGACTGTTTCTGCGTCTTCACACGTCCCAGCAGTGACATGTCATATGTCAGTCCAGCCAGACTCATAAAGATGTCACAATAGTTGAGGTGAGAATTTTGCCTTGGTAACTCACTCATATAGGTAGTCGTCTTCTAGAAAGAATACCATGTGAAGACATTGCCGTTTCCATTGAAACTTATGTCCCACTCATTGTTACCAAAAGTCTTGTGACTTTATTTCCTGTAATTTATTCCTAACCAAAAGTGACTTTATAGCCGTAACATACCTGACCCTGCTTCTGCCCCTGCTGTCCTAGTGACTCCGTGTGGAGTGGAGCCAGACGCTGGGTCTCGGCTGATGACGCGACGTCCACACTGGCTAACTGGGAGAGGTGACATCGATGGAGCCGGGAACATAATGTCCACTATTAGTTGTAGTTCTGACACATCACATATGACATGTCATGTTACTGACACAGCACTGCCTGATTGACACAAATAACATCTGACATAAGTACTGCCTGTGGCACAAATAATATCTGACACATCAAGTTACTGACATATTACTGCCAGTCTGACACTTCACATCTGACACATCAAGTTACTGACATAGTACTGCCTGTCTGACACTTCACATCTGACACATCAAGTTACTGACACATTACTGCCTGTCTGACACTTCACATCTGACACATCAAGTTACTGACACATTACTGCCTGTCTGACACTTCATATCTGACACGTCAAGTTACTGACACATTACTGCCTATCTGACACTTCACATTTGATATGTCAAGTTACTGACACATTACTGCCTATCTGACACTTCACATTTGACATGTCAAGTTACTGACACATTACTGCCTGTCTGACACTTCATATCTGACACGTCAAGTTACTGACACAATATTGTCTGTGACGCATCATATCTGACATGTCAAGTTACTGACCCAGCATGAACACAGCTTTGTCTCTCTGACACTGCCATAATACTGTCTCACTGATGCACTTTGGACAGTAGTACACTCTCACTGACTTAGTACTGTCTCACTGATGCACTTTGGACAGTAGTACACTCTCCCTGACTTAGTACTGTCTCACTGATGCACTTTGGACAGTAGTACACTCTCCCTGACTTAGTACTGTCTCACTGATGCACTTTGGACAGTAGTACACTCTCCCTGACTTAGTACTGTCTCACTGATGCACTTTGGACAGTAGTACACTCTCCCTGACTTAGTACTGTCTCACTGATGCACTTTGGACAGTAGTACACTCTCCCTGACTTATTACTGTATCACTGATGCACTTTGGACAGTAGTACACTCTCACTGACTTAGTACTGTCTCACTGATGCACTTTGGACAGTAGTACACTCTCCCTGACTTATTACTGTATCACTGATGCACTTTGGACAGTAGTACACTCTCACTGACTTAGTACTGTCTCACTGACACAGCATTCGCTGGTGTGTTTACTATTCCATAGAATTTTTTGGTTTTGTTTAGTTCATGTTATTTGGTTTTGTCTTCAGTCAAGTTGCAGTTGTACTGAGCACGTAGCGAGTGATCTTGAACCTTCGTCGTAGTAGCATGTCACTCTGTCGATGTCGTTCTGACATTGGATGTTGGGTAGCTACTCCTATTTGTTGTGTCCTGGTAGCTGTTGTGACATAGCAGTGTCAAGCAGTTGTGCCACACGCCAATGTTGTACGGCGCAACTGTACATATTTAGAAACTAACTTAGCCTAATTCAGTAAGTAACAGATCCAACAAGTTAATGTTGCTAAAGTTTCAGAGGCTTTCTCTTGGAAAATATTGACACCGTCAATTTGAGCCCCAAAATAACACAAGACATTGTGTATGATCGCTTGACATCCAACAAAGAACATTGTGAATAAATGCCGGACAATTAATCAAGTCTGGCATTGTATTTTTGGGCACTGATATTGCGGACTATCAGAAATCAACCTGAAATAAACAGTAAACGCAATACACAATAAACTGTGTAGCAATAAGTGAGTGCATAGACTGCACACAGGGAAGTTTCTGCAAAATATCGTGTTAGCTCAGTTTGACTCATGAACCAGTGCGAGCTGATTCAACATACACACATGTAAATATATACTTTTTTATAACCGCCACCACGTAAAGCAGAATCATGGCAGGCTCCATGCATCATATTAATTCAAGGTGCACTTTTAAATATACAATGTTTGTAAATCACCTTTAGACTTTTTAACGATTCCGAATCTGAGATCTTTCAACTTCACTGCTTCCAAAACAACTACAATGAGAACTATAATGTCGTCACCAAACCCAGACAACCTACCAACTCTGCCACCACCCACTACATTTACAGTCCTATCTGAAAAAAGCATTGCACACCTAAAATGTCTTAAATCTAGCAGCTCCACCGGACTACTACCCGGTAGTCATTCTACCACCACACAGACCTAGTACAGACAGTACAGACAGTACAGACAGTACAGACAGTACAGACAGTACAGACAGGACGACAACTAAACTCACTCTTCTGCTATGCATCATACTGTCGGGAGATGACCAAGTAAACCCAGGCCCCACTAAATGTCACACATGTAAAAAATCAATAACATCCAATGGACCCAGCCTAACGTGTAGTGACTGCAGCAGGACATGGCACATCAAATGTGCTGGGATATCCCTACATGACTACAATAACACCCACAGAAACCTAAACACACCACGGCATTGTTCCAATTGACTACAATAACACCCACAGAAACCTAAACACACCACGGCATTGTTCCAATTGACTACAATAACACCCACAGAAACCTAAACACTCCATGGCATTGTTCCAATTGACTACAATAACACCCACAGAAACCTAAACACTCCACGGCATTGTTCCAATTGACTACAATAACACCCACAGAAACCTAAACACACCATGGCATTGTTCCAATTGACTACAATAACACCCACAGAAACCTAAACATACCAAGGCATTGTTCCAATTGACTACAATAACACCCACAGAAACCTACACACACCACGGCATTGTTCCAATTGACTACAATAACACCCACAGAAACCTACACACACCATGGCATTGTTCCAATTGACTACAATAACACCCACAGAAACCTAAACACACCACGGCATTGTTCCAATTGACTACAATAACACCCACAGAAACCTAAACACACCATGGCATTGTTCCAATTGACTACAATAACACCCACAGAAACCTAAACATACCAAGGCATTGTTCCAATTGACTACAATAACACCCACAGAAACCTACACACACCACGGCATTGTTCCAATTGACTACAATAACACCCACAGAAACCTAAACACACCATGGCATTGTTCCAATTGACTACAATAACACCCACAGAAACCTAAACACTCCACGGCATTGTTCCAATTGACTACAATAACACCCACAGAAACCTAAACACACCACGGCATTGTTCCAATTGACTACAATAACACCCACAGAAACCTACACACACCACGGCATTGTTCCAATTGACTACAATAACACCCACAGAAACCTACACACACCACGGCATTGTTCCAATTGACTACAATAACACCCACAGAAACCTAAACATACCAAGGCATTGTTCCAATTGACTACAATAACACCCACAGAAACCTACACACACCACGGCATTGTTCCAATTGACTACAATAACACCCACAGAAACCTACACACTCCATGGCATTGTTCCAATTGACTACAATAACACCCACAGAAACCTACACACACCACGGCATTGTTCCAATTGACTACAATAACACCCACAGAAACCTAAACACACCATGGCATTGTTCCAATTGACTACAATAACACCCACAGAAACCTAAACATACCAAGGCATTGTTCCAATTGACTACAATAACACCCACAGAAACCTACACACACCACGGCATTGTTCCAATTGACTACAATAACACCCACAGAAACCTAAACACTCCATGGCATTGTTCCAATTGACTACAATAACACCCACAGAAACCTAAACACACCACGGCATTGTTCCAATTGACTACAATAACACCCACAGAAACCTAAACACACCACGGCATTGTTCCAATTGACTACAATAACACCCACAGAAACCTACACACACCACGGCATTGTTCCAATTGACTACATTAACACCCACAGAAACCTACACACACCACGGCATTGTTCCAATTGACTACAATAACACCCACAGAAACCTAAACACACCATGGCATTGTTCCAATTGACTACAATAACACCCACAGAAACCTACACACACCACGGCATTGTTCCAATTGACTACAATAACACCCACAGAAACCTAAACACACCATGGCATTGTTCCAATTGACTACAATAACACCCACAGAAACCTACACACACCATGGCATTGTTCCAATTGACTACAATAACACCCACAGAAACCTAAACACACCACGGCATTGTTCCAATTGACTACAATAACACCCACAGAAACCTACACACACCACGGCATTGTTCCAATTGACTACAATAACACCCACAGAAACCTAAACATACCAAGGCATTGTTCCAATTGACTACAATAACACCCACAGAAACCTACACACACCACGGCATTGTTCCAATTGACTACAATAACACCCACAGAAACCTACACACACCACGGCATTGTTCCAATTGACTACAATAACACCCACAGAAACCTAAACATACCAAGGCATTGTTCCAATTGACTACAATAACACCCACAGAAACCTACACACACCACGGCATTGTTCCAATTGACTACAATAACACCCACAGAAACCTACACACTCCATGGCATTGTTCCAATTGACTACAATAACACCCACAGAAACCTACACACACCACGGCATTGTTCCAATTGACTACAATAACACCCACAGAAACCTACACACTCCATGGCATTGTTCCAATTGACTACAATAACACCCACAGAAACCTACACACACCATGGCATTGTTCCAGTTGACTACAATAACACCCACAGAAACCTACACACACCATGGCATTGTTCCAGTTGACTACAATAACACCCACAGAAACCTACACACACCACGGCATTGTTCCAATTGACTACAATAACACCCACAGAAACCTACACACACCACGGCATTGTTCCAATTGACTACAATAACACCCACAGAAACCTAAACACACCATGGCATTGTTCCAATTGACTACAATAACACCCACAGAAACCTAAACACACCACGGCATTGTTCCAATTGACTACAATAACACCCACAGAAACCTACACACACCATGGCATTGTTCCAATTGACTACAATAACACCCACAGAAACCTAAACATACCACAGCATTGTTCCAATTGACTACAATAACACCCACAGAAACCTAAACACACCACGGCATTGTTCCAATTGACTACAATAACACCCACAGAAACCTAAACACACCATGGCATTGTTCCAATTGACTACAATAACACCCACAGAAACCTAAACACACCATGGCATTGTTCCAATTGACTACAATAACACCCACAGAAACCTAAACACACCATGGCATTGTTCCAATTGACTACAATAACACCCACAGAAACCTAAACACACCATGGCATTGTTCCAATTGACTACAATAACACCCACAGAAACCTAAACACACCATGGCATTGTTCCAATTGACTACAATAACACCCACAGAAACCTAAACACACCATGGCATTGTTCCAATTGACTACAATAACACCCACAGAAACCTACACACACCACGGCATTGTTCCAATTGACTACAATAACACCCACAGAAACCTACACACACCAAGGCATTGTTCCAATTGACTACAATAACACCCACAGAAACCTACACACACCAAGGCATTGTTCCAATTGACTACAATAACACCCACAGAAACCTAAACACACCACGGCATTGTTCCAATTGACTACAATAACACCCACAGAAACCTACACACACCATGGCATTGTTCCAATTGACTACAATAACACCCACAGAAACCTAAACATACCACAGCATTGTTCCAATTGACTACAATAACACCCACAGAAACCTAAACACACCATGGCATTGTTCCAATTGACTACAATAACACCCACAGAAACCTACACACACCATGGCATTGTTCCAATTGACTACAATAACACCCACAGAAACCTAAACATACCACAGCATTGTTCCAATTGACTACAATAACACCCACAGAAACCTAAACATACCACAGCATTGTTCCAATTGACTACAATAACACCCACAGAAACCTAAACACACCATGGCATTGTTCCAATTGACTACAATAACACCCACAGAAACCTACACACACCATGGCATTGTTCCAATTGACTACAATAACACCCACAGAAACCTAAACATACCACAGCATTGTTCCAATTGACTACAATAACACCCACAGAAACCTACACACACCACGGCATTGTTCCAGTTGACTACAATAACACCCACAGAAACCTACACACACCATGGCATTGTTCCAATTGACTACAATAACACCCACAGAAACCTAAACATACCACAGCATTGTTCCAATTGACTACAATAACACCCACAGAAACCTACACACACCATGGCATTGTTCCAGTTGACTACAATAACACCCACAGAAACCTAAACACTCCATGGCATTGTTCCAATTGACTACAATAACACCCACAGAAACCTACACACACCACGGCATTGTTCCAGTTGACTACAATAACACCCACAGAAACCTAAACACACCATGGCATTGTTCCAATTGACTACAATAACACCCACAGAAACCTAAACACACCATGGCATTGTTCCAATTGACTACAATAACACCCACAGAAACCTACACACACCACGGCATTGTTCCAGTTGACTACAATAACACCCACAGAAACCTAAACACACCATGGCATTGTTCCAATTGACTACAATAACACCCACAGAAACCTAAACACACCATGGCATTGTTCCAATTGACTACAATAACACCCACAGAAACCTAAACACACCATGGCATTGTTCCAATTGACTACAATAACACCCACAGAAACCTAAACACACCATGGCATTGTTCCAATTGACTACAATAACACCCACAGAAACCTAAACACACCACGGCATTGTTCCAATTGACTACAATAACACCCACAGAAACCTAAACACACCATGGCATTGTTCCAATTGACTACAATAACACCCACAGAAACCTAAACACACCATGGCATTGTTCCAATTGACTACAATAACACCCACAGAAACCTAAACACACCACGGCATTGTTCCAATTGACTACAATAACACCCACAGAAACCTACACACACCATGGCATTGTTCCAATTGACTACAATAACACCCACAGAAACCTAAACACTCCATGGCATTGTTCCAATTGACTACAATAACACCCACAGAAACCTAAACACACCACGGCATTGTTCCAATTGACTACAATAACACCCACAGAAACCTACACACTCCATGGCATTGTTCCAATTGACTACAATAACACCCACAGAAACCTAAACACACCATGGCATTGTTCCAATTGACTACAATAACACCCACAGAAACCTAAACACTCCATGGCATTGTTCCAATTGACTACAATAACACCCACAGAAACCTACACACACCACGGCATTGTTCCAATTGACTACAATAACACCCACAGAAACCTAAACACACCATGGCATTGTTCCAATTGACTACAATAACACCCACAGAAACCTACACACTCCATGGCATTGTTCCAATTGACTACAATAACACCCACAGAAACCTAAACACACCATGGCATTGTTCCAATTGACTACAATAACACCCACAGAAACCTAAACACACCATGGCATTGTTCCAATTGACTACAATAACACCCACAGAAACCTAAACACACCACGGCATTGTTCCAATTGACTACAATAACACCCACAGAAACCTAAACACACCATGGCATTGTTCCAATTGCTCGGCACACCATGGCCTTTGTCACAGGGAAGTCCTAAAAGTTAAATGACAACCATGCAATACAATGCGACTACTGCCAAAATTGGATACACACACTGCTGTAAAATAAACGACAACGAATACAGAAGATTAATTAATTCATCATGCTCGTGGGCTTGCCGCAAATGCGATAGTGTAAACTTCTCAAATTCCTTCTTCAGAGACACACATTTCTAGAGCTAATCCTTTTGATCCACTGGATAGTGGCCACCACAGCCATAATGAAATACATCGCAACACAGCCGAAACTCAAGATCCAGTGTTTGGACCAAATCCCCGAAATGCATCAACCCCCTGAACGACCCAGGAAAACCAAACGAAACACACTCAGTGGTATTCTGATAAACACCAACAGCGTCAAGAGCATTGAAAAGACAACCCAACTAAAGGCAGCAGTCCTATCAAACAATCGCGACATCATATTCCTAGTCGAAACCAAAATAGATTAAAACTATCCCACCTACTCATTTCTACCATCAAACTATGATGCTATCAGAAAGGACAGAGATGTTCGTGGCGGTGGAGTACCTTTTGCGTTGACATCGTTGCAGAACCGCTGCCAGTCCTTAACTCCAATTGTGAAATGGTGTGGACAAAAATCCACTTTGCACAAAACAAATCCATGTACTTTGCATCCTATTACTGATCCCCCCATTGACCACCTCCAATCTCTCGAAGCTCTCCATGAATCTTTGAAACTCCTCCTAACATAGTTATAGCAGGAGATTTTAACAACTGGCGCAACCAACAAACCACAAGCAATAGAACTGCCAGCAAACACAACAAACTACTAGAAATAATGAATGAATTTGGATTGCAAAACATGGTTAATGACCCCACACAAATCGATTCTGGTAATATACTAATCTCAAATCTGTCCATAATCGTCAACATTCACACCACTCCCAGCATGAGTGATCATGAAGCCATATCCTTCAGAGTCAACCTAAACCCAGTTCGCAACAGGAAACCCCACACAGAGTATTTCAATACAAATCTGCAGACTGGGGCAAAGTTAAAGACGGCATAACCTAATTAGCAACAGAATACTTTTGACGTGGACCCTAATTCACAAGACATTAACGCAAACAGGATCTTGTTTCAGACACAACTTGCCACACTGACCAACAATACCATCTCTAGTCACAACACCAAAGCAAAAACCCACCTCCCCTGGATAACACGGAAAATAATAAGAATGCAATGAAAATGCAACAAAAACCACCAAAAAAAAGCAAAACAAACGACTCAATACCAACTGAGAAAAGTTCAAAGAACTCGGAAGGCAAGTCACTAAGGCTGAGCCATATCTTACAAAGATTACGTAAATAACAACATTGTAAACAGCTTAAAAATAAACCCTAAACAATTCTGGTCATTCATCAAAGCAAACAAATGAAAACACATGGCATTCCCACACTGCAAGTAAATGAACAACCAATCATCAGTGATCGTGACAAAGCAAATGGACTGAACAACCAATTTAGTTCCTTGTTCACCCAAGACATCTACCCTATCCCCCAACAAGCACCTTCCTCTTACCCTAATATTCCACTCTTGAAATTGGGATAGGTGGAGTAATCAAGCAACTGAAAAATCTAAACCAAAACAAAGCTACTGGCCCAGATAAACTCCCAGCCAGAGTTCTTAAAGAAACTGCAGAGGAAATAGCTCCCATTATTGCACACATCTTCCAACAGTCATACAAAACATGCAAACTCCCCGACGACTGGCTCCAAGCACTGGTAACTCCAATACACAAAGAGCCCCAAATCTGACCCCACAAACTACAGACTAATATCACTAACATGCATCCTCTGTAAAGTCATGGAACACATAATTCTAAGCAATATGTGGAAACACCTGAACAAACACAACATCATCCTCCACTTTCAACACGGATTCCAGTCAGGACTGTCTTGTGAATCTCAACTCATAAAAACTATCCAAACTAACCTCCTACGGAATAACTGGAAACACACAAAACTGGATCAAATCATTTCTGTCAAACCATAAACAGAGTCTCAGTAAGTGGAGTTCTGTCGGACACAACAGATGTTACATCTGGTGTTCCACAGGGCTCAGTCCTAGGACCAGTCCTCTTCCTACTCTACATAAATGACATAAATGAAAACATCCAATCTCCCGTACGCCTCTTTGCAGACGACAGCATTATTTATCGTAAAATCACCTCCGAAACCGACCATGACATTCTTCAAACTGACCTGATCCACTCTAAACATGGTCTGACAAATGGCAAATTGCATTTAACATTTCTAAATGTGTCCACCTCCCAATAACAAACAAAACTAAACCCAGACTACAGTCATACCAACTCTTCGGCATGCCACTCGCTACAGTATCCAGCCATCCATATCCCAGAGTAAAATTATATTCAAAATTAACCTGGGCAAGTCACATCACCGACATAGTTTCAAAACCTTCAAAAGTCCTAGGCATAATTAAAAGAACCCTTGACCCATGCAAACCCGAAGACAAAGAAATAGCTTATAACATGCTAATCCAGTCAAAACTTGAGTATGCATCTCGCATATGGAACCCATACATTGCCACCCAAATTAAGCACCTTAAAAAAATAGAACACTATGCTGCCAGATTTGTTTAAAACGATCACAGACGCCAAACCAACTCATCAGACCTAGTAACCACCCTTGGATGGCCAACTCTTGAACGACGACACATTATCAGACAAGCCATGACATTTTATAAAATTTAAAATAACATTATCAAGATCAACCCCCTATTTTATTAATTTAAGCAACCCACAGCGCATGTGCACAAACACCACAAACTCCAGCGTTTGCCTAAGATTGGGCTGTTTGGAGTACCCTACCTTAGACCAAAAAAGGGATGTAAGTACAGAAGAGAGTGTGAGGTAATGACAGAAGAGAGGGCTGGTGTGAGGTAATGACAGAAGAGAGGGCTGGTGTGAGGTAATGACAGAAGAGAGGGCTGGTGTGAGGTAATGACAGAAGAGAGGGCTGGTGTGAGGTAATGACAGAAGAGAGGGCTGGTGTGAGGTAATGACAGAAGAGAGGGCTGGTGTGAGGTAATGACAGAAGAGAGGGCTGGTGTGAGGTAATGACAGAAGAGAGGGCTGGTGTGAGGTAATGACAGAAGAGAGGGCTGGTGTGAGGTAATGACAGAAGAGAGGGCTGGTGTGAGGTAATGACAGAAGAGAGGGCTGGTGTGAGGTAATGACAGAAGAGAGGGCTGGTGTGAGGTAGTTTCCTAAGGAAGCTGAGGTGTAATCAGAGCGCGTTGTCACAAGACTTGTAGCAGTGGTGTCATCCGTTCATCCTTTCAGTCATCTTGTATTCTAATAGGACATTGTCTCCATTGGCACATTATGTGGGGGTAAATAGAACTGGGTGTTTGGTGTAGATCTGTGTGTGTGCTCAATAACAAAGGGTGAATAGATGACTTGTGCTGTGAATTAGCTCTGGGTATTTGGTTTACACAGGTGTATATTTGGTGCACAGTGCCAGGAGTGTATTGAGTAGCACTGTGCGCGTGTGGTAAAAAGCACTGGGAGTTGGGTTACGTTCACGGCAGGAACTGATACAGCAGCTCTAGTTGGGACAATGACTGTTTGAACAGCATCCTTTGGAAAGTGCTTTTTTAATTTGTTGTGTTTTGTTGGAGGTATCAGTGTAGATTTCATTTGGAAATCTATCGAGCAACTTAGTGTCTATGCACTTGCGTTAATGCAATGTCCGTTAGACAAAGCAATGTTGTACATTTTATATGCCAATATATTGCTTGAAAAGTAGTCGGGAAGCAGGAAACATAGATATTTGTGTTTAATAGGAGAAATAATCATAAATACTGAAGACAATATATTGTGGCTTTGTATATGTAGGTTAGAAAATAGACATACTTTATCCAAATTTGACATCGCGTTAAGATCAAATATGCTTTTTTGCAGCTCCAGTGGAATCGTTGCAAATTGTTGAAGATATCGACCGTGTGGGTCGAACGCCCACCTGCGATGGCGCCGGTGACAAATCTAGTCTAGGGGGAGCCACCCGCCACCAGGGTGAACTTCCACTCTATCAGGAAACCAAAGAACCAGAACATACCGACAACTTAAATGAAGTGAGCAACATTTATATTAATTTCTTGTCGGGAAGTAACATTCTCACAAGTCTAATGACGTGAACAATTTGCCAATTTAAACAGGATTCTTTTTAAAATAGCTTGTCATAACTGCAAGTTTATGCACTACAAATTGTACATTCCTGAGTGATTCTGCTATCACATAAACCAATATACAATTGACGTATACATATTATGGTCTTGGAAATTTTTTTTTTCTTTTGAATCTGATTATTCGGCTAGCTGTACATTTGGTCGTAGTATGTAAATTAATTTAATTTGCATGTTTTATATTGTTATTTTATTCATGTATTGTATCATACAGCAATCTCCTTTTGATCCAGTCACTTACTATAATCACCTCATCTTGTTCCCATTTACTTCACTTTATTACATTTAAGGTAATCGTTATTAATTATCTGGTTCCATTTTTACATATCTATTATACTGTATATAAAATATAAAACCTACACTTTTCCTTATATGCATATTTTTATTGAAGCTGTCGTCTTTAGCAGTGCTGTATTTTTGTGCCTTTAATAAGACTTTACAGTCTAGGTGTACTGGCGAGGTATTATCATTTAAAAATTAATGTTATTAATAACGTTGTCCAGTATTCTGAAAACACAGTCTTCTACACATGCAGTGTTTGGTGCCCATCCACTGCCCACAGCCTTGTACACATGCAGTGTTTGGTGCCCGTCCACTGCCCACAGTTTTGTACACATGCAGTGTTTGGTGCCCGTCCACTGCCCACAGCCTTGTACACATGCAGTGTTTGGTGCCCGTCCACTGCCCACAGCTTTGTACACATGCAGTGTTTGGTGCCCGTCCACTGCCCACAGCCTTACACATTAGCATTAATTTTTATGTAATATACTATTATATACGTGTGCATGTATGTAAAGCGCCCGAGGGCAATCTTAATTGATTGGGCGCTATATAAGTACTTTTATTTATTTATTTATTTATATGCAGTGTTTGGTGCCCATCCACTGCCCACAGCCTTGTACACATGCAGTGTTTGGTGCCCATCCACTGCCCACAGCTTTGTACACATGCAGTGTTTGATGCCCGTCCACTGCCCACAGCCTTGTACACATGCAGTGTTTGGTGCCCATCCACTGCCCACAGCCTTGTACACATGCAGTGTTTGGTGCCCATCCACTGCCCACAGCTTTGTACACATGCAGTGTTTGGTGCTCATCTACTGCCCACAGCTTTGTACACATGCAGTGTTTGGTGCCCATCTACTGCCCACAGCTTTGTACACATGCAGTGTTTGATGCCCATCTACTGACCACAGTCTTGTACACATGCAGTGTTTGATGCCCGTCCACTGCCCACAGCCTTGTACACATGCAGTGTTTGGTGCCCATCCACTGCCCACAGCTTTGTACACATGCAGTGTTTGATGCCCATCTACTGCCCACAGCCTTGTACACATGCAGTGTTTGGTGCCCATCCACTGCCCACAGTCTTGTACACATGCAGTGTTTGGTGCCCGTCCACTGCCCACAGTCTTGTACACATGCAGTGTTTGATGCCCGTCCACTGCCCACAGCCTTGTACACATGCAGTGTTTGATGCCCATCTACTGCCCACAGCTTTGTACACATGCAGTGTTTGGTGCCCATCTACTGCCCACAGCCTTGTACACATGCAGTGTTTGATGCCCATCTACTGCCCACAGTCTTGTACACATGCAGTGTTTGATGCCCATCTACTGCCCACAGCCTTGTACACATGCAGAGTTTGGTGCCCATCCACTGCCCACAGCCTTGTACACATGCAGTGTTTGATGCCCGTCTACTGCCCACAGCCTTGTACACATGCAGTGTTTGATGCCCGTCTACTGCCCACAGCCTTGTACACATGCAGTGTTTGATGCCCATCTACTGCCCACAGCCTTGTACACATGCAGTGTTTGGTGCCCATCCACTGCCCACAGCCTTGTACAGATGCAGTGTTTGGTGCCCATCCACTGCCCACAGCTTTGTACACATGCAGTGTTTGATGCCCATCTACTGCCCACAGCCTTGTACACATGCAGTGTTTGGTGCCCGTCCACTGCCCACAGTCTTGTACACATGCAGTGTTTGATGCCCGTCCACTGCCCACAGCCTTGTACACATGCAGTGTTTGATGCCCATCCACTGCCCACAGCTTTGTACACATGCAGTGTTTGGTGCCCATCTACTGCCCACAGCCTTGTACACATGCAGTGTTTGATGCCCGTCTACTGCCCACAGCCTTGTACACATGCAGTGTTTGATGCCCATCTACTGCCCACAGCCTTGTACACATGCAGTGTTTGGTGCCCATCCACTGCCCACAGCCTTGTACAGATGCAGTGTTTGGTGCCCATCCACTGCCCACAGCTTTGTACACATGCAGTGTTTGGTGCCCGTCCACTGCCCACAGTCTTGTACACATGCAGTGTTTGATACCCGTCCACTGCCCACAGCCTTGTACACATGCAGTGTTTGATGCCTGTCTACTGCCCACAGCCTTGTACACATGCAGTGTTTGATGCCCGTCCACTGCCCACAGCCTTGTACCCATGCAGTGTTTGGTGCCCATCTACTGCCCACAGCCTTGTACACATGCAGTGTTTGGTGCCCATCCACTGACCACAGCCTTGTACACATGCAGTGTTTGGTGCCCGTCTACTCCCCACAGCTTTGTACACATGCAGTGTTTGGTGCCCATCTACTGCCCACAGCTTTGTACACATGCAGTGTTTGGTGCCCGTCCACTGCCCACAGCTTTGTACACATGCAGTGTTTGGTGCCCATCTACTGCCCACAGCCTTGTACACATGCAGTGTTTGGTGCCCGTCCACTGCCCACAGCTTTGTACACATGCAGTGTTTGGTGCCCATCTACTGCCCACAGCCTTGTACACATGCAGTGTTTGGTGCCCGTCCACTGCCCACAGCTTTGTACACATGCAGTGTTTGGCGCCCGTCCACTGCCCACAGCCTTGTACACATGCAGTGTTTGATGCCCATCTACTGCCCACAGCTTTGTACACATGCAGTGTTTGGTGCCCATCTACTGCCCACAGCCTTGTACACATGCAGTGTTTGGTGCCCATCCACTGCCCACAGCCTTGTACAGATGCAGTGTTTGGTGTCCATCCACTGCCCACAGCTTTGTACACATGCAGTGTTTGATGCCCATCTACTGCCCACAGCCTTGTACACATGCAGTGTTTGGTGCCCGTCCACTGCCCACAGTCTTGTACACATGCAGTGTTTGATACCCGTCCACTGCCCACAGCCTTGTACACATGCAGTGTTTGATGCCTGTCTACTGCCCACAGCCTTGTACACATGCAGTGTTTGATGCCCGTCCACTGCCCACAGCCTTGTACACATGCAGTGTTTGATGCCCATCCACTGCCCACAGCCTTGTACACATGCAGTGTTTGGTGCCCATCCACTGCCCACAGCTTTGTACACATGCAGTGTTTGATGCCCGTCCACTGCCCACAGCCTTGTACACATGCAGTGTTTGGTGCCCATCCACTGCCCACAGCCTTGTACACATGCAGTGTTTGGTGCCCATCCACTGCCCACAGCTTTGTACACATGCAGTGTTTGGTGCTCATCTACTGCCCACAGCTTTGTACACATGCAGTGTTTGGTGCCCATCTACTGCCCACAGCTTTGTACACATGCAGTGTTTGATGCCCATCTACTGACCACAGTCTTGTACACATGCAGTGTTTGATGCCCGTCCACTGCCCACAGCCTTGTACACATGCAGTGTTTGGTGCCCATCCACTGCCCACAGCTTTGTACACATGCAGTGTTTGATGCCCATCTACTGCCCACAGCCTTGTACACATGCAGTGTTTGGTGCCCATCCACTGCCCACAGTCTTGTACACATGCAGTGTTTGGTGCCCGTCCACTGCCCACAGTCTTGTACACATGCAGTGTTTGATGCCCGTCCACTGCCCACAGCCTTGTACACATGCAGTGTTTGATGCCCATCTACTGCCCACAGCTTTGTACACATGCAGTGTTTGGTGCCCATCTACTGCCCACAGCCTTGTACACATGCAGTGTTTGATGCCCATCTACTGCCCACAGTCTTGTACACATGCAGTGTTTGATGCCCATCTACTGCCCACAGCCTTGTACACATGCAGAGTTTGGTGCCCATCCACTGCCCACAGCCTTGTACACATGCAGTGTTTGATGCCCGTCTACTGCCCACAGCCTTGTACACATGCAGTGTTTGATGCCCGTCTACTGCCCACAGCCTTGTACACATGCAGTGTTTCATGCCCATCTACTGCCCACAGCCTTGTACACATGCAGTGTTTGGTGCCCATCCACTGCCCACAGCCTTGTACAGATGCAGTGTTTGGTGCCCATCCACTGCCCACAGCTTTGTACACATGCAGTGTTTGATGCCCATCTACTGCCCACAGCCTTGTACACATGCAGTGTTTGGTGCCCGTCCACTGCCCACAGTCTTGTACACATGCAGTGTTTGATGCCCGTCCACTGCCCACAGCCTTGTACACATGCAGTGTTTGATGCCCATCCACTGCCCACAGCTTTGTACACATGCAGTGTTTGGTGCCCATCTACTGCCCACAGCCTTGTACACATGCAGTGTTTGATGCCCGTCTACTGCCCACAGCCTTGTACACATGCAGTGTTTGATGCCCACCTACTGCCCACAGCCTTGTACACATGCAGTGTTTGGTGCCCATCCACTGCCCACAGCCTTGTACAGATGCAGTGTTTGGTGCCCATCCACTGCCCACAGCTTTGTACACATGCAGTGTTTGATGCCCATCTACTGCCCACAGCCTTGTACACATGCAGTGTTTGGTGCCCGTCCACTGCCCACAGTCTTGTACACATGCAGTGTTTGATACCCGTCCACTGCCCACAGCCTTGTACACATGCAGTGTTTGATGCCTGTCTACTGCCCACAGCCTTGTACACATGCAGTGTTTGATGCCCGTCCACTGCCCACAGCCTTGTACACATGCAGTGTTTGATGCCCATCCACTGCCCACAGCTTTGTACCCATGCAGTGTTTGGTGCCCATCTACTGCCCACAGCCTTGTACACATGCAGTGTTTGGTGCCCATCCACTGACCACAGCCTTGTACACATGCAGTGTTTGGTGCCCGTCTACTCCCCACAGCTTTGTACACATGCAGTGTTTGGTGCCCATCTACTGCCCACAGCTTTGTACACATGCAGTGTTTGGTGCCCGTCCACTGCCCACAGCTTTGTACACATGCAGTGTTTGGTGCCCATCTACTGCCCACAGCCTTGTACACATGCAGTGTTTGGTGCCCGTCCACTGCCCACAGCTTTGTACACATGCAGTGTTTGGTGCCCATCTACTGCCCACAGCCTTGTACACATGCAGTGTTTGGTGCCCGTCCACTGCCCACAGCTTTGTACACATGCAGTGTTTGGCGCCCGTCCACTGCCCACAGCCTTGTACACATGCAGTGTTTGATGCCCATCTACTGCCCACAGCTTTGTACACATGCAGTGTTTGGTGCCCATCTACTGCCCACAGCCTTGTACACATGCAGTGTTTGGTGCCCATCCACTGCCCACAGCCTTGTACAGATGCAGTGTTTGGTGTCCATCTACTGCCCACAGCTTTGTACACATGCAGTGTTTGATGCCCATCTACTGCCCACAGCCTTGTACACATGCAGTGTTTGGTGCCCGTCCACTGCCCACAGTCTTGTACACATGCAGTGTTTGATACCCGTCCACTGCCCACAGCCTTGTACACATGCAGTGTTTGATGCCTGTCTACTGCCCACAGCCTTGTACACATGCAGTGTTTGATGCCCGTCCACTGCCCACAGCTTTGTACACATGCAGTGTTTGGTGCCCATCCACTGCCCACAGTCTTGTACACATGCAGTGTTTGGTGCCCATCCACTGCCCACAGCCTTGTACACATGCAGTGTTTGGTGCCCATCCACTGACCACAGCCTTGTACACATGCAGTGTTTGGTGCCCGTCTACTCCCCACAGCTTTGTACACATGCAGTGTTTGGTGCCCATCTACTGCCCACAGCTTTGTACACATGCAGTGTTTGGTGCCCGTCCACTGCCCACAGCTTTGTACACATGCAGTGTTTGGTGCCCATCTACTGCCCACAGCCTTGTACACATGCAGTGTTTGGTGCCCGTCCACTGCCCACAGCTTTGTACACATGCAGTGTTTGGTGCCCATCTACTGCCCACAGCCTTGTACACATGCAGTGTTTGGTGCCCGTCCACTGCCCACAGCTTTGTACACATGCAGTGTTTGGCGCCCGTCCACTGCCCACAGCCTTGTACACATGCAGTGTTTGGTGCCCGTCCACTGCCCACAGCTTTGTACACATGCAGTGTTTGGTGCCCGTCCACTGCCCACAGTCTTGTACACATGCAGTGTTTGATGCCCGTCCACTGCCCACAGCCTTTTACACATGCAGTGTTTGGTGCCCATCTACTGCCCACAGTCTTGTACACATGCAGTGTTTGGTGCCCGTCCACTGCCCATAGTCTTGTACACATGCAGTGTTTGATGCCTGTCTACTGCCCACAGCCTTGTACACATGCAGTGTTTGGTGCCCATCCACTGCCCACAGCCTTGTACACATGCAGTGTTTGATGTCCATCTACTGCCCACAGCTTTGTACCCATGCAGTGTTTGATGCCCGTCCACTGCCCACAGCCTTGTACACATGCAGTGTTTGATGCCTGTCTACTGCCCACAGCCTTGTACACATGCAGTGTTTGATGCCCGTCCACTGCCCACAGCTTTGTACCCATGCAGTGTTTGGTGCCCATCTACTGCACACAGCCTTGTACACATGCAGTGTTTGATGCCTGTCTACTGCCCACAGCCTTGTACACATGCAGTGTTTGGTGCCCATCTACTGCACACAGCCTTGTACACATGCAGTGTTTGATGCCCATCTACTGCACACAGCCTTGTACACATGCAGTGTTTGGTGCCCGTACACTGCCCACAGCCTTGTACACATGCAGTGTTTGATGCCCGTCCACTGCCCACAGCCTTATACACATGCAGTGTTTGGTGCCCATCCACTGCCCACAGCCTTGTACACATGCAGCGTTTGGTGCCCATCCACTGCCCACAGCCTTGTACACATGCAGTGTTTGATGCCCGTCCACTGGCCACAGCCATGTACACATGCAGTGTTTGGTGCCCGTCCACTGCCCACAGCCTTGTACACATGCAGTGTTTGCTGTCACAGATGCTACAATACATCGGCTTCACAAGTCCCGAGTGTCATCTGCACCCCGGGGAAGCCCTCAATGCCCCCTTCCATGCCCTCGATGACCTGCCCCCCGCCACGGAGCAGTGCACCATGGGAGCCGTGCTTCAGGAGAAAGACGACGAGTCGGCGTACCTGCGGCTCCACCAGACTGACTCCAGGTTTGGCGCAGTTCTAGCTCCGGCAATCGATGGGTTAAACCTTTCCACCCTATGCCATTTTAATGCACTCTGAGTTCCCACAGTTTTCACGCAAAATTACCAAGATATGGGTGCTTGTAGTTTTGGACATGTAACTTTTTTGTTCTCCCTTCTTAATGTTGCATGTTGTGCTTATTTTAAAGAAAATTGAATTGAATTCCGCACAAAATGTACTAATCAACTTTAAATGAAATGTGCAAAACAATATACACTGTGTCTGGCTGGTAGGTCAATCTACAAACTCTGTCAGTTGATATCTTCAAACGTTAACAACCATAATTAGAGTTATTTTTATATGCTCTGCTTTGAGGGCCTTTCTCCTAGCTGAGAAAATAGAGTGGTGAACCATTCTCCTCCACTGTGGGAATTAGTTTAAAAGCTCAAAGTACAGTAATGGTGATAATTGATGTCCTTGGTCTGTTGCTCAGTGGGTGGGTGTAATGGTTATAATTTATGCCCTTGGTCTGTCGCTCAGTGGGTGGGTGTAATGGTTATAATTGATGTCCTTGGTCTGTTGCTCAGTGGGTGGGTGTAATGGTTATAATTGATGCCCTTGGTCTGTCGCTCAGTGGGTGGGTGTAATGGTTATAATTGATGTCCTTGGTCTGTTGCTCACTGGGTGGGTGTAATGGTTATAATTGATGTCCTTAGTCTGTTGCTCAGTGGGTGGGTGTAATGGTTATAATTGATGTCCTTAGTCTGTTGCTCAGTGGATGGGTGTAATGGTTATAATTGATGTTCTTGGTATGTTGTTCAGTGGGTGGGTGTAATGGTTATAATTTATGCCCTTGGTCAATTGCTCAGTGGGTGGGTGTAATGGTTATAATTGATGTTATTGGTCTGTTGTTCAGTGGGTGGGTGTAATGGTGATAATTGATGTCCTTGGTCTGTTGCTCAGTGGGTGGGTGTAATGGTGATAATTGATGTCCTTGGTCTGTTGCTCAGTGGGTGGGTGTAATGGTGATAATTGATGTCCTTGGTCTGTTGCTCAGTGGGTGGGTGTAATGGTTATAATTGATGTCCTTGGTATGTTGCTCAGTGGGTGGGTGTAATGGTTATAATTGATGTCCTTGGTTTGTTGCTCAGTGGGTGGGTGTAATGGTGATAATTGATGTCCTTGGTCTGTTGCTCAGTGGGTGGGTGTAATGGTGATAATTGATGTCCTTGGTCTGTTGCTCAGTGGGTGGGTATCAGTAGTTGTGACATGATAGCTGACAGTCGGTCGTGTCTTGACTACTTTCAGTATGACGGCGAGTTCTCAGCATCCGGTAGACAACCGCGAGACGTCGTCTCCCTTCCAGCTGTGTCGACTCTTCCTTAACCAGCTTGGCTTCCTGCAGTGGGGCAAACGGTCAGTCTTATGTCCACCAGCTTTCTCTTTATTAGCCAGAGAATCCACAACATCCCAGTCAATATATTTAGTTATTTTTAATTGACAACTGATTTGTTATTCATTAGTTAATATTTCATGGTACTTATCCCTTGTTAGTAAGTTTTATACAACTGTTTTCAGATGGTGTATAAAATCAACTTGCACATTGAGATGTTGCCTCCTTCGTAGAGAAAATGTCTGGTGAAAAGTAAAGTGACAAAACACAACACAAATTTGACCTTATTGGGAAATGTTTTGCCATATGCCACATGTAATAAATGTTATCAAACAACTAATTTGTCAATATAACTTCATAGCTTATTTTATCTGCTTTTTAATGGTATATCACATTAAAAAATTCATTGAGAAATAATAAAGTCATGCCCATTTTAAATGACAAAGTTATTTCTTGGATATAATCAGAAACTGGCTGCAACTCGTCTGCACTAGCTTCAGGATAAAATTGATTAACTGTTATTTATAGGTAATTCCCAACGTATATCAATGTATATTAACTACCAACGGTACTTTACATTTTATAATTTATATGTGTGGTTTAGTTTGTCTAGACAAGTTTGAGCAATATTTAATTTATTAGTATTTATATTTTAGCACTGTATTTTGCAAACACTACTGAATAGAGTTTTATTTTAGATGTTTGTGTATAAATGAAGTTATTGTTATTGTAAATGTTTCCTAAAGTTGTGTGCTCTCTTGATGTTGCATTTTTCGGTGACTACATAAAAAAATTTCTGAACTATTTCATGCCTAGTATAAATATTGCCAAGATGCACATTTCTACCATATATATATCTTAAAAGATCATGTAAAGACTACATATTTTGTTGAATAACTGACAATTTACATGGCAACATAAATGTGTGTTTGGCTTGTTTACATCCGAACTTTTATTTCAGACCTCACTTTGACCTGCTCAAAAAAAGTGACAAGTTACTGCGAGAGTTGAAGCATTTGGACAATCAGAAATGGTGAGCTGTTAAAGTATTCGGTTGATATTACTAATAGATGATAATGCCTGGGAGAACTAGTAAGCAATTGTTTCAATGACAAGTGTTCTTTTGTTTGGGGAAAGTCAGAAGTAAGTCGGAGTAACTTTCTGCATTGAGTCTGAGTATGGTGTTTGCATAAGTTTAGCATCAGTATGTTTGTATAAGTTTAGCATCAGTATGTTTGTCTCTCAGTTGTTGTCGCTCATCCAAACACATACACTTGTGGAGCGCAGTGGCTAGAGCATCAGACTCCCAAATGAGATAACCCGGGCTTGAATCCTGTGCTGTCATGTCGAACCTTGGGCAAATTCGTTCACTCTGCATTGTTCCACTTCACTCAGCTGTTTGAATGAGTACAGTAAGTACTAGAGTAATGTGCTTTGAGCAGTTCTAAGGACTGGATACTGCGCTATATAAGAACTGACCTTTACTTTTACTCTACTTTGTGATTGTATCAGCTGATGTATCATGATACACTTGTATCTTGTAGTCGAGAGACCCACAAGGTGGCTGTGATCTACGTTGCTGCCGGCCAGGAGGACAAACAGAGCCTCCTCCTCAACACGGGTGGCAGCAAGGCGTACGAAGACTTCGTGGCTGGCCTCGGCTGGGAGGTACTTACATCTCGGCAGTTGCACAGCAAGAATAACAAATCATCATTACTTTAAAATGATCTGAAACTCCAGTGGAAAATGCAAGGAACTTTCAAAAGGAAAATTATATCAAGGTAGTAATATGTTTTTGTTTTGATGTTTGTCCTTGAAGTGTAAATGTAACTTGCCTAATTTACAATTTGTCATGCAGGTGTCGCTAGAGACCCACACTGGCTTTATGGGTGGTCTACAACACAACGGTACGACTGGCTTGACCGCTCCATATTATGCCACGGCAACAGTAGAGGTCATCTACCACGTGTCCACTCGTATGCCGGCCGACTGCCCTGGTGGCAGCAATGTCAAGGTACAGGATACATCTTGGCCATAGTCACATTGCTTTTTCTTTGCTGTTTGGACAATACATTTATCTTCTGTCAAAAAAATTACTGTTTCATCCGGTCTGCACAGAGGAGCTAGAATGAAGTTTTTTATTTTACTAAAATATGTTTATTCCATATAGTCAATAGTTTTGTGTGTTTGCAATCAATAAAGTTCAATTATGTACCTCTAAATGACTTTTATTTGTGGTTAAAGCTTGGCTCTTTCATGTAAACAATGCTGTTATTGAATCTTTGACGGCCGTTTGCAGGAAGTCATGTTTTTGGCAACGTCATCTTGCAACACTCTGAAAGTAAATATGATATGCTAAAGTGTTCACCTGCAAATTTTCTAAAATCTGTCAACAAATAATTTGGTAGTTGCCATATCTTTGGAGTTGTGTATAAAAATTACAAAGGTTACAATTAATAATAATTTAGTTTTGAAAGTTCAAAATAAAATATAAATATTCAACATTAAAAACATATTTTAGACAACTGTTGAGTAACAAATGGTGATTTTGAAAGCATTGAGATAAAATATCCATAACTTTTGAAAGTGTTTAAGAAAAAAAGAAAAACTAATAATTACGGATTTAAAAATAAGTCCTATCCAGCTGCCATACCTTCTCTTTTAAAGTACATATGTATATTATAGAAGATTTCTTTAAAGCCCCACCATTCTTTTTTTTTTTTTCTTGTTTATAATCTTATAATAAGTTTTATTTTATATGATATACAGTGCATTGATTAATATAGTAGAATTTACCGCTACATAAAGGCGATATTATTATTATGAAAGTAAATCGCGATGGACATCACTTATCTAGTTAGCATAATCTGTCTTATTCTCTCTTAATTTAATCTTAAATTAATTGTGTTTTTTGTATACTACAACTTCTATTTCTTGGTTTTTATATAATCTTTCTTACGCCACCAGTTGCGCCACCTGGGGAATGACGAGGTACAAATCATCTGGTCGGACCACACACGCAGCTACCGTCGAGGAATCATCCCGACAGAGTTTGGCGACGTACTCATTGTCATATACCCTCTACACAATGGACTCTTCCGCATTGAGATCAACCGTATTCCAGGGGTGAGTACTCGGATGTTACATCGGGTGAAGCTTGAAATTACACACTTTATTTCTGCAATGTATAATGAATAAACCATTGTGACTAGAACAGTTATTTGCAATACTTTGCTGCAGCAGCAGAAATATTATCTCCACCTAGAAATGATTCTCACTAAACTTGAAACCATGGCGGATTTGATGTAACCATCTTAAATGTAGCCATTTCTAAGAAGGTGTTTGGTGTTATGCAATACAGTGGTGTTATTTACAAACGTAATCACACTATTGTGTCACCCGATATCACCAGATGTCACTTGGAGAGAACGCCGCAAAACCACAGAAAAACACTGCAGTGTCTATTACACGAAGTGAAAAGTTAAAAAATAAATGTCGTATTGTCTTATGCCACCTAAGATGTGGCTCGGTATGCAAACCCAATCTCCTTTAGAGTGGTTTTTATTGCATGACGCGTTAATGAAATATTCAGAGCAAGAAATCGACCTCCCAGTGTGAAGTAAATACCTTTCTATGTGTGAGATCGGGGGGGTTCAAACTGTAGCTGCTTTTTAAAATGCCAGTATTTTTTGTTGTGAATGTGGCGGAAATCGTATGTTTTTATAACAAAATACCGTTTCTGTTCAAGTCTGTAAAGGGAACGGACAATGATTTTCAATGTGTAACCAAATGGCTGTGTTACTAAACATTGCCACGACTAGCACTTGTGTTTTTAATCAATTAAGTTTTCAATCAAATAAGATTCACAATATATGAAAAAAACATATTCGACTGCCAGAACCAGATGTTTGTGATTGATTCCTGAGATGCACCAGTCGAAGAATGCCAGTTGGTTGGCGTAAATGACGTGTAACACGTGTAGGCGATGCTAACTAGACCCATTCACTATTCACAGTATTGGTATCACTCACTCAAAATATGTGCTGTTTTGGCTAGCAGCAATAAACACAATTTCTAACTGGATGTGTTCACTACAAGAAGCCAGTATGTTAGTACATTCATGTCATTGAGGTGCCACCACTATGATTTTCTTGTGAGCCTTTTTAATAAGCAGGACATCTTGACGTTTTCTTTCACCTAGGAGATGCCATTGCCATTTTTGGACCAGATTTGTATGTGCTGCATACTAATGTTTTTTCATTCATTCACCCAACACTCGCACTCGTTTAACGGATAGCTATTAGCTAAATGATTTATTTTGTTACCATATATTTATTCATAAACATATTCAGACTAGGTTAATGAGAATCTAAATGGTATTGTTGGTGTGCAAATTTGACTGATAAATTTACTATGCTCTGCATAGTAAATTTACACGTCCATTCATAAAGGTGTGAATTGGGAACATGATATATTGGTTGAAAGGCTACAGCTATAAAGCGTGGCATTGGTCGGTCGCAAGGTATCTGTGTCGAATGAGTGATTGTGTCAGGTAGTTGCTTTTGGATGAAAGCTATTCCAAGAGCTACGTTTGCTTAATTTGCTTAAAAAATACTTTAAATGTTTTTCTGTCAAATTGTTATACCTTTGTATGCATACTATCAATAAAGTTAACTTCTATGACAATTACGTACCTCTAAGTGAGTTTTAGTCATGGATCAAGAACGTTGATATAATGGAATCAAATCCATTATGCATTTTTTGACTGCCATTTTCTCAAAAAAAAATTCTTGCATTTGGAAACGGGATATCTCTGGGAGTAATTATGCTATATAAATAATGCTTTCAGTGTTACATTCAGCATACTCTGCTGTGTACAATGATCAGTCATGCATAGTTTGAAAGATATAGCCATATTTTGTGCCAAAAAAAAATTATTTTTTGTATTTTACAAAATTATTAAAAAATAAAAACACATTAAAAACATGTTCTGAGCAATGCACAATTGAATGTACAGAGAACTTGGATTTGCAAGAATTATAACTATATATGGGTTCAATAAAAAATGGCAGTGTTTCCAAATTTGCCAATATTTGCTCAAAATGGTGGCCATTTTGTTTGTTACTGTGGAAACGGGGGGTCTGGCAGAAAAAAGTTCAATATATTTTACTCAGTAAGACCCGTTTCATGCATTAAGCAGAAAAATTGAAGTGTTTAGACAAATTAAAAAATAATGATATCTACCTGCCGTGTCTGGCCTTAAGTAGATGAAATAAACCAATAAAAATCAGTTGTTAGTTTGTATACAGAATTATAAAAAAAACATCCATACACACTGCCAATCAGGCATGGCTTTTTTAGAGACAACTGTTACCTTGTTGTTATGTCGATAACAAGTTGGGGGATTAGAAACAGCCAGGAGTACAACTATTCGCTTTCCATAAAGTGTATTGTTTTGAGCCGCTGCGTTTTGCTTTCAGGTGCCGTTCTTTGGACCTCTCTTTGATGGCGCGATCGTAGATGGTCGCATCCTTCCTGGCCTTGTCCGAGCCACTGCGTTGAACGCCAGTCAGATCCTACGCTCCCTCAAGCCTTTCTATAAGCCTTTGTATCCTTTCATGTGCAACGTTCACTCACCAGGTGGCGAATCTTTATTCGAGTAGTTGTTCAACAAAACATTTAACCGTCAAACGTGAAGACAAATTGGTCTACCTTTAATTGCGGTAAAATGTGTTCATTATGGATTTGTTATTTTGTAAACATGTTATTGAAAAAATAGTATAGCTCAGTGGGGTGAAACCTACTTAAACACACTGACATTACAATATATACATCAGATGTGTGCAATAACACTGGTAGAAAGCCACTAGGTGGCAGCATTGAATCACCAGTGCGCCAGTGTTTGGATTTGACTTATTACCTCGTCTATTGTGTAAATCTAGAGTTATTTAAGACCAGTTGTGTAATGGTTATTTGTTTGAATTACACTCATGTTTTTAACTGACTTTGTAATGTATTATACTTCCATGAGCGCATTGATTAGTTAATGAAGTTAGAGATCGCATATCAAAAATCTCTTATTATAATTATGCTACTGTGAATAAAAATAAAATGCAGGTAGACATTGGCAATAATAGTAAGTTTATTTCCTTTGGCAGCCATAGCTGAAATGTACAATAGGTAAAATTGATAAAACAATTAAATAAAGTAAATTAATAAAAACACAAAATGGAATATACAACATAAATAAGTGAAATTATAAATAATTAAAATGTATAATTTTGTGTATAAATAGGTAAATAGAATAAATAACTAAGACAAGATTCACTGACAATTGCGAGTAATTCGTAGGAAATTTAAAATGTCTGGTTACTGGCAATGATACAGTCCATATGTTATAAAGGAGTCCTTAAAGCGTTCGGTCCTACACAGAGGAGCACTGTACACACATGTGTTTCGGTATCCGGGGGACGTAGTAGATGGTGCAGTTTGAATAGAGTTCTGCACAACATCTCCCTCTGGTCTGCCAGCGTTGGTAATCTCGCGGTGGCGATGGCTTTGTCGTAACACACGTGGCAAAATACTATTCGCATAGCTCGTCTCTGGATACTTCCCAGCTGCTTGGTTTGCCTTTTCGTTAAGCTCGTATGTCACCCCTGGCAGGCCTACTCAAGGACCGATCGAATTAGTGTTGTATATATCTTGACGAGATGATGGGGGTCGACTCCTGCTCACTTCAGCAGGATTATGAAATATAGTCTTTGCGACGCTTTAGCTGTGATTTCGTCGATGTGAAGTTGCCACGTAAGATCATGTGAAAGTGTGACACCTAGTAGGCGAGTGCAGTTTACTTGTTCTAACTGTCTATCGTTGATCATTATCGGCAGGATGTCTGATATCTGGTGTTTTTTCTTGAAGCATATGCACATTTCTTTCGTTTTGTCAGCCACATATGAATTGCTCCAGGCACTTGGACAATATTGGGCACAGGTCTTTATGGATGAGCTTCGGCAGTCATTCTTGGGTATAGGTCTGATGTTGGCGCATTTCCACAGCAGTGGTACAGTACCTTTCTGCGGATTGTTGAAGATTGTTGAATTTTGTCCAGTTTACTAGACAGCACTCCATGTGTTTGTTTGAACACATCAGATTTCTACCATCAGCACCAGTTCCACAAATGTTCAATTCATTAATTGTTATGGTGTGTGGGTGGTTGATGACTGATCACAGTGGGTATTCGGTATTGTTTATGTCTGCCTCCGCACCCGCGCTTGGTAGGAGGTCTCGCAGCAATGCCAAGTTCACATAACTGTCCACGTTCTGGCATCCAGGTGCGACTTGATGGAATGTCTGCATTGAGCCAGTTGACAAGTAGTGTAGGTGTAGAAGGCTTGGATGTGTTCTGTCATACTTGACCAGGTACAGCCTATTGACACTACCACTGAAATGTGACCGATCTGCCGGCTGGTTGGGTGGATCTCTGGTTCTGGTTGTCGTCTAGCCTAACTGATCACCAGTTCAGCAATGCGAAGTCATAAAACCATTAAAACTCATATCTATGCTGCCCTTGTATAAGATTGTCCTTCAAATTGTAGTCCATGTATATTAAAAAAGCACGTCTGATAGCCACAACTTATAATAAATCACAATTACAGCCCTGGCAAAGTGCAGCTACATAGGCACAATCACTTGACTTATTGAGGTGATTAGAGATGAGCTGGCTTGTTGCCTTTTGTAGCCATTAGACATCATGACGTGAGTAGTGCTGTCTTTTGTAGCCATTAGACATCATGATGTGAGTAGTGCTGTCTTTTGTAGCCATTAGACATCATGACTTGAGTAGTGCTGTCTTTTGTAGCCATTAGACATCATGACGTGAGTAGTGCTGTCTTTTGTAGGCATTAGACATCATGACGTGAGTAGTGCTGTCTTTTGTAGGCATTAGACATCATGATGTGAGTAGTGCTGTCTTATGTAGCCATTAGACATCATGACGTGAGTAGTGCTGTCTTTTGTAGCCATTAGACATCATGACGTGAGTAGTGCTGTCTTTTGTAGCCATTAGACATCATGACGTGAGTAGTGCTGTCTTTTGTAGCCATTAGACATCATGACGTGAGTAGTGCTGTCTTTTGTAGCCATTAGACATCATGACTTGAGTAGTGCTGTCTTTTGTAGCCATTAGACATCATGACGTGAGTAGTGCTGTCTTTTGTAGCCATTAGACATCATGACGTGAGTAGTGCTGTCTTTTGTAGCCATTAGACATCATGACTTGAGTAGTGCTGTCTTTTGTAGCCATTAGACATCATGACTTGAGTAGTGCTGTCTTTTGTAGCCATTAGACATCATGACGTGAGTAGTGCTGTCTTTTGTAGCCATTAGACATCATGACGTGAGTAGTGCTGTCTTTTGTAGGCATTAGACATCATGACGTGAGTAGTGCTGTCTTTTGTAGCCATTAGACATGACGTGAGTAGTGCTGTCTTTTGTAGCCATTAGACATCATGACGTGAGTAGTGCTGTCTTTTGTAGCCATTAGACATCATGACGTGAGTAGTGCTGTCTTTTGTAGCCATTAGACATCATGACGTGAGTAGTGCTGTCTTTTGTAGGCATTAGACATCATGACGTGAGTAGTGCTGTCTTTTGTAGCCATTAGACATCATGACGTGAGTAGTGCTGTCTTTTGTAGCCATTAGACATCATGACGTGAGTAGTGA
The DNA here is from genome assembly GCA_963995525.1 of Escarpia spicata. Taxonomy (NCBI): domain Eukaryota; kingdom Metazoa; phylum Annelida; class Polychaeta; order Sabellida; family Siboglinidae; genus Escarpia; species Escarpia spicata. Next base: position 63,915,756 of record OZ023211.1, read on the forward strand.
TGTCTTTTGTAGGCATTAGACATCATGACGTGAGTAGTGCTGTCTTTTGTAGGCATTAGACATCATGACGTGAGTAGTGCTGTCTTTTGTAGCCATTAGACATCATGACTTGAGTAGTGCTGTCTTTTGTAGCCATTAGACATCATGACTTGAGTAGTGCTGTCTTTTGTAGGCATTAGACATCATGACGTGAGTAGTGCTGTCTTTTGTAGCCATTAGACATCATGACGTGAGTAGTGCTGTCTTTTGTAGCCATTAGACATCATGACTTTAGTAGTGCTGTCTTTTGTAGCCATTAGACATCATGACATGAGTAGTGCTGTCTTTTGTAGCCATTAGACATCATGACGTGAGTAGTGCTGTCTTTTGTAGCCATTAGACATCATGACGTGAGTAGTGCTGTCTTTTGTAGCCATTAGACATCATGACGTGAGTAGTGCTGTCTTTTGTAGCCATTAGACATCATGACTTGAGTAGTGCTGTCTTTTGTAGCCATTAGACATCATGACGTGAGTAGTGCTGTCTTTTGTAGCCATTAGACATCATGACTTGAGTAGTGCTGTCTTTTGTAGCCATTAGACATCATGACTTGAGTAGTGCTGTCTTTCTCTCCATCTGCTCTCTGTTTTTGGCACAATAATTTATTAGCAGCAAAATTTCCATGTACAGTCAGTGCAGAGTAATATAATATGTTAGCAGAGTCTGTAGTTCATTCTCTCTATGTGATGGTGCTAATTCTTGGCACACCAGTCACCTAAGTCTGTTATGTTTTGAGATAGAAGGATGCCAATCATGATTCTTTGGATTCTCATTTGACACGTCATAAAGAGCCACCATTCCAACCAGGCTGTAGTTTCTTGGCACGACTGTTCAACCAAGTATCCTCGCAGTCTATCTCAGTATATTCTCATGTCTGCCGTCTGCACAATCCATCAACTGAAATTCCTTGCAGCATCACTATAGTCCACTCTGTGTCCACTCCACAGACCTCTAATTGCCCAGTTGCGAGATGACCAGCCAGCCAACAGACAACAGCCTGACATTCCACAGTACTCTAGAGGTCTCATCTGCCCCACTTCAAGTACGTGTATGACCATGCAACACGCCCGGACAAACACTGACTAGTGCATTGCAGGACAGTTATGTCTTTGTCGAGTGTACAGACGCAGCCGGCGGCAGGCGTTGGTCTTTGTGTCAGGCGCCGTTTACCTGGTGATTAGGGGCCGCTCTTTGTCTTGTCGAAGTGTCAACCCACACCAGTTGATTCTAATAGTCTGCCAAGCTATTCGCAAGTGGCACTTGCCTATCGCAAAACATCTGCTTACTGACCAATAATGATGGCATGATAATGGCGGTGTAGCGACAAATCCTGCCGCTGAAAATCCTGCCGCACCGACCCTTAATGAGCATGTCTGCAAGTAGAAGTTCGCTGTGTAAGGAAATATTCTACCCCGAATTTGCATGCCTCGTTATATTTCAGACTCGAATGGAGAGAAATTATCTAACCGACCGCTGATTCACCAAGGTTGGACCAAATTCAGTTTTATTTGCGGAATGGATGTTGTCACACATCAGTCCAGGGTAAAAATACATTCCATTTATACCTAAAAACTCATTACTGTGATTACGGTATCGTGCATTATTGATTATTGACATGATTGACGGGCTTTCACATACCTTGGACTTATCTGTAGAAATGTTTTCTAGCCATGTTAACTTCTCATCTCTTACCACTCCCAGAAACCTGTTGGATCTTACTAAGTAACATATAGTTAGTCTTTTACATATTCAGTGATAACCTGTTTATAGCAAACCATATTTGACTTTGTCAAGTTCTCTGCATATATTTTAATAACTGCTGTAAGTTGAAGTATTAAAGAGTTTGGATTATTAGTACACAATAATAATTTAGAACAGCTGTTGCTAGGTACGCTTGTCACATGACAAGGAACTGATTAACACACGCATCTTCTAGACGAAACTTCTTGGCAGCTCGTTGAACACCATTTATTTTAGATGTGTGACAACAAATTAGCGCACCGCTTGCAACAGTTTTCAACTTGTCATTAGAAGAGGGAGTGGTTCCTTTAGAATGGAAAGAGGCAAACATTATACCGTTATTTAAAAAAGGTTCGAGAAACAAGTCAGAGAACTATAGACCAGTGAGTTTAACATCAGTGATTTGCAAATTATTAGAAAGACTAATTAAAGATCACATGGTGGATTTTCTTGTTAAATATAACTTGATAAACCCATCTCAACATGGGTTTTTAAAAGCGAGGTCATGCTTAACAAATATGTTATGTTTTTTGGAAGACATCACTAGGTGGGTAGATGAGGGATCACCAGTAGATATCATCTATTTAGATTTTCAAAAAGCTTTCGACAAAGTACCACATCAAAGATTACTCCTTAAGCTAAAGGCCCATGGCATAGGAAATGGTATAATAAACTGGATAGAAAAATGGCTGAATGACAGAAGACAACGTGTAGTAGTTGATGGGGAGGCTTCAAACTGGAAATCGGTATTGAGTGGGGTACCACAGGGATCAGTACTAGGACCTATATTATTCTTAATATATATCAACGATTTGGACGATGATATAACAAGCAAGGTGTTAAAATTTGCGGATGATACAAAAGTGTTTAGAAGGATTAAAAGTGATGGAGACAGACAGCATTTACAAGATGATCTTGATAGGTTGATCAAATGGTCTGAAAAGTGGTAAATGCTGTTCAATTTTGGGAAATGTAAATGCCTCCACACAGGTCATGGGAATGAAGAGGTAAAATATAAAATGGGGGTACTGTTCTAAGTACTACTGTAAAAGAAAAGGACTTAGGGTTAACCATTAGTGCTGATATGAAGGTTTCAGAGCAGTGCGGAATTGCAGCGTCAAAGGGAAATCAAATCCTTGGATTAATTTGGCGAAATATAGCGTATAAGAAAAAAGAATTCATAGTACCGCTGTACAAAACAATAGTGAGGCCTCGTTTAGAATATTGTATACAAGCATGGAGGCCATATCGCAAGAAGGACATAGATATGCTAGAAAGAGTACAGAGGAGAGCGACTAAAATGATACCAAATCTGAGGGATCTTAGTTACGAAATACGCCTAAAAGAATGTGGTTTAACAACACTAGAGACCAGGAGATTGAGAGGAGATCACATAGAAGTGTTTAAAATATTGAATGGTTATGAAAATATTGATAGAAATTTTTTTTTCTCAGTTAAGAAAGATAGAAGGACCAGAGGACATGAAGCTACATTAGTAAAGGAGCAGTGTAGATTAGATATAAGAAAGTTCTCATTCTCACAAAGGACTGTAAATGAATGGAACAGATTATCTCCTGATTGTGTTGGTGCTAGTAGCGTGAATATGTTTAAAAATAAAATCGACACACACCTTAAAAAGGCGGGATACATGTAGATAAAAAGTATTGGACTCTCGATAAGCCAAAAGGCTTCCTTGTCCAACTGCCATCCAGAGTAATTTTCTGGTTGGCAATCTTGTTAAATCTGTTACGCAAATAAAACCGAATGTGGTCCAACCTTGCTGAACCAGCGGTTAGATCATTTCTCTCCATTTGAGTCTGAAATATAATGAGGCCTGCAAATTCAGGGCAGAATATTTCCTTACACAGCGAACTTCTACTTTTAGACATGTGCATTAAGGGTCGGTGTGGCAGTATTTTATAGCGGCAGGATTTTTCGCTACAGCGGCAATCCGTGACACGCGTGCATCTGAAGTGAATGCACAGGAACTTGTTAAGCCTGATTGTTTATACGAGGCTGTTCATTGATTGTTCTGTAGTCGACAATAAAGTGGAGAAGGCCGGTGGATGAGACGTAGGGGGATAAAGTGGAGAAGGCTGGTGGATGAGATGTAGGGGGATAAATTAGTATTTGGTTAGGTAACCTGTTTAATTTGTTATTACAAAATAAAATTGCAAGTATGCGGGCCAGTACGGTATCCTCATTATGACCAGTAGCTTTTGTGTGTAAGTAAAAGTTAGGAAATAAATATTAATTTCAGTATCAATCCATGTATACATACATTAAAATAAAAACAATTACATTGTAAGTGTGCGAAGCAGGTGTTATATACAAGGCCACTCAGAAGAATTATGAAAGACTGATCAGATGAGATAAAAACAAAACATGTACAAATAAAAATAATACTAATTTATTAATTAACCATATCAATTAATAATAGTTTAATTAACATAATTATGTGACATTATATTTTGTTATATTATGCACTTTTGTATGCAGTTTTTTGTACAGTGCAGGCAGTTTATTTATTATGTTATCATTACTTAGTAAATAAATTGTTATTTTGGTTGTTCATATTGATAACAATTTGATCCTTTTTATTGTATAATCTATTCACTGTTCATTAAAATAAAATCGCTATGTGAATAGCTCTACCATATATTAAATAAACATTTGTGTGAGGCCACTAGCAGAGGTGCCATAATAGTGAGTCATCTTATCCAGGATGTCACATTATAGAATTATATTGCTGAAAAAGGTTGTAAAGTCACTTGTGCTAAGAGATTGGACTATACTTAAATGCTATTTTATGTCGTTCACATTCTCAAGTTCCGGATATAGTGGCAGTAACAGCTGCTATTGTTATGTTTAAGATATAACCAAAATTACAGCCACAGGAAGTACTAGAAAGAAATGACACAAGTATAATCATCTTAGTTCCGCAATGAACCTTATATACTGTAGTGATAATAATTAATTTTCTCATTTTACCTCTATATGTAGGTGTCTATTTCGAGTGTTTTGTGGGTACTTTGTTTTATGTGTTGTGCATGCATGCGTGGGTGCATGCGTGCGTGCATGTAACATAGTAACAATGTTACTGTTTCCATTGTTTGTTGAGGTAACGATTCAGTATTGCAGGCAGGTGTGCCCTGTCATTACCTGCTGTGTCATAACCCCCTCTCCCTGGACCCTCTGACCCCCTGTGAATCTAAGTAATTGTGTGACATAATGTTGTTCAACCATGGCACTGTGTAGGAGATAATTGATGTGGGAATTGGGGAAGAGGTGTGACTGTAATTTTCAGTCTCCCAGGAGTAACTGTAGGCATCAGGGAATGCTTTATGTGGGTGGATCACCCTCCCTTGTAATGACAGCCAGGGAACAGGGGTAAGGGCACGAAGGAGGTTGGACGTATTAGGGAGTGTCTGGAATGGCTGTTGTGCTGTACAGTCAGACCTCGTTTTACTCTCACCTCGGTAATACAGCCACCTCGCAATTGTGGTCACCCTAGGATACAATGTAGTCCTAAGTTATTTCTATATAGAAAAGTGTAGGGAATTAATCCCCCTAATACGGTCAACTTACTTTGACCCTGACTTGAGTAATAGAGAAGATACACTGTATCTCGGTTCTAGGGTGGAGGGTATTCAGTTTAGATGGTATTTCTGTTGTACATAAAAGAATATCTTGATTGCCGTAGAAAAACGTATCATTCTGTATGCAAGTTTGATGTTATTGTCAGTCGTGTTTATATCTACACGTTTCTTTCTGCAGTTTTTAATCAAATACTTCAGCAGTTCCATTTTTGCCATTCTGAAAAGAATCCAGCACAAATTGCCATGGAACGTAATATACCCAGACAAAATCCTTTTTAAGGATCTAGACTGTGTAACTGGAGTGTAGGCATACAGATATATATTCACCTTGTGGTGTTATATCCTGCAGCATTTTGTCCAAATACACATGTAAAATGACCTCCTGAAATGAAATATTGCTTCGCTCCCATCTCTGTCTTTCTGAAGCAACCCTCGGAGTGAAATATTGCTTCACTCATGCCAATGTCTTTCTGAAATGACCCCCGGAGAAAAATATTTAGTTTAGCATTTGCACAGTCACTACTGACATGATTGGCTGGTCAGTCTCCATGGGTGGGACATTCCAATTAATTAATTGTAGTAGGTCTTGACTACAAACCGAGGTCATTGACTACACCTGTGCAGAGGTATGTGACCTATTGTCTTGAGTATGACTCCCTCTCACAGGTATATTGCCAGGTGCCTGGATCCGTCATGTGGACGATTGTGTTTTTGTGTCATGGTAGTACATGACAGTGTAAACATTTGATCTGTTGACAGTTGTTTCTTTCTCTTTTCCCATGCATTTTGCTCTGGAAGAGAGTCAGGATTTTTGCTCAAACCAGTCTTTATCGACTGTTTGCTAACATTAATTATAAATGACTTGTTGGTGAGAATGACAAACCCTTTTGTCTTGGTGCGCTTCTGAACTTGGTTTCCAAAGACTTAGATACAACAGAAGATCTTATTTAAATATCAATGCGCTAACTTTGGACTATTGTAAGTGTATCTCCTCCAAAGCGCAGAGATGCATTCTCCTTTTTCTGTATTTATCCGCTTCCTTGGACCACTGGCCTCTGATCTATCAATTGGTGATGTATTCCAGAAAACACAACAATAGTTATTTAGATTTATTTACTTACAAGTCTTTGAAATGCTCTGTTTTCCTACCATGTGCATGTGTGGATGGGTGCATATGATTGATTCACATATGATACGATTCATTGTAACCATGTAATAGTCTTTGCGCATTAATTGCAGCATGGCTGAATGCTTCTCAGACATGTTGAGATGGTGTTCAACTGAACAGTTCTGCCAGGGAGTAAAGTTTAAAGCGTTTTGAGCATTCCTGAGGACTGAATACTGTGCTGTATAAGAACTTACCTTTTTAATGTTAATGTGTGTGTTTTTCAATATCGAACGTTCCTTAACGAAGCATGCACAGCTTTGAGGAGCGGGCCAGGTGTGTCGAGAACATAGTGGACAAGCATAAAGAACGCAACACCTTTGAGGAGTTTGCTGCCCACGTCTTTGCCCCAGTCCTTCCACCACAAAGTATGTGTACTGCGCGTCTGATGCGTGCATGTTTGCATTGGCTTGCCTGTTTAAATTTACAGCTTTGTTTGGATGCATTTCCCCTGCATTAGTGTCTCTGTAGAGGTGTTATTGCAAGGGGTAAACTGGCATTAGCATGATTTCTATAAGTGCTTCAGATGGTAGTTTCTTGCTTACATGTTTGTCTATTCTCTCGGTTTCTCCGTATTTTAGTGGTATTTGTAAATATTCAGTAATGTAGAACGTTAGTTTTAGTATGCCGACACATGAATATTTACTTAAAATACTCACTACTGCCAACGTGAATGTGCTTTCAAAACATCCAATGAATTAGGATCACCCTCATGCTAATTCACCGCTCTACTAAAATGTGGTGTCGCTGTCAGGACAGTTTCCACGAAGCAGCCTCAGCACATTTGGTGCCGTTTCTGCACAAACAGGTGTCGATCTGCCTGAGTCGCCCACGACATGTGGGCTGCCGTTGCCACCAGGTGGTGCTGGCAGTAATCCCGTAGCGCGCGACGAAGTCGACAAGACCCGGATAGCGGATAAACCATCATCAGTTAAACCGACCAAAGCTGGTTAGTCAAGTTGTCATCACGTGTCATATTTCCTCTTGCTCTTGTCACTGATTCTATCGATTACGGCATCATTTGTTTACACTAATTTCTCCACTAGCACTGTGAGAAAGATGTTTAAAGGTCAATTTTATTTTTTTATTCGTCTTTATGTTAATTTCGCAAAAGTCTACCTACTTAGTATCTACCATGACATGCCAGCTCATTTGTACAAATTTAATATTTAGATTTAGTATAATCATTAGACAAACTACAAAATAATTTGTTATCACAATTTGACAAATGGCTGAAGTGATTTGGTTCTGTACTGTGACTGTTAACAGGTTCGCAAGTTCCCTGTCCAGTGAGCAAACTCAGTTCTGTTTTATTCAGATGTCTCTACATATTATTTTAATTCTCCATGTTCTAAAGATTTGAAATCAACCAACGCTATCTGCAGTTGTCGAAAGCAGTTGAGTAAGGAGTTTTAAGTAAGCTATTTCTCAGGCTGTGTTTATGGGATGGTCGCTTAAGTTACCACGGCCCCAAGAATAAGTTAGGCATTATGTAGGGCTATGGTTTGGTTATGACAACATATTGAGTGAAAAGTAAATTGCTGCAGTGGTGCTTCCTAGTGAATGAAACATAGTATAGTGCAAAGTGGTGCTAATAGCAATCTTGGGTGGTAAAAATTGTCCCTCACCATGTGTTGAACCACTGCTAAATGCATCATTTTTGGATATTGCAAAGTTGCCTGTGAGACCATTCCAAAGTATATGAGATCTTGCATGTTTACACGGTTAATATTGCCAGCTGAATGGCAGTAACCTCTTTGCTGTAAAATTGGAAGTGCATCTTGCTTAAGAAAAGCTTGCTTTCTTGTGAATCTCTACATAGATATTTTCAGTTACCATTCATGTAGTTCTTTTTTAGAGGAAGTTGCCATCGAATTAATAATTGATAATTGTTAGATAAGACTGTGCCACACTACAGAAACGAAATATGAGCAATATATTTAACTTGCATTACCCAGTACTTTGCACATGCACTCTGCAGTGAATGCCATATATATGTATATATATATATACATACATACATACATATAGATATATGCAAGGAAAAACACAAATCCTTTGTAGTGTAAAAACAACTGTTGATTCTTACATTTACTCAAAAGAAATAACTAACTAAACTAATAAATGAGTGTGATCAATTGTTTGACATTGACCTGTTCTATTAAACCTTTAACCAAACCTATGAATGTTTCAGGAGAACTAATTAATGCTGAAGTTGGCATGAGTTTCAACCGTCGTCTCTCGTTCGGCAAGACGAAGAAATCAGTGACGAAACAGACGCTGGCACAACAGCAGATGTCTAGTCCACCTGACTCACCCAGCGGCAGTCCAAAGACAAAGAAGTGAAACTGTGACGGTGTTGGCTTCATAGACTTGATACTCAGGGTTTGGGGTGGTTCTCAGTTTCACACTTGGCTCATCCCATGGTGCAGTTCGATGGTGGTCCACTACATTACTGTTTGTTTATTGTTGTTTGTTTTTTAACAATTATCTGTTGCCTGGCAACACGCAGGCCCGGGCAGATGCATGCAGATGGTTGCATTGTTGCTAGTGCGAAAAATACCAAAGAAATTAATAGCTATATGGTATGATGGGCTGTCAGTAAAAGGATAAAACCTTTTCAAAATGTAAAATGTTATTAAACATTTGACGTTGAAGATTAGACACCTTACACGATACACGAAGCCAAGTAGCATGACACTTTTATCACATTGTAATAAGTATCATGCTACACAACGATTTATAGTTTTAGAGAAACAGTTTATTTACACTGCATTATGCAACACTGTGAAAGTGCTGTTTCATAAAATTTGAATAACTAAAACCAAAGAAATCTTACTTTAAATATTCCTTGAGTTTATGAATCAAAGATATTCATTTTAAAAGTATCGCCTTTGATCAGATAAGTGCCCTGCAACTTTGTGATTTTGACAGGTGGCAGTTGTGCTAGATGAAAATGAATAGATTTGAAACAGTTTCCAATACTTGTTTTTGACAACTTGCAGCACGATAAAACATTGGAAAATGCACATGTCATATACGTATGGCAATTCTTGTTCAATGTATCCCATACGGCGTCTTGGGAAAAGTATCATGATTATTTGTTAACTCATTGCAGCATTATTGATGGTGGGTATTTAGAAACATGCAGTGAAATCTTTGCCTACTCAGCAAACCCTGGCAATGCTACTCTTTCCAATGAGGGCAGTGTTAGAGGTGAAAACTAAATGTTCTGAGAGCATTGCTCTGCAACAATATTACCCTGACCAGGGTGCAGAGGGGGTTGAGAAGAGTGTGAATTCCATCAAGGCAATTTGAGCATTCACGGAAGATTCTACACATTTTGTCTGTGCTTCATGGATGCCACTACAAATCTACTCGTGTTGTGGTAACTGGGTGAGGTTGCTGTGACTGTCTCGGGACTCCCGCGAACATCCCGGCTTTGTCAACAGCCAGCGGGGGTTGGAGGAATTGGTCGTATACTGTACGTCTCACCGAATGACATGATTAATTGTGGCATTTTGTCATCGTTTTCATGGCGCAGCATATATCCCATATATCACACAAATTTGAAAAAACCAATGAAGACGCCTGCATTTACGAATATCCCATTTCTCTTTAATGGTAATGTGAGAGTTCCACTTGACTGTTGGTAATAGATATGCAAATTAGTTCAAGTATGCTGTAGGTGTCGGGATAACCAAAGAAGCTGTGTGTAACCGAGCTTCTCCCCTTTAGTGAAGTGTACAGGTGTCTGGCATAAACAAAAGCACGTGGAATAGTACTGCTTTATAGACTGGAAAGGGTGGTGTGCTGGAAAATGCAATCGGTCTTACATAATTTGTGTCTTCGTAAATGGAGCACCTTTTTATTAATGGCACTAATTCGGGCACTGCATATAAGGAGCGGTTGCATGTGTTTGCAAAGACCAAAAATGCATTAAGTATTAAATAGGGAGTTTGGTCATCACCATATATTGGGAGGAAAATAATTGCTACAGTTGGTCCTTCTAATGAATAAGACAGGTTAATGCAAATTGGCACCAATAACACTTTTGGATCACAAAAATTTGAAATCTCACACCACATAATAGTTGGAGGAGGGATGGCTGAGCCAATGCTAAACTTACCATTATTTCTCACTTAGCAAATGTAGGAGACGATCCATATACAAACAATTGTGTATATTCAGGACTTTACCTTTTTCTACCTTTCTACATTCTCTGTCTTTAAACAAATGCAATCTTTGTTTCTTTCTTTAACTCAACACATAATATAATATTTTTGATTAATTGAGGCTGTATTAAAGTCATACTTATGATATTGGCATGTAGGTTTTAACCATAACTAATTACACATTACAAGACATTCTCGGTTCTCTCCAGAAAAGAATGACAATGCCAAAAACTCTGCTGGAACAATAGATTGAAAGATATATATTGCCATCTGTTTAAAAACATTAATCGTTCTAGCATGTAACAAATACTAGCTATGATAATTTCCAGTCGATGTTCCACTTCATTCCAGGGCAGTGTTTGTTCACTGGCACGTTAACACAACTAAAATAGCTTTGAATATTGTAGTATTAGTTTGTAAATCGCAATCACCAATTTACGGAAATGTTGTGGTACAAGCATTAGTTCAAGGGGCTGCTTATAACAGTCATTCTCAGGACAAATAAATGAAATGAACGTGTATTAATTTGAACCAATGTGAGGCACAAATTTGTTGTTTACTACACGGTGTGTAATTAGTTAATGTGGTACTGATAATGTGAAACAAAAGCCTTTTGTGTCCTTGGGCGGATAACAATTTAAATTAATAAAATGTGTAAGAAATGAGGCAGCAATATAGAGGCAGTAATCTTAACTGGCAAGGTGGTTTTATGTAACATTGGCATATAATTAAGAAGAGTGCAAATAACACATTATTGATTAAGTAAAGCAAGTCCTAATATATTTTATTAAAACAGATTAACAGAAACTGACAGGTTAATTATCACCTGTATTGTTTGATTTAGTATAAAACCGTCACGATCTGGTTGCCCTGTTGCATTGTGAAAACATCTGCTTTTCTAACTGCAATCTTGTTCGTCTACACATTCCAGATACAATATTTAGTAACGGTTAAGTCATGAGTAGACGGTAACAATGTTGGGTTTTGGTGCTATTGTTTGCAATGTCACTAAGATGAATAGGAATCGTTACTTTTTAATTTCCCTAAAAAAAGACTAGTTTTACATCACAAATAACCAGAATTAAAGTATCCTGGTAGTCCATTAAACCTATTTATTTAATGAAGTAAAACCTTTGGGGAGATTTAGGAAATGTGTCCCTTATATAGAGGTGTTGAGGTTTTGTTGTTCTCCTGAACTGTATGTGTATGTATAACAACTTGGTGCAATCTTCTTGGGTTGGTATAAACTATGGAGTGCTGATCGTAACCTCGTAAATTCTATTTCAGGTTGTGTTATTTCTGTTGTTTTAGAGTAGGTAGTGCATTTGTATGAACAATGTTTCAGTTGTAACAGGGGATCTGTCTGGGTGTAATGTGTACATGTTGAAATCTTATTATTGACGGGGCGTATACGATTGTTCTCCCATGGGGACGTTTCGGCTGTGATGGCATCGTTGTATTTATATTTTGTTCATGGTGTATATAGTTCAAATGAAGTGTACAGAAACTATTCAATTGTAATATTTTATTTTAAAGTAAACGAACAGTCACAATGACGCCTGTGTTTTGTCCGTTCATTTAAACATCCCAGTGTCGTGACGATTTGTCATGACAGATTTATTGTTATGTTAATTGTGAGTTTACAAGATTGTCACCCAGGGCAGAAACCTCAATAATTATTTACATGTGGTCAAGGAAGCCTTTGACTTATCGAGACTCCAATATTTGTTGTTCTTAAACCACGCACGAACAACCGGAGCGCCAGTCTGAGCGCCAAAGAAGGAGAAGAAAACAAATTCATGCTGCTAGCATTTCCTTAATCAGTAAATACTCTGTTCCAATCAGTTATAGTCCACTGCAAAAACGAATACGTTCTGATATCTAAATGTTATCTCGACTTACCCTCCTTGATTGTAGGTTTGTTGAACCGCATAGTTTTTATAGGGTTTTTGTAACTAATGTTCTGTTTTTGAATAACTTTAGTTGTTCTCCTCTACTATTTCCAACGTGTCTATGTCTGACGATATGGCCTCTAAGTTATACTGACAGTGTTCTTATCATTTTGCCGATATTTGCTTTGTTGTAACGAATGGTTGACAGTGGCGTACCAAGGAGGGTTTTTTGGTTGCCCGGAAACCCCTCGACATTTCTGCACTGTTGTATGATAACAATTATGGTAATGTCCGTGAGTAATACCCATAGGCGTGGGAACAGGGTTAGGGTTATAACTTGGTTTTGAACAGCACTGTTTCTCCCCCCGTGTTCGGGTGTCATGAGTTCACAGACGAGACAGCGGAAAAGCTGAAGTTACACTGGCGCAGTGGCGACAAATATTTTTGAAAGCACCCCCCCCCCGCGTCTTCCACACTAGCCAACCGAGACAGCCACAAGGTGAAGGAAGATGTGAAGATATGCGGCGGAATGGCGGCGAAAATTGTTCAGTGGTGCTGAAGCTCCTGTAGCCCCTCCCTCAATATGAATTTCGTTCCCGCGCAACTGGTAATACCCATTTGGAAACCCCCCAACATGTCAATCCTGGGTACGCGCCTGGTTGATCGTACCGTCGACATTTACCTTATTCTAACAGATGTTGGGTTATTTTGCCAATGTTCCCCCTATTCTGAAAATTGGCCAATCTTTATACCGATGGTTTCTTATTCTGGTATGTTTCTGGTCTGGTATATTTTATTTATGATCGCTTTGCTGATTTTTATCTTCTAAAATGTTTTCGTCATTTGAATTCACAAAATTAATGGTCTTCTAACAGATGTCCGGTTGTTTTAACAAGATTGCCACCCAGAGAATTAACTCTAGGTAGCAGGTGGACAAGGAAGCCTTTGGCTTATCGAGAGTCCGACCCTTTTATCTATGTGTATCCCGCCCGTCTGAGGTATGTGTCGATTTTATTTTTAAACATATTCACACTACTAGCACCCACACAATCGGCAGGTAATCTGTTCCATTCATTTACAGTCCTTTGTGAAAATGAAAACTTTCTTATATCCAATCTACTCTGCTCCTTTGCTAATGCAAGATCATGTCCTCTAGTCCTTCTATCTTTCTTAACTGAGAAAAACATATTTCTATCAATATTTTCATAGCTGAGCAGATGTGTGAAGAAGAGGGGTGGGATTCACAGATTTATGGGGATTCTTTGTTGGGAGGGAAGATATGTACATGAGAGATGGCCTCCATCTTAGTGGAAAGGGGGCAGCAGTTTTCTCAGAGAATCTGCTGCAATCTGTTGACAGTGGGACAGGTTGCATCTATTTAAACTAGATTCGCAGGGGGGACTCACAGAAAAGCCTGAAAATGGAGGCACAGATAAAGACAGCACAAATAACAGTCTGGAAAACTCTTCTGAAGCTGGATATAAATGTGTTTGTTTAAATGCAAGGAGTATAGTAAACAAAAGAAATGAACTAAACATTATGGTAGAAGATATTGACCCTCATATAATAGGTATAACCGAATCCTGGACCACCACCGATATATCAGATGCTGAATTGGGACTGACAGGATATGTAATGTTTAGAAAAGATAGAATAGGAAGAAAGGGAGGTGGAGTTATTTTATATATTAAAGAATCTATTCAGGCTTATGAAATAAAATTAGAAAGAGAAGCAGATTGCGAAGAAAGTTCAGGATAAGGTCGGTCCTCTGGAAGATAGTGCTGGAAATATAATATCAGAAGGATTGTTAATGACAGAAGACCTGAATGAGTATTTTAGTTCAGTGTTTACCAGGGAAGATATTAGTTCACTGCCAGTACCAGAGGCTAAGTTCAAGGGGGCAGAATCAGACTATTTAGGACAGTTAATTGTAACCCCGGAAATGGTAGCTAAGAAAATAAGGGCTATGAAGGATAATAAATCACCTGGAGTGGACAGGATTCCGCCCAAACTACTATTGGAAATTGTAGAACAAATTAGCGTACCGCTTGCAACAATTTTCAACTTGTCATTAGAAGAGGGAGTGGTTCCTTTAGAATGGAAAGAAGCAAACAGTATACCGTTATTTAAAAAAGGTTCCAGAAACAAGTCGGAGAACTACAGACCAGTGAGTTTAACGTCGGTGATTTGCAAATTATTAGAATGACTAATTAAAGATCACATGGTGGATTTTCTTGTTAAACATAACTTGATAAACTCATCTCAACATGGGTTTCTAAAAGCGAGGTCATGCTTAACAAATGTTATGTTTTTTTGGAAGACATCACTAAGTGGGTAGATGAGGGATCACCAGTAGATATCATCTACTTAGATTTTCAGAAAGCTTTCGACAAAGTGCCACATCAAAGATTACTGCTTAAACTAAAGGCCCATGGCATAGGAAATGGTATAATAAACTGGATAGAAAAATGGCTGATTGACAGAAGACAACGTGTAGTAGTTGATGGGGAGGCTTCAAACAGGAAATCAGTTTTGAGTGGGGTACCACAGGGATCAGTACTGGGACCTATATTATTCTTAATATATATCAACGATTTGGATGATGAAATAACAAGCAAGGTGTTGAAATTTGCGGATGATACAAAAGTGTTTAGAAGGATTAAAAGTGATGGAGATAGACAGCATTTACAAGATGATCTTGACAGGTTGATCAAATGGTCTGAAAAGTGGCAAATGATGTTCAATTTTGGGAAATGTAAATGCCTCCACATAGGACATGGGAACGAAGATGTACAATATACAATGGGTGGTTCTGTACTAAGTACTACTGTAAAAGAAAAGGACTTAGGGTTAACCATTAGTGCTGATATGAAGGTTTCAGAGCAGTGCGGGATTGCAGATTCAAAGGGAAATCAAATCCTTGGATTAATTAGGCGAAACATAACGTATAAGGAAAAGAGCTAATAATACCGCTGTACAAAACAATAATTAGGCCTCATTTGGAATATTGTATTCAAGCGTGGAGGCCATATCGCAGGAAGGACATAAATATGGTAGAAAGAGTGCAGAGGAGAGCAACCAAAATGATACAAAAACTGAGGTATCTCACTTACGAAATACGCCTAAGAATACGCCTAAACACCAGGAGATTGAGAGGAGATCAGATAGAAGTGTTTAAAATATTAAATGGTTATGAAAATATTGATAGAACTATTTTTTCTCAGTTAGATTCTCAAAGATAGAAGGACCAGAGGACATGAAGTTACATTAATAAAGGAGCAGTGTAGATTATATATAAGAAAGTTCTCATTCTCACAAAGGACTATAACTGATTGGAACATATTATCTCCTAGCTGATTGTGTTGATGCTAGTAGCGTGAATATGTTTAAAAATAAAATCGACACATACCTTAAAAGGGCGGGATACACGTAGATAAAAAGTATTGGACTCCCGATAAGCCAAAAGGCTTCCTTGTCCACCTGCCATATAGAGTTAATTTTCTGGATGGCAATCTTGTTAAATCTTGTTAAAACAATGCATGGTACTGTTTTGCACAAGTCTCCGGTAGATGTGTACGACAAATCACCGTGGTTCATTCTCTTCCGGTTAGTTTTAACATGCATAATTTTATATAGAGTAATTATTTTCGCACCGAATGTTTTGTGGGAACAGATATCATCACTCAGTGAATCCACACGTTGACTCCACGTAGAGGATTCCCGTAATCTTTATTTGTTTCCATTGCACAGATACCTGGTAGAAGGAACACAGGCCTGCAGCTTTTTGTGATTCACCTGAATAGAACTTCCAGTCGCTCGCACTTAGACGTTACGAACAAATTACGCAACCTATAGAGCCATCGTAACTTTACACGAACGTGTCCCGTAAATTTTCCGACAACGGTGACATCTTTAGAGAGCTCAAATATTATACAATGCAGAAAAATGTCTGCACTAAAACTGTCATAACATAACATGTAATGCACATTTGGTCTGTGGTCGGCTTTAGACACGAGTCACGGGAACCCGCGACCCGACACGCCTTGTGCGCTGCGCCAGCGATTGTTTCGGCTTATGTTCGTAACACGCACCAAGTCGTACACGATCCTTTACAAATGTCACAATGGTCGAGTGATATCGCTGCGACGGTATGTGTGCATCGTTCTATTTTCCACCTGGTTGGTGTGGAAATGAAATACGACGATCGCAACAAAAGCTACGCAACGACGACGATGAAACGGGTATACGATGTCGTTATCCCCCGCAGCTTCATGATAGCTGCGCTGATTAAGCGGTAAAAGCCGGGCTAAGATCCACTGCGCTTGTAACCGAATCGCGGCGATGATTCTTCGGTGTGTCAATGCGTTGCTGGGTTTGCGCTGTCTGTCTTTGAATCGGGAGAAGTCGGTATGTCCTCTAGGAGGATTGGGAACTGCGGGTTACGGGTGCCAGAAGTGGGTCTCCTCGTGGCTTTGGAACAGATAGATCGGTCTGTAGTAAAGTTACCGAGTAAGATTCTAGTTTTTGTCTTGATGCGCCTCTGAGATTGATTTCCAATAATTTAGGCGCAATAGAAGTGATCTCATTATTGCTATTATTAAGATTAAAATAGATCCCCACGTGCCCTTGGGCAGGAGATCGAAGTTTTTTCAAAATGTTATCAAAATTCCAGTTGGAAGCAAGACACTCCAGACACAGCATCCTCGCGCGTTAGAGGGCGTTGCTGATTACACCAGTCTCAGTACCCCCTGGGCCCTGGCATATTGCTTTGCGAAATGCTGAAGCTAAGCTGAGCCAATGATGTCGTTTGCCAGAGAGTTCGGCTCGTTTTCGTTTCAGCCAACAAGTTTGCCCGTGTTACGTGTAATGTTTGGGAAGTAACCCCACAGCACACGTGCAACAAGGGGTTATCCCTATAGTATAGTGCGTCACGCTTAGGAGTTTCTGAGTCAGCGGGACGAAGCGTTGCATGAGATGGGGTCTATGGGCAAGCGTTACGAACAATGGTAAATCGTTTAGCTGCACATTTGTTTTGGTGTTTTCAGTGTGTCAATCAATACCAAGAGAGTTCCCAGTGACATCAATATAAGTTGCCAGTGAAGTTGAAGGGGAAGATCTATAAAAACAGTAGTCAGGCCAGCAATGCTGTACGGGGCAGATGGGGATGCTGAGGTGAATGTATGGAGTAACAAAGAAAGATAAGATCCGAAACGAATATATTAGAGGAGCAACGAGAGTGACACAAGCATCCAAACAGAGAAACGACTGAAATGGTACGGGCATGTGATGAGAAGGGAAGAGGAGCACATAGTGAGAAGAATGCTAAATGCAGAGATACCAGGAAGAAGAAGGAGAGGACGACCGAAGACCAGATGGAATGACACATGCAGAAGAGACATGAAAGTCGTGGGTCTGAATGCAGATGTGGGGATTGATAGGACGACGTGGAGAAAGAAAATTACTAGCCATACCAACGGCCCCAGATGACGGAAAAGGTCAGAGAAGAAGTACGTGCCAACGTTATGCAGCGTGACAAGGATGTGGGGGGTTAAAAAAAGTCCACTTTTAACGCGACGTACTTTATGGGTGACCCCAAAGTAAACTGTCAATTGTACATCAGTATTAAGTCAATAAAGTGCAAGTCAATTTTCAAGTCAATGACCACGAAGTCAAGTTACGAATCATCTTTCAAAATTTCAAGTCAGGTCCAAAATCATCAGGGTGCACAATTCAAGTCACAATGAACGTACGAAGGAACGAACGAATGCATTCAAGTCACAATGAACGTACGAACGAACGAATGAACGAATGGTTGCTTCCAACAACAAAGCATAATTTAAGTATTGATTATTACTAGTTAGGGATGTTAGGGCATTATGGGGACTGTTTGTTTCAGATTCTTCCAAAAACACAAAATTTGGCCCAGATGTCGCCCATACCATACTTTTTCGATTTTTGCTGGATGCCAAAACGGGCGCCCCCGGGGCCGCCATATTGGCGAAATCCAATATGGCCGCCACCCGGGTTAGAGGTAAATCGTTGTTAAAAAAACAAAAGGGCTAGAATAATAAATAATACCACTTTTTCGGGGTCGGGGAATCCGATTCTGATCTTATTTCGGATCAGCAATTGTTATTGGAGGTACAGTAATCGCAGTAATTATATTTGAAACCATTCTTAAGTTTTCGGGTTTAGTTTTCATAACACATATGTTTTTATGGTGGTGTAGCTTATGTAATTTTAAAGCTTATTGATATTAATAAGTTTTCCATTTCCTACTTTTCCGGAGACGTGTGAAAATTGATGTGTGAAAAATCGCCTTAAATGCTAAATCTTCAATGCTAACAGAGCTAGTGAATCGTAGACCTGGGGCACTCCGCGCCATTTTGTAAATTGGCGGCGCCCTCACACGGATGGAACCAATTTGTTTTACTAACAAGTATTTAATATGGTAAACTAGCTACAAACATTTGTACAAAACTTTACTCTTGTGACATTTGTAAGATTGTTCATCCTGTAGTTTTTCGTAGAAAAATGACGCTAAATCAATCTAACTTTAGCGTAATACACGGTTTTGTCTACACAGTCAGGAGCCTTTCGATGGCTCCTTCCCCCTAACTGTCTCACGGCTCCAGTCAATGAGGAGATGAGGAGTTTCTTCAACGTAGTGCTACGGGGCTCATCAACTCTTCGTGGACGTGATAAGATCGGTGGCGTCGCCAATCAGGATGCGAGGGAGAAGATCGCATGCAACATCGCACAACTGTTCATCTACAATACTAGTAAAGGTACGCACCATGCAGTCAAGACGGCTGCAGTACGGCACGACAAGGAGCGAGAAACCCCCTCCCCCTGTATCATAGCCTCAAGCTGCACGACACGGACACGGACGGAACAAAAACAGATTGACAAAGAACATGGTATCTCGTACAATCGTGTCATGGAAGTGAAGCGAAGAGGTACCCACCAACAGCCGGTCCAAGGTCTTCCCACCCCACGATGTGGATAATATAGATAGCGCGGCTCAGGGCAACTTCTCACTGGATGAGATCCACGGATATGTCCTGAGCGTGACCAAACATCTTTCGCGCGAGAAACCTGGAATGAAGCGGGCTCCCATCAAGTTTGACCATTCCGACACGTCGACTCCCAAGCTACCAGACTCTTACGTGATCCAGCACCCAGTCGGACTCACTCAAACGGATGTCTTTGCACCCAGACTCGGCGACAGCGTAGTCAGACCGCCCCTTTGTGTGCGAGGTGCCAAAGTCAAGGATGATGCGTGGGTGGCGAGCTTATCCGACATTCTTCAATGCCTCAATGTACCCACTGACCGCGCAGTTGCTGCCAAATAAACCACGGTCGTGCTGTTGGATATGGCGGCAGTGATCCACATGGTGCGCCCCACAACAGCAAAGACATTCAGCCAGTACGTGCCGCTCCACATTGTACCATTTCTGGAGGCCCAAATGAAGAGTGGTACCTAACGCATCGTCGCTGTATGGGATAATTACCCCGAGAAAAATAACCTCAAACCTCTCACACAGCAACGACGCAGGAATTGCCCACGGACAAGAGTCGGCGATGGCAGTACTCCAATCCCGAAGCGTGAATGGAACAGCGGCTTTCTACAAAATGAGGAGAACAAAAACGAGCTGTTCTCATTCATCAGCACACATATCTTCAAGACTGACATAGGCGGAAAATTCCCCCTGAGTACCCACTTCGAGACCGTGCTCTCCAACAGGCGTTGTGACCTCGCAACACTTCAGCCGTGCAACCATTCCGAGGCGGACACGAGGATCCTCCTGCATATGGCACATGCTGCAGAGCAGGGTCATACAACAGCCTATGTTCGCACGGTGGACAGCGATGTCGTGATTTTGGCAGTCCGGTTTTTCGAGATCCTCGGCTTATTGGAGCTCTGGGTGGGCTTCGGTAGCGAAAAAAATACCGTGACATTCCAGTCCATACCATCTATTCCGATCTCGGTCCGTCAAAGTCCTTGGCACTACCCCTCTTCCACAGCCTAACGGGGTGCGACACGACTTCACAGTTTCTTGGATGTGGCAAGAAGACCGCCTGGGCAGCCTGGACCAGCAAGCCGGACCTCACCGACACACTAGTGGCTCTCACGCACGACCCTGACATATTCAGTCTCGAGTCCGTGCATATGCAGCGGATCGAACGCTTCATCGTACTCATGTATAGAAAGGGGTGTGGTGCAGCCGGTGTCAACGAGACCAGGCATCACCGCTTCACCATTGGAAGGAGATCACTGGAAAATATTCCACCTACCCAAGCCGCGTTGTTCCAGCATGTGAAGCGAGCGCTACTACAGGCGAGTTTTTAATGGAGTCGGGCCACCTCGGTCCAGCAGGAAATCCTTGACTTCAGTGCGTGGGGCTGGCACAAAGATGGCACCAGTACATGGCAACTATGGACCACTCTCAGCGACGCTTCAATGGCATTCTCTTGCACTGCATCAAGGCATGCACGGGAAGGTGCAAATGCAACCGCGACGGTGTCCGATACATGCCCGGCTCTCTGCAAATACGAAGGCGGGTGCGTTAATAACGAGGGCGGTGATGACCAGTAGTATTTATCGCTGGCATCACAAAGCGCAAGCCAGAAGGTATAGGTAGTAATGGTAATCAGTGGTATATTGTTACTAAAGCGGTCCATGTATTGTATTTTGAACATTT
The DNA here is from genome assembly GCA_963995525.1 of Escarpia spicata. Classification (NCBI taxonomy): domain Eukaryota; kingdom Metazoa; phylum Annelida; class Polychaeta; order Sabellida; family Siboglinidae; genus Escarpia; species Escarpia spicata. The sequence goes on from OZ023211.1 coordinate 63,937,071, forward strand.
AATTGAACATAGCGGCGTAGCGGCATAGTTATAGCATGTTATCTCCGAAGTATTTTAATAAAACCAATCCTGAATACTCTTTGTTCAATGTTTTAGTAGTGACTGCTGATCTTTGACCTTTGACCCCCAAATGGGGTGACCATGACCTCAAATTGTCGAAATAAGATCAGAATCAGATTCTCCGATGCTACAAACCCCGAAAAAGTGGTATTATTCATGATTCTAGCCCTTTTGGTTTTTAACTACGATTGACCTCTAACCCGGGTGGCGGCCATATTGGATTTCATCAATGTGGCGGCTCCGAGGGGCGCTTGACTTGGCGCCCGACAGAAATCGAAATAATATGGTATGGACGGCATCTGGGCCAAATTTTGTGCTTTTGGAAGAATCTGAACCGAAAAATCCCTAACATCCCTGACTATACATTATTTATAATGTCATAACATTTTGAAAAATGATTATTGCGCTTCATATAGCTACCAAAATGTCATTGCTAAAACGATCAATTTATTAAAGATAGTATTTAATTATTACGACGAAGATTAATTCGAATCATAGAGGTTCGTGCACTACATAAATGCCTATTCGTTTCCAGTAGGCTTTGTTCGCTCTGTGTAATCACGGTCTGTTTTGGATTACACTTAAGAAAGATCAAACTAGAGAGCTTTATAGTATATAATGCAGGTTTGGTGTGAGCTCATGGTATGATTTATTATGATTATTATTTAAGCACTTTACGTAATTTCGTCACTACGTCGTAACGATAATCGTTTTCGTCAAACAAACTGTAGCTTAGTTTGTAATTTCCATCAAACAGCAGATCTGGTTGTGGTGATTTCTTATTACACTTGAGAAATATCGAAATTAATTACAGAGCGTGGGCTGCCGTAGGCTGTCCTCTGTTACCTCGTGATGGTTGCATATATCATTATTGAATATGGTTTCTCATTTATTGTGTTACTATTACACGTAATACGGTCGGGTCATGTACGTTCGTGCACAGCCTAGTTCCGATATAGTTGATTCTCATAGGCAGACTTGTTGGCGAGTCACATACAAACAAGCCAAACAAATGACCTCCTCACATCAAGGAAGTGGGCACTTTCTCTGTCGATTTCAAATCAAGTCGCAAGTCGTGGACTGGTCCATTCGTATGCCACTCATTAGGAAATATAAGTTGACCGTTAGCTATTTAATCTAAAGGTTCCGATTCCAATTTTTCTACAATCAGTTCTTCCTCCCTTTTCCTTATTGTGTAAGGATGGTGGTCAAGTACTCTAATGTTGTAAACCTCTTTCCGTTCTTTCTCTCCATTGCTTCCTCTCAACAGCCCACTCTTTCCATCTGTCATTACTTCCTCTCAGCAGCCCGCTCTTTCCATCTGTTATTGCTTCCTCTCAGCAGCCCGCTCTTTCCATCTGTCATTGCTTCCTCTCAGCAGCCCACTCTTTCCATCTGTCATTGCTTCCTCTCAGCAGCCCACCCTTTCCATCTGTCATTGCTTCCTCTCAGCAGCCTGCTCTTTCCATCTGTTATTTCTTCCTCTCAGCAGCCCACCCTTTCCATCTGTCATTGCTTCCTCTCAGCAGCCCAATATGTCCATATGTCATTGCTTCCTCTTAGCAGCCCACTCTTTCTATCTGTCATTGCTTCCTCTCAGCAGCCCACTCTTTCTATCTGTCATTGCTTCCTCTCAGCAGCCCACCCTTTCCACCTGTCATTGCTTCCTTTCAGCAGCCCACTCTTTCCATCTGTCATTGCTTCCTCTCAGCAGCCCCCTCTTTCCACTTTGCATTGCTTCCTCTCAGCAGCCCACCCTTTCCATCTGTCATTGCTTCCTCTCAGCAGCCCACCCTTTCCATCTGTCATTGCTTCCTCTCAGCAGCCCAATATGTCCATATGTCATTGCTTCCTCTTAGCAGCCCACTCTTTCTATCTGTCATTGCTTCCTCTCAGCAGCCCACTCTTTCTATCTGTCATTGCTTCCTCTCAGCAGCCCACCCTTTCCACCTGTCATTGCTTCCTCTCAGCAGCCCACTCTTTCCATCTGTCATTGCTTCCTCTCAGCAGCCCCCTCTTTCCACTTTGCATTGCTTCCTCTCAGCAGCCCCCTCTTTCCATCTGTCATTGCTTCCTCTCAGCAGCACACCCTTTCCATATGTCATTGCTTCCTCTCAGCAGCCCACCCTTTCCATCTGTCATTGCTTCCTCTCAGCAGCCCACCCTTTCCATATGTCATTGCTTCCTCTCAGCAGCCCACCCTTTCCATATGTCATTGCTTCCTCTCAGCAGCCCCCTCTTTCCATATGTCATTGCTTCCTCTCAGCAGCCCACCCTTTCCATCTGTCATTGCTTCCTCTCAGCAGCCCCCTCTTTCCATATGTCATTGCTTCCTCTCAGCAGCCCACCCTTTCCACTTGTCATTGCTTCCTCTCAGCAGCCCACCCTTTCCATATGTCATTGCTTCCTCTCAGCAGCCCACCCTTTCCATATGTCATTGCTTCCTCTCAGCAGCCCCTTCTTTCCATATGTCATTGCTTCCTCTCAGCAGCCCACCCTTTCCATCTGTCATTGCTTCCTCTCAGCAGCCCCCTCTTTCCATATGTCATTGCTTCCTCTCAGCAGCCCACCCTTTCCACTTGTCATTGCTTCCTCTCAGCAGTCCACTCTTTCCATCTGTTATTGCTTCCTCTCAGCAGCCCACTCTTTCCATATGTCATTGCTTCCTCTCAGCAGCCCCCTCTTTCCACTTGTCATTGCTTCCTCTCAGCAGCCCACCCTTTCCATCTGTCATTGCTTCCTCTCAGCAGCCCCCTCTTTCCACTTGTCATTGCTTCCTCTCAGCAGCCCACCCTTTCCATATGTCATTGCTTCCTCTCAGCAGCCCCCTCTTTCCACCTGTCATTGCTTCCTCTCAGCAGCCCACCCTTTCCACTTGTCATTGCTTCCTCTCAGCAGCCCCCTCTTTCCATCTGTCATTGCTTCCTCTCAGCAGCCCCCTCTTTCCACCTGTCATTGCTTCCTCTCAGCAGCCCACCCTTTCCATATGTCATTGCTTCCTCTCAGCAGCCCACCCTTTCCACTTGTCATTGCTTCCTCTCAGCAGCCCCCTCTTTCTATCTGGCATTGCTTCCTCTCAGCAGCCCACTCTTTCCATATGTCATTGCTTCCTCTCAGCAGCCCCCTCTTTCCATCTGTCATTGCTTCCTCTCAGCAGCCCACTCTTTCCACTTGTCATTGCTTCCTCTCAGCAGCCCACCCTTTCCATCTGTCATTGCTTCCTCTCAGCAGCCCACTCTTTCCACTTGTCATTGCTTCCTCTCAGCAGCCCACCCTTTCCATCTGTCATTTCTTCCTCTCAGCAGCCCGCTCTTTCCATCTGTCATTGCTTCCTCTCAGCAGCCCACTCTTTCCATCTGTCATTACTTCCTCTCAGCAGCCCACCCTTTCCATATGTCATTGCTTCCTCTCAGCAGCCCACCCTTTCCATCTGTCATTGCTTCCTCTCAGCAGCCCACCCTTTCCATATGTCATTGCTTCCTCTCAGCAGCCCACCCTTTCCATATGTCATTGCTTCCTCTCAGCAGCCCCCTCTTTCCATATGTCATTGCTTCCTCTCAGCAGCCCACCCTTTCCATCTGTCATTGCTTCCTCTCAGCAGCCCCCTCTTTCCATATGTCATTGCTTCCTCTCAGCAGCCCACCCTTTCCACTTGTCATTGCTTCCTCTCAGCAGTCCACTCTTTCCATCTGTTATTGCTTCCTCTCAGCAGCCCACTCTTTCCATATGTTATTGCTTCCTCTCAGCAGCCCCCTCTTTCCACTTGTCATTGCTTCCTCTCAGCAGCCCACCCTTTCCATCTGTCATTGCTTCCTCTCAGCAGCCCCCTCTTTCCACTTGTCATTGCTTCCTCTCAGCAGCCCACCCTTTCCATATGTCATTGCTTCCTCTCAGCAGCCCCCTCTTTCCACTTGTCATTGCTTCCTCTCAGCAGCCCACTCTTTCCATATGTCATTGCTTCCTCTCAGCAGCCCCCTCTTTCCACCTGTCATTGCTTCCTCTCAGCAGCCCACCCTTTCCACTTGTCATTGCTTCCTCTCAGCAGCCCCCTCTTTCCATCTGTCATTGCTTCCTCTCAGCAGCCCCCTCTTTCCACCTGTCATTGCTTCCTCTCAGCAGCCCACCCTTTCCATATGTCATTGCTTCCTCTCAGCAGCCCACCCTTTCCACTTGTCATTGCTTCCTCTCAGCAGCCCCCTCTTTCTATCTGGCATTGCTTCCTCTCAGCAGCCCACTCTTTCCATATGTCATTGCTTCCTCTCAGCAGCCCCCTCTTTCCATCTGTCATTGCTTCCTCTCAGCAGCCCACTCTTTCCACTTGTCATTGCTTCCTCTCAGCAGCCCACCCTTTCCATCTGTCATTGCTTCCTCTCAGCAGCCCACTCTTTCCACTTGTCATTGCTTCCTCTCAGCAGCCCACCCTTTCCATCTGTCATTTCTTCCTCTCAGCAGCCCGCTCTTTCCATCTGTCATTGCTTCCTCTCAGCAGCCCACTCTTTCCATCTGTCATTGCTTCCTCTCAGCAGCCCACCCTTTCCATCTGTCATTGCTTTCTCTCAGCAGCCTGCTCTTTCCATCTGTTATTGCTTCCTCTCAGCAGCCCACCCTTTCCATCTGTCATTGCTTCCTCTCAGCAGCCCAATATGTCCATATGTCATTGCTTCCTCTTAGCAGCCCACTCTTTCTATCTGTCATTGCTTCCTCTCAGCAGCCCACTCTTTCTATCTGTCATTGCTTCCTCTCAGCAGCCCACCCTTTCCACCTCTCATTGCTTCCTCTCAGCAGCCCACTCTTTCCATCTGTCATTGCTTCCTCTCAGCAGCCCCCTCTTTCCACTTTGCATTGCTTCCTCTCAGCAGCCCCCTCTTTCCATCTGTCATTGCTTCCTCTCAGCAGCACACCCTTTCCATATGTCATTGCTTCCTCTCAGCAGCCCACCCTTTCCATCTGTCATTGCTTCCTCTCAGCAGCCCACCCTTTCCATATGTCATTGCTTCCTCTCAGCAGCCCACCCTTTCCATATGTCATTGCTTCCTCTCAGCAGCCCCCTCTTTCCATATGTCATTGCTTCCTCTCAGCAGCCCACCCTTTCCATCTGTCATTGCTTCCTCTCAGCAGCCCCCTCTTTCCATATGTCATTGCTTCCTCTCAGCAGCCCACCCTTTCCACTTGTCATTGCTTCCTCTCAGCAGTCCACTCTTTCCATCTGTTATTGCTTCCTCTCAGCAGCCCACTCTTTCCATATGTCATTGCTTCCTCTCAGCAGCCCCCTCTTTCCACTTGTCATTGCTTCCTCTCAGCAGCCCACCCTTTCCATCTGTCATTGCTTCCTCTCAGCAGCCCCCACTTTCCACTTGTCATTGCTTCCTCTCAGCAGCCCACCCTTTCCATATGTCATTGCTTCCTCTCAGCAGCCCCCTCTTTCCACTTGTCATTGCTTCCTCTCAGCAGCCCACTCTTTCCATATGTCATTGCTTCCTCTCAGCAGCCCCCTCTTTCCACCTGTCATTGCTTCCTCTCAGCAGCCCACCCTTTCCACTTGTCATTGCTTCCTCTCAGCAGCCCCCTCTTTCCATCTGTCATTGCTTCCTCTCAGCAGCCCCCTCTTTCCACTTGTCATTGCTTCCTCTCAGCAGCCCACCCTTTCCATATGTCATTGCTTCCTCTCAGCAGCCCCCTCTTTCCACCTGTCATTGCTTCCTCTCAGCAGCCCACCCTTTCCACTTGTCATTGCTTCCTCTCAGCAGCCCCCTCTTTCCATCTGTCATTGCTTCCTCTCAGCAGCCCCCTCTTTCCACCTGTCATTGCTTCCTCTCAGCAGCCCACCCTTTCCATATGTCATTGCTTCCTCTCAGCAGCCCACCCTTTCCACTTGTCATTGCTTCCTCTCAGCAGCCCCCTCTTTCTATCTGGCATTGCTTCCTCTCAGCAGCCCACTCTTTCCATATGTCATTGCTTCCTCTCAGCAGCCCCCTCTTTCCATCTGTCATTGCTTCCTCTCAGCAGCCCACTCTTTCCACTTGTCATTGCTTCCTCTCAGCAGCCCACCCTTTCCATCTGTCATTGCTTCCTCTCAGCAGCCCACTCTTTCCACTTGTCATTGCTTCCTCTCAGCAGCCCACCCTTTCCATCTGTCATTTCTTCCTCTCAGCAGCCCGCTCTTTCCATCTGTCATTGCTTCCTCTCAGCAGCCCACTCTTTCCATCTGTCATTACTTCCTCTCAGCAGCCCACCCTTTCCATATGTCATTGCTTCCTCTCAGCAGCCCACCCTTTCCATCTGTCATTGCTTCCTCTCAGCAGCCCACCCTTTCCATATGTCATTGCTTCCTCTCAGCAGCCCACCCTTTCCATATGTCATTGCTTCCTCTCAGCAGCCCCCTCTTTCCATATGTCATTGCTTCCTCTCAGCAGCCCACCCTTTCCATCTGTCATTGCTTCCTCTCAGCAGCCCCCTCTTTCCATATGTCATTGCTTCCTCTCAGCAGCCCACCCTTTCCACTTGTCATTGCTTCCTCTGAGCAGTCCACTCTTTCCATCTGTTATTGCTTCCTCTCAGCAGCCCACTCTTTCCATATGTTATTGCTTCCTCTCAGCAGCCCCCTCTTTCCACTTGTCATTGCTTCCTCTCAGCAGCCCACCCTTTCCATCTGTCATTGCTTCCTCTCAGCAGCCCCCTCTTTCCACTTGTCATTGCTTCCTCTCAGCAGCCCACCCTTTCCATATGTCATTGCTTCCTCTCAGCAGCCCCCTCTTTCCACTTGTCATTGCTTCCTCTCAGCAGCCCACTCTTTCCATATGTCATTGCTTCCTCTCAGCAGCCCCCTCTTTCCACCTGTCATTGCTTCCTCTCAGCAGCCCACCCTTTCCACTTGTCATTGCTTCCTCTCAGCAGCCCCCTCTTTCCATCTGTCATTGCTTCCTCTCAGCAGCCCCCTCTTTCCACCTGTCATTGCTTCCTCTCAGCAGCCCACCCTTTCCATATGTCATTGCTTCCTCTCAGCAGCCCACCCTTTCCACTTGTCACTGCTTCCTCTCAGCAGCCCCCTCTTTCTATCTGGCATTGCTTCCTCTCAGCAGCCCACTCTTTCCATATGTCATTGCTTCCTCTCAGCAGCCCCCTCTTTCCATCTGTCATTGCTTCCTCTCAGCAGCCCACTCTTTCCACTTGTCATTGCTTCCTCTCAGCAGCCCACCCTTTCCATCTGTCATTGCTTCCTCTCAGCAGCCCACTCTTTCCACTTGTCATTGCTTCCTCTCAGCAGCCCACCCTTTCCATCTGTCATTTCTTCCTCTCAGCAGCCCGCTCTTTCCATCTGTCATTGCTTCCTCTCAGCAGCCCACTCTTTCCATCTGTCATTGCTTCCTCTCAGCAGCCCACCCTTTCCATCTGTCATTGCTTTCTCTCAGCAGCCCAATATGTCCATATGTCATTGCTTCCTCTTAGCAGCCCACTCTTTCTATCTGTCATTGCTTCCTCTCAGCAGCCCACTCTTTCTATCTGTCATTGCTTCCTCTCAGCAGCCCACCCTTTCCACCTCTCATTGCTTCCTCTCAGCAGCCCACTCTTTCCATCTGTCATTGCTTCCTCTCAGCAGCCCCCTCTTTCCACTTTGCATTGCTTCCTCTCAGCAGCCCCCTCTTTCCATCTGTCATTGCTTCCTCTCAGCAGCACACCCTTTCCATATGTCATTGCTTCCTCTCAGCAGCCCACCCTTTCCATCTGTCATTGCTTCCTCTCAGCAGCCCACCCTTTCCATATGTCATTGCTTCCTCTCAGCAGCCCACCCTTTCCATATGTCATTGCTTCCTCTCAGCAGCCCCCTCTTTCCATATGTCATTGCTTCCTCTCAGCAGCCCACCCTTTCCATCTGTCATTGCTTCCTCTCAGCAGCCCCCTCTTTCCATATGTCATTGCTTCCTCTCAGCAGCCCACCCTTTCCACTTGTCATTGCTTCCTCTCAGCAGTCCACTCTTTCCATCTGTTATTGCTTCCTCTCAGCAGCCCACTCTTTCCATATGTCATTGCTTCCTCTCAGCAGCCCCCTCTTTCCACTTGTCATTGCTTCCTCTCAGCAGCCCACCCTTTCCATCTGTCATTGCTTCCTCTCAGCAGCCCCCACTTTCCACTTGTCATTGCTTCCTCTCAGCAGCCCACCCTTTCCATATGTCATTGCTTCCTCTCAGCAGCCCCCTCTTTCCACTTGTCATTGCTTCCTCTCAGCAGCCCACTCTTTCCATATGTCATTGCTTCCTCTCAGCAGCCCCCTCTTTCCACCTGTCATTGCTTCCTCTCAGCAGCCCACCCTTTCCACTTGTCATTGCTTCCTCTCAGCAGCCCCCTCTTTCCATCTGTCATTGCTTCCTCTCAGCAGCCCCCTCTTTCCACTTGTCATTGCTTCCTCTCAGCAGCCCACCCTTTCCATATGTCATTGCTTCCTCTCAGCAGCCCACCCTTTCCACTTGTCATTGCTTCCTCTCAGCAGCCCCCTCTTTCTATCTGGCATTGCTTCCTCTCAGCAGCCCACTCTTTCCATATGTCATTGCTTCCTCTCAGCAGCCCCCTCTTTCCATCTGTCATTGCTTCCTCTCAGCAGCCCACTCTTTCCACTTGTCATTGTTTCCTCTCAGCAGCCCACCCTTTCCATCTGTCATTGCTTCCTCTCAGCAGCCCACTCTTTCCACTTGTCATTGCTTCCTCTCAGCAGCCCACCCTTTCCATCTGTCATTTCTTCCTCTCAGCAGCCCGCTCTTTCCATCTGTCATTGCTTCCTCTCAGCAGCCCACTCTTTCCATCTGTCATTACTTCCTCTCAGCAGCCCACCCTTTCCATATGTCATTGCTTCCTCTCAGCAGCCCACCCTTTCCATCTGTCATTGCTTCCTCTCAGCAGCCCACCCTTTCCATATGTCATTGCTTCCTCTCAGCAGCCCACCCTTTCCATATGTCATTGCTTCCTCTCAGCAGCCCCCTCTTTCCATATGTCATTGCTTCCTCTCAGCAGCCCACCCTTTCCATCTGTCATTGCTTCCTCTCAGCAGCCCCCTCTTTCCATATGTCATTGCTTCCTCTCAGCAGCCCACCCTTTCCACTTGTCATTGCTTCCTCTCAGCAGTCCACTCTTTCCATCTGTTATTGCTTCCTCTCAGCAGCCCACTCTTTCCATATGTCATTGCTTCCTCTCAGCAGCCCCCTCTTTCCACTTGTCATTGCTTCCTCTCAGCAGCCCACCCTTTCCATCTGTCATTGCTTCCTCTCAGCAGCCCCCTCTTTCCACTTGTCATTGCTTCCTCTCAGCAGCCCACCCTTTCCATATGTCATTGCTTCCTCTCAGCAGCCCCCTCTTTCCACTTGTCATTGCTTCCTCTCAGCAGCCCACTCTTTCCATATGTCATTGCTTCCTCTCAGCAGCCCCCTCTTTCCACCTGTCATTGCTTCCTCTCAGCAGCCCACACTTTCCACTTGTCATTGCTTCCTCTCAGCAGCCCCCTCTTTCCATCTGTCATTGCTTCCTCTCAGCAGCCCCCTCTTTCCACCTGTCATTGCTTCCTCTCAGCAGCCCACCCTTTCCATATGTCATTGCTTCCTCTCAGCAGCCCACCCTTTCCACTTGTCATTGCTTCCTCTCAGCAGCCCCCTCTTTCTATCTGGCATTGCTTCCTCTCAGCAGCCCACTCTTTCCATATGTCATTGCTTCCTCTCAGCAGCCCCCTCTTTCCATCTGTCATTGCTTCCTCTCAGCAGCCCACTCTTTCCACTTGTCATTGCTTCCTCTCAGCAGCCCACCCTTTCCATCTGTCATTACTTCCTCTCAGCAGCCCACTCTTTCCACTTGTCATTGCTTCCTCTCAGCAGCCCACCCTTTCCATCTGTCATTTCTTCCTCTCAGCAGCCCGCTCTTTCCATCTGTCATTGCTTCCTCTCAGCAGCCCACTCTTTCCATCTGTCATTACTTCCTCTCAGCAGCCCACTCTTTCCACTTGCCATTGCTTCCTTTCAGCAGCCCACCTTTTCCATCTGTCATTGCTTCCTCTCAGCAGCCCCCTCTTTCCACTTGTCATTGCTTCCTCTCAGCAGCCCACCCTTTCCATCTGTCATTGTTTCCTCTCAGCAGCCCACTGTTTCCATCTGTCATTGCTTCCTCTCAGCAGCCCACCCTTTCCATCTCTCATTGCTTCCTCTCAGCAGCCTGCTCTTTCCATCTGTTATTGCTTCCTCTCAGCAGCCCACCCTTTCCATCTGTCATTGCTTCCTCTCAGCAGCCCACCCTTTCCATCTGTCATTGCTTCATCTCAGCAGCCCACCCTTTCCATCTGTCATTGCTTCCTCACAGCAGCCCACCCTTTCCATCTGTCATTGCTTCATCTCAGCAGCCCACCCTTTCCACCTGTCATTGCTTCCTCACAGCAGCCCACCCTTTCCATCTGTCATTGCTTCATCTCAGCAGCCCACCCTTTCAACCTGTCATTGCTTCCTCACAGCAGCCCGCTCTTTCCATCTGTCATTGCTTCCTCCCAGCAGCCCACTCTATCCATCTGTCATTGCTTCCTCCCAGCATCCCACTCATTCCACTTGTCATTGCTTCCTCTCAGCAGCCCACTCTTTCCATCTGTCATTGCTTCCTCTCAGCAGCCAGCTCTTTCCATATGTCATTGCTTCCTCTCAGCAGCCAGCTCTTTCCACCTGTCATTGCTTCCTCTCAGCAGCCCACTCTTTCCACTTGTCATTGCTTCCTCTCAGCAGTCCACTCTTTCCATCTGTTATTGCTTCCTCTCAGCAGCCCACTCTTTCCATATGTCATTACTTCCTCTCAGCAGCCAGCTCTTTCCATCTGTCATTGCTTCCTCCCAGCAGCCCACTCTATCCATCTGTCATTGCTTCCTCTCAGCAGCCCACTCTTTCCACCTGGCATTGCTTCCTCTCAGCAGCCCGCTCTTTCCATCTGTCATCTTCTGCCGATCTTCTCAAAATCCCTCTTCATACAATCTGTCAAGAACCGCCAGATGAAACGGCCTTGCAAATAAATATCCGGGTTCTGAGATATATCGGAAGGGAAGTAGTTATACACAATTAAATAATTTTCCAAATTTATTGGCCCACCTTCCAAACAACAAAACAAAATTACAGCTATTCTTCAAGGAAGACTTGTCAGCCTCCCTAACCTCTTATCATACAAAGTCTTACGTACATACATCTCTATTATAACATTTCATAGGTACACAATGATTCACCAGTTCTTCAATCATATACTATTTCATCAAAAGATTCTATAACATAATCGTCATATAGGCACAAAAGTTCAACACCTTACGGCTGTTTGTGTGTCCCTCGCAATGTAGAGATGCGAGAACATAATGTTTATAATGAACGATAACATATTTCGTCATCACCGTCAACTTGAGGATACCTTGTCCCTCAGTAGTCGAGCAAAGTATTTCTCACTCGGTTTATCGGGAATTCCCTCTTCGAGTGTGAATTTTCTTTTGTCGCGTAAGAGGTCTACTCTCGCACTGTTGTTACACGAGGTGTTATTCGGCGTCTACCGCCCTCGAGTGTACTTTGTCAGACTTAACCACGCCCCGACACTACAATAAATTATAACTATAATAATAACAATATTCTTATTCCTTCGAGTGTAAGCTACACCCTTCATAGCATATGTTTTTCCACCGACACCACATACAATCATAGTACCTACACACAAACATGTGTAGCTAATGTTCGCCATAGATATATACATATCCGGACCCCATATCCCATTAGTAATAACAACCCAACCACCTTACATATTCTAAGTCCCAACAAACTATACACCAATAACCATTATCTGTGACACCGTAATACATCCTATGTTCGCTTCTTGTCACTATCTAACATTCACATAATAGAGCGAAGATTCGCCACCCCGCATAAATCTCGAGATACCAGTATCATTACGCTGACCATATTTATTTATTATTGACCACACCCTTATATTTTATAACAATGTAAAAACCAGATGTTTAAGCCAATACCTCTAATCTAACATTCACTCATAATATATATATTCCACATACCTCCGGTATTTCTTCTACTCTATATATGCATTATATTATACCACTGGGTATAAAGACTTCGTGTTTGCCAACCGCACCGTAATGGTTTCTCTCCACAGAAGAGACCAGATTACATGTCTTTGCTCTGTCGGGTTCTGGACTCGTCTGTTCTATCCTCCCTTCAAACCTCAGTACCTCCACCCTATACCTAGCATCAGTCATGTGATCCCTGCTGGTGCTGACGCCATTGTAACAATCTCAACACCATCCAATACTCTAAATCAAAAATATAAAATCTTCATTATAACGACATCACTATACACCGTAATATTATTCCATTTAAACTTTTGCCTGCATCACCATAATCTATTCATATGGAACGGCCAATCATGTTATAAATATTACACGTTGTATTCGACAATCCTCCCTGTCTACCCTAACTATAATGATATTTGTCCGGTTCTTTAAAATCTGACCTTAGGCCACCACTCCAGTTCCTTTACAATATTGCATAACCACTTGACAGCCATCAATGGCCTACAGGGCAACCCTAACACGAGTCAGCCCACCATAGCTTTACATTGTAACCTTAAATGCAGTCTTTCACAAACGCTACCAACCTATGTTAAGTTCTAAAAACCTCAAATCTTGACACAGTCCTCCCACCTCAGCCATGGTCTTCCCCCTTTCTTGCGTCCTTTTCCGCTTCTCCTCGCTTCGCTACTTTGCCTGCATCCACTTACCAAGTGGCCCACCTAATCCGGTTTCTCGCCAATCTTACAGTTTGGCTGCCCTACATCACAACCTCTTTCTTCGGGTTAGTATCTCTCCTTCTGTTCACTCTCTTTGTTCTTGTGAATCTCCGAACCCAGTTATTCTCGCAAACTTGCAGCTTCTTCTTGTGTTGTTCTGCCAGCGCCACTGTCTCCGCCAGACACGCCGGTGTTACATACGTTCTCGGGATTTTTGTTCGGCTTTTTTGAATACCTCTGAATGTCCATCCTCCGCAGCTATTCCACAAAGTGTAATCTTACTGAAATCGAAAGTCATGTTGAAATTGTTTGTACAAAATACATTTTAAAACAACGGTTCATTAAGACATATTTGGGAGGTCGGGATATTAGAATAGATTGTAGTTTATTTTACGATCAAAACTCTTATAAATAAAAGTTTAAAATGATCATAGTTACGCAGTGATGTAGTGCAGTCACGGTAACAAACAAGCGAGACGGGGAATGGCAACATGAAACTGGTGCGTGAATCTTAGGTGTGGGTTGCTTGCTCATGTGGAGGAACGACTTGCTTGCCATTCATCAACTTGACACAGTTGTGTTAAGTAGCCATTGCTTCAAATAACGTGTCCAGGGACCTAATAAATGTTCTAACTTACGTGAAATAATCACTAATCATGGTATTTTATGGAGATGGAATTCGTAATTAACCACACTTCTAGTTTGAACCAGCATATGATTGATTGCACTCTTGAATTAATGTCAACCATGTTAGTCATAACGCGCACGAACGGCGTGTGAATAAAGGTCATACACGCGTACTCGACGTGTGGACGGTGACAACTGTTCATTTCAGTGCACGCCGTACGTCACGTTGTTGGTCGTATACCTACCTACTCAGTGAATGACCTCTGGCGCGGTGTGTGACCTCTGACTCGGTGTATGAACCCTGGCTTGGTGTATGAACCTTGGCTCGGTGTATGACCTTTGGCTCGATGTGTGACCTCTCTGGCTCGGTGTATGACCACTGGCTCGGTGCATGACCTATGGCTCGATGTATGACCTTTGGCTCGGTATATGACCTCTGACTCGTTGTATGACCTCTGGCTCGGTGTATGTCTCTGGCTCGGTGTGCGACATTTGGCTCGGTGTATGATGCCCTGCCGCCTTCAGGCTCTCTACTGAAGCTTAATCCGATTCATTCCACGATGTTGTCCACCAAACTCTTCTTTTGTCAGCCTCTTTTGTGTCATCCTCTCATCTCATTGTGTCGTGCAGCCTTTGCAGGATTGTTTGGAGATGCCTGTCGATCTCCATGTTTCGCACAGACACAAGACTATTGGTATTATCAAAGCTCCCAGGAACAGCATCTTTGTTGTGTTTCCAGACTAGTTTTAGTCTACCTAGTGTCGCGATGGTTTGTGCCGTTTCCGAATTGATAAGACACTACAAATCATACGTACCTGCTACTTGGTGTCTATGTAACGCAAAGTAAAATGTCAGTCGCAGACTCCATGAGCTGATGGTCTCTATACCAGTAATTGCAGCGTGGCTGAATTATTCCCACATAAGTCGAGATTGTTTCGATTGAACAGAGATGTCAGGGAGAGAAGTGTAAAGCGCTCTGACCAAATGTAAGGAGTTGATACCGCGCGATATAAGAACTTACCAAAGTGTACCATATGAAACACTAGTGCATTTAATTAGGCTTGGACATAATGTATGACTATTTCAAGTAAACCTAGGATGCTTTTAAAATATTGTCGCGAAAGTTAAAATAAAAAGCAATGACATGACCTACTATAATTACACTAAGCGACTTTGTAGGATCAGTGCTATGCGCATATCGTATGGGTGCACGTATTTCCGATAGGTGGCACCACTATTATTTTTAATATCGCTATATTACAGCCCAACCCGATCATTTGCCCTTTTACGGTACCAAATAATAAGATCACTTCTATTGCGCCTAAATCCTTGGAAATCAAACTCAGAGGCGCATAAAGACAAAAGGATTGGTCAGTCTCAAAATCCATAAGCAGTATTCCAGTTGTCAACAAATGGGTCAAGGCGCTAGGGAGCTATGGTGGATACGCAAAGTTGTAAAAATTTGTTTGTAAATGACGATGGAATTTTGTAATATTTTCAACTGATCTAACACTAAGAGGGTGCATATTTAAAAGAGTTGGTGCACAACAGAAGCCCTAGTTCCAATGTTAGTGTTGACTCTAGGAACAAAATAATAGGACAGAACTAGATGATCGAAGCTGGATAGATTTTCTTACAGGAGTAAGCAGGGAATGCAACTAAGATGGTTGCTTACTGGACAGTGCCTGGTATGTAATGGTACAGATCTTAAATATTATACGATATCGTACAGGAAGCCAATGCAGACTTAAAAAATGGCACAGAGCGAGAAAAATGAGGAGATCTTCTAACTACCCTTGCCAGACAATTTTGGACACGTTGAAGTTTTGCAATATCCTTGCTAGCGATATCATAAAGGAATGAATTGCAATAGTCAAGTCTGCTGCTAACAAGCGCTGTTGAAATAGTTTTAGCAACAGAAAATGACTTATACCGGCGAATACAGCGAAGATCACGAATATAATATAAAAAAACAGCAGCGACAAGTTTGAGATATGTGTTGTCGGAAATTGAAGTTACTGTCAAAGATCACTCGTAGATTCCGCACCGAGGTTGCTGGCGTGATATACTTACTTAGTTGGTCGTCGGGGGGACATGAATGACGCTGCAGCTGTTCGGCCATCCCTGTCTGTCAGTGGTTGTGATGAGGAGATCTGGCACAGAGATGGCCGTCTATTCCATAACATTGTCCAACCAGCTCTTCCCTCCAGGGTGCACTGTAGGATCGTCTTCGGGAGGCTAGCGTCCAAACCATGTCAGTTTCCTTCTCTTGACAGTTGCCAGTAGAGGTTCTTGTGGGCCCACCAGGGATGTGACCTGGTCTTATGCTCCATGTAGGAGATGTGGAGCATCTTCCTCAAGCATTTGGTCTCGAATGCTTTGATCTTTTTCTCATCCTTAGCAAGAAGTGTCCACGTCTCACATCCGAATAGAAAGATGGTTAATACAAGTGATCTGAACAGGCTATTCTTGGTTGTGAAGCATATATTACTACTTCTCCAGATCCTCTCCAATCTTGCCATGTCTGCTGTTGCTGAGGTGATCCTGATACGTATTTATGTGGTGCAGTTACCATCCTTAGACGAGGTCGCTCCTAGCTATTTAAAGCTGCTGACTTCTGCAGGCTCCGTACGACATACCCCTACAAGATGCACTTTTAGATGTACCCTGTTCATGATTTTATGTCTGCAGATCACTTTTAGGTTTTTAAATGATCCCAATTTCAAAAAAGTTTGAGTGTTTCCAGAGCTACACAAACAAGACCTATGTCAACGCCAAAGCTAGACAAGACATCCATTCTGTCACGTCCTACTACATTTACAGTCCCATATGGAAAACCAAAGCCCAATTGAAATGTCTCAAATCCAGCACCTCCACTGGATTACTGATCACTCCTCTACCGTACAAACCCAGGACAACAACAAAATTCTCCATACATCTATGCATCATGCTATCAGAAGATGTTCAACTAAATCCAGGCCCCTCTAAATGTCACTCATGTAAGAAATCACTAAAGTATAATGCACTCATCCTAACTTGTAATGATTGTAATAAATCAACACACATCAAATGCGCCAGGATATCCAGACAAGAATTTAACAACACTTACAGAAACCTAAATGTACCATGGCACTGCTCAAATTGCTCAGCACCATGTGGCATTTGCCATGGGGATGTCCTAAATGACCATAAAGCAATTCAGTGCGACCACTGCCTAAACTGGATCCACACACAATGCTGTGCAATAGATGACAATGAATACAAACGATTAATAAATTCCACATGTTCGTGGGCCTACCCCGAATGCAACAACTTAAACTCCACAAATTCTTTCTTCAGAGATACAGAAATCCCAACGGCAAATCCCTTTTATCCTCTGGACTGTAACAGTCATAACCTAAACGAAACCACCAACAACAATACAACTAATAGCAAGAAAGCATATAGACCGAAAAAGAGACCAAACTTCAGATGCATCCTCATAAACTGCCAAAGCGTTAAAAAGAAAGCCTCAGACATCGAAGCACTAAACAATCTACACAACCCAGACATCATCTGTGACACTGAATCATGGTTAGATCCCTCAATACAAAATTGATAAATATTCCCAAGCAACTTTAACGTCTTTAGAAAGGACAGAGAAACATACACTACTGGAGGGGGGGGTATTTCAAATATCAAAAGATGACCTCATCACAAGCCACCTACCAGACCTAGACACTAACAGTGAGAGCATTTGGACTGAAACCCAGATAACAGGAATGAAACCAATAATCATGTGTACCCTCTATCGTGCCCCAAATGACTCTCATGGAACTCAAATCAAAGAACTAGACCTAGCCCTTTCTAAATTAGGTAGCAAGATCAACACACATAATGTCATAATTACTGGTGATTTCAACCTCCCTAATATCAATTGGGAAATTCACCAAGTCACACCTAACAATGGATACAGTACAACTGCTGCCAATAAATTACTCTCTCTTACAGAGGAACATGGACTGGTCCAACATGTCAAGGAACCCACGCACAGACAGGGAAATGCCAACAATATTTTAGATCTTGTCTTCACCAATAGACCTGGGTTAATAAAGAAGATAAATGTAGTAGACGGAATAGCAGACCATAGCACACTCATCATTGATGTAAACATCTCGCCCAAACGCAAACATCGTCCAAAACGTAAAGTCTTCATTAGAAATAAAGCCGACAACATTAACATCCAGAAATCTCTTGAAAACTTTACACATGAATACTTCTCTCAAAACCAAAACATGACAGTCAATAACAAGTGAAATCTTGTTTCCACGAAAATCATCAACATTATTAACCAATATGTACCGCACCGTCTTACTACTTCAAGACACAATCTTCCCTGGTTCAATAAAGATTTTTTTTAATGTGCAAAAGAAAGAAACAGCTATATAACAAAGCAAAAAGAACTAGAAATCCAGAAGACTGGAAAGAATTCTGTGACATCAGGAGAAACATGCACAAACACCTTCGTTCTGCTAGACTATCCTACATAAGTAAATTCCTGACAACAACAATAACAGAGAAACCTAAATCATTTTGGAGCTTCATTTCTAAACTTAGACAGGATAACCAGGGCATTGGGACCTTAACATTGCGGGTAACATCATTAGCGACGACAAACATAAAGCAGAAGCCTTAAACAATCAGTTCCAAAGTGTCTTTACACATGAAGGAAATTCCACCCTACCAAATATGGCCAGACGTCCACATGGAGAAATCCCCAAACTAACAATTTCACTTAAAGGAGTACTTGATCAACTCTCCAAAATTAACATTTCTAAATCGCAAGGACGAGATGGCATTCCACCATGGTTCTTAAACAGATAAGCCTCTCGTCTAGCACCAGTAATACATGACATTTTCCAATCATCTGTTGACTCTGGACAAGTCCCCAATACCTGGAAAGAAGCCAATGTAACAGCAATTTTTAAGAAAGGAAGTAGAGCAGAAACATCTAACTACAGACCAATATCCTTCACACCTGTGGTTTCTAAACTTCTTGAACACATCATACATAGTCACATTATGAAACACCTTGAACAGCACCACATTCTAACTGACCACCAACATGGCTTCCGTGCCAAAAGATCAAGTGAAACACAATTAATTCAAACAATCCATGACATAAGCAAATCATTTGATCAGAAGAAATCTGTAGACATGGCGTTCCTTGACTTCACCAAAGCATTCGATAAAGTTCCACATAAAAGACTAATCTACAAACTCAAACACTATGACATCACAGGCCCAATATGGATAAATAGCTTCCTTATAGGAAGAACTCAACAGGTTGTTATAAATGGATCCAAGTCAACATCAACTCAAGTCATTTCTGGGGTACCGCAGGGCACAGTACTGGGGCCCCTACTTTTCCTACTTTACATAAATGACCTTCCAGACAATCTTTCCTCAACTGTTCGCCTTTTTGCAGACGACTGCCTGTTATATTCACCGATTAAAACTGACCAGGACACCTCTGTCCTCCAAAACGATCTGCTCAAACTTGAGAAATGGCAACACACGTGGCTTATGAAATTCAACCCCACTAAATGTTATATAATGACAATAGCCTCAAGAAAACCGACACCAAACCTCTACACCTTCTGCGGACAACAACTTAAATCTGTTGAATCACACTGTTATCTTGGCATACATATATCAAATACATTAAATTGGACAATACAAAGCAACTCAATCACAAAAAAGCACAACAAACATTGGGAATTATTAGAAGAAATTTAAATAAATGCCCAACCCAAATCAAGTCCATAGCCTACACAACCCTTGTCCGCCCTATACTTGAATATGCGTAAGCATCATGGGATCCACATTGTCTAAGAAATATCAAACTCATAGAAAGAACCCAGAGACAAGCCGCCAGATGTTGTAAGAACAACTATTCTAGAGAGCCAGGAATGGTAACACAACTCCTTAAAGATCTCCAGTGGGACACCCCCCAATCAAGAAGAAAAACCTAACTGCATGATCTTCTCCAGGAATATGTTGAAGAGCATTAGGGAGAGCAAGCATCCTTGTCGGACGCTCACTGTTGTTCTAAGGAAATCCCCGATCAGGTTGTTCACCAGGACTGCACTGCTGTCATCTTTGTACAGTGTCTCTATGACTTGTATCAGTCCTTACTCTATGTTGTAACGTCTGAGGACCTGCCACAGTCCATCATGCCAGACTATGTCAAATGCTTTCTTGAAGTCTAAGAAGTTGTGAAAAAGATCTCGCTGGTGTTGTAGACGTTTCTCTGTGATGATTCTGGTATTGAAAATATGCTCGACTGTGCTCCTCCCTGATCTGAAACCTGCTTGCTCTTCAGCTAGAAGTTCTTCTGCCATAGATTTCAACCGGTTGAGAATTACTCTGAGCATGATCTTGCTGGGATGGCTGATTAGGCTAATTGTGCGATAGTTCTTGCACTGTCTGGGGTTCCCTTTCTTGGGCAGAGGAATGACGAGCGACTGTTTCCACTCCTGTGGCCACTCTCTGGTCTCCAAAATCTTCTGACATGAGACTGTGAGGATTGTCGTTGTTGCTTCGCCTCCCTTTTCCAGCAGTTCTGCGGGCATGTTGTCCACCCCGGGTGACTTTCCCGATGTCAGCCGTCTCATTGCTTCTGCAATCTCTTCCCTTAGGACAGGTAGGCTTACCGGTTCTCTACTCTGGGTCTGGACTGCATGGGTTATACTTGTGTCTGGCTGGAGGTTGTAGTTGTAGAGATAATTGCAGTACTCTGTCCACCGATTCAGTACTGCACTGGTTTCTGTCAGGAGATTTCCATTAATGTCTTCTATGGCTGTTGCCTTGTGCTGCTGGGTCTTGGTTAAAATCTTGAGAGTGTCAAAGGCCTTTTTGCTGCGTCCTGCTGTTACTCCTTGTTCAATGCCCTTGCAACTGTCTTCGATCCAATCCTCTTTCGCCTCTGTCACCTTCTTCCTTACTCCTTTTTTCACCATGCTACATTGTGTCCATGCTTCGAGAGAAGTATGCTTCCGGTGCATCAAGTCCCTTCTCTTGTCGGATAGGTTAAGAATCTCAACTGAGACCCAAGGCTGGTTCTTCTTCCTCTGTCTCCCAAGCACTGTTTCGAGTAACACCTCTTTGAGAATTACGCGTAGAAAAAAACCCATCAAGTTTACTACGCTGCATTGAAGTACCAATAATGATCAATTCAGTTTTTTATTTGCATTTAATTTCAACTTCAATCATCCAGTGGAAGATATCTTGGAGGCAATCACTAAGTTGGTCAAGGGAGCGATTTCTATGCGGGGTAGCCAACGAAATGTAGATCTGAGTATCATCAGCATAAATATGGTGATCCAAGTTGTGTCGTTGGATAACAGAGCTGAGTGGCGGGGTGTAAAGAGTAAAACGCAAAGGCCCAAGAACAGAACCCTGGGGAACCCCAAATAAAGTTGGCAGTGCAGCCGAAAAGCATTTCCTAATCTTGGTTTGGTTTGGTATATATATATATATATATCAGTTAGGTATGAAAAAACCCAGCTTAGAGCTGTGCCAGACATGCCGCACCACTTTAATAAGCGTTCACTGAGAATGTCAAAAGCGGCAGAGAGATCTAGTAAGGTAAGTGCAGTCACTTTACCACTATTAATGTTCAAGTTAATGTAATTATTAACCTTTAAGAGGGCAGTCTCTGTTTAATGAAACTGTCTATATGCTGATTGTGATACATTAGTTAAGACATTTGTGCTACTGTGAGACCTTAGACGACTTGCTACAACCTTTTCTAGTCTTTTGGAAATAAAGCTGAAAAAGATATGTAACTGTTTAGGTCTAGTTCAGGCAGAGATGACTTCTTAAGAAGTGGTGTGACATGGGCATATTTTAAATCATCAGGAAAACAGCCAGAGCAAAGTGATACATTTGTAATGTTTGTTATAGGTCCAATTAATGTATCGATACATGCTTTTAGCAATATTGTTGGAAATGGATCAAGTTCACTAATGCACCTAGCGTTCCCTTAGGCGCTAATTATTACATACCGGGTAACTAAGAACATACGAATGAGAACGTTGTCGACATTTCGTGGCTGTAATTCGACACAAGACTGTGCGAGTAATTAGTGCTCAAAGGATCTTTTCAACCCCAGCACTAACTTGCGGATTTGCTAATTGTCACCGGAGCCGAGTGGCAATTGGCCTCGACCGAACACGGCAAGTATCGTACGAAGGTCACGTTACGTTACATTGCAACGCAGTCAGCGATATCAGAACAGTGGCGATGCTTTCAAGAGGTTAGACTGTAATTCCGAGGCAGATCCTTTGCATGTATCGTGTTTAATGATGACGGCGTGAAAGTCGCCCGTACTCAAGGGAGACCGCACGCTGCCACGGGTTACGTAATTTCACAATCGCAAACCACGTGACACGGTTGTCTAGCTCTGCAAAAACAGACGTCATCGCGGAAACTTTTAAACACAGCTTTGGGTAGGCTATAATGTTAATCTGTCTAGTTAGCCGGTCGCCGGTTGTAGGAATTTCCCCCAAACTACCCAATTTGAAAACGTTCTAGAGCGTATAATCTAGTCCGATTATTCGCGATTGTTTACGCTGCGACGGTC
Organism: Escarpia spicata; assembly: GCA_963995525.1. Taxonomy (NCBI): domain Eukaryota; kingdom Metazoa; phylum Annelida; class Polychaeta; order Sabellida; family Siboglinidae; genus Escarpia; species Escarpia spicata. Next base: position 63,959,170 of record OZ023211.1, read on the forward strand.
GAGATGCGTCGGATCGTAGACAATCGGGCGGTGTACGGCGGGCTTTATATTGCTTTAAATATAACATAATGTGTAAATATTTTGTATTTAGGACCTGAGTGTTTTAAAATTGATAGGTGTTTCTTTTTCAACTTAACCGTGTAATGTGTGGAAATTGGCCAAGCGAGTATTTTGAAATTAATTTGATAACACTCGAGTGTTTTCAGTTTTTGATTTCAAAACACTGCCGTAGTGTTTCCGGGCCAACGTGAGGGTTTTAAAATTGCTTCACGGGTGTAACAAATTTTTAGGATTAGATCAGAGCAATGTAGAAAACAATCAGATTTGCGGCACTTTAACATTATTATTATTGCAACCTATCGATTGGTAAGAAGAGACTGATCAAGACAGCATGCAAAACAGAAGTGGGTGATATAGAATGGACGGAGAGGGGACGATCGAACTTAAGGAGAGACAACTTTAAACATTTATCCAAAGGCAGCGGTGAACAGTCGGGATTGAGGAGCATGGCCGAGGATCGCGACAGATGGAGGCGACTCGGCGAGAAGGCGGGACAGATCAAGTGATATGCCCCCATCCCACAAGGATCAAGTGACACGGCCCCGTAACACAATGGATCAAGTCATGAAGACGTGGATTAACACAAACGTCTCATAATGAAAACACTTTTTATACACTAACGAACTGTTACCAATAAGTCACGCTCAACAATGCGACTAATTACGTCATGGTCGTTTAATTTTCAACTTTCTCGTAAATCGATATTCGACATTAAATGTCAGCAAGTCAATTGGGATCAATGTCTATATTAATGTATTTATCCAATATGTGGGTAGCCGAGACGATAGGTGGCTAAGCCCTCTGCGCCCACCGGTCACAATACGTTCTTGTAACTGATCCGGTCGCCTCGTAGATGTCCACAATGGAAGGTCTTGCGATCCGCGCTGTGCCCGTCTCCTTACGCCGGAAAGAAGCGCTGTGATAATGGCGTTGACGCACCGCAAGGCTCGGATTTCGGCGAGTCGGGTGTCAATTTCCGTCCATGGAAAACGGGGAGCAAGCAGCTGCGTCGCCCCGAAAATCGCGTTTCATAATATTTGTAATGCTGCTAACAAAATTATTATTTAAAAAAGACTAATGGGGATAGTTTTACTATTACGGTAGCTATATTATTTTTGTAATACTATACGTGAAGTGAACACGCAAAAAATGCAATCACAAATAATAGATTATGGGTGGCGCCATCTCTGCACAACAGACAAAGACAACAAAACCAGGAAGGCAATGGCGTGGAGAGCACTCGGCCAACTAAATGTAATATGAAAATCTACACTCCCACTCAAAATCAAGCAGCGTGTGTTTATTGCAACAGTTGAGTGTTTGTGCTACTCCATGGATGCGAAACATGGACAATGACGAAAAACTTCACAAACAATTAGACGGATATTATACAAGAATGCTTCGAGCCGCATTTAATATTTACTGGCGACAGCATTTAACAAACATATAACTATACAGTGGAATGTGTAAAATATGAAGAAGGCGATTGAGATTTGCCGGACACTGCTACAGACAGCCACCGCCAGCAACACCTTCAGGAACATGCCAAAGTGCATTTTAAACTATTTTAATTTACTAAAGTTTTAATATGATTTTAAATATTTGGCGCTCAGGCCGCTAAACCATAACGCAACTGTACATGCAATGATGCATCTCAGGGTTGATTACGCTCGCAAGAGCCCAGCCCTTAAAGGGAAGAATAAGAAGAAGAAGACGTAAAGATGAAATGGCATCTAAGACCATCTTGTGGCAACCGACACATGGAGGAACGAAGGCGGGAAGACCAGCAGCCACTTACATAAACTGCTTAAAGGAAGATGTGGGTCTAGAAACGGAGGAGCTGAAGACGGCAATGGCAGACAGAGGGATAGATCTGGAGACGGATGGTTGAAGCGACCCCAGCGACATGAGTGAGTGAGTGTGATCTCGTGGCCTTTGAGACACACACACACACACACACACACACACACACACACACACACACACACACACACACACACACACACACACACACACACACACACACACACACACACACACACACACACACACACACACACACACACACACCACATACACACACACTCACACACATACACGCACACACACACACACACACACACACACACACACACACACACACACACACACACACACACACACACACACACACACACACACACACACACACACATACACACACACATACACACACACACCACATACACTCACACACAAATGCACGCACACACACACACACACACACACACACACACACACACACACACACACACACACACACACACACACACACACACACACACACACACACACACACACATAACATTGCCTCTTGCTCCCTGCGGCCGGAGCTGCTCCTAAGTCGGCTGTATGAGAAGCGCCGAAGGCAGTGTCGTCGCTGCCTCTCAACAAGGAAAGGATCCGAGCTAGACTATGTTCCGTGGGCGTGCAGAGTGTCCTGTGGAGAAAGCAACTTGCGGCTGTGGCATTCCGGAATCTGTGTCTTTCTGGATCAATCACCATCTAGTACCCGAAGACCTGCCACTGTCCAGTGCGTTATAGTTCAGATGTTCACACACAACACGGGCACCTGAGGTTGGCACCAGCGGAGTTAGCCCGGTTCTGTGCAATACATCATCGTCAACTGAGACCATTGGCATCATATACCTACAAGGAACCTAGAATAATACTCTACCACAAATGTACGTTCGTCCCTTAACTTCCGTCAACGTCCGCTAGAGAGTGTGGGAAAGAACGGCATAGGAGGGGAAACATTATTAAAAAGTAGTTTTTCTACATCAATAAGAAACAATTGCAAAGTAAATTGTGCGCCACGTTCTATATTATAAGCAATCGTTTATACCTGCCAACTTCTGAGTTTCGAAATCCGGGAGATTCGAGGTAGTTCACGAGTCTCATCAGTTCGGTCATGTCGGAAGACAGGGCGAGGGTGCTGCTGGAGCTGAAGCTAACATCCGAGGGATTTCCTTCATTTCCAGGAGATTTTCGTCTTTACCGAAACTCCGGGAGGTTTTATTCCTTTCCTGGATTCCGGGAGACTCCTGGAAAATACGGGAGGGTTGACAGGTATAGTCGTGTGCGGCATTCATCAGTGCAGGAGATCAACGGCAGAAACGAACTCGCAGCAGAAATTGCCGCGAGTTTGCGCCACACAAAGATGCACAGTCGGACGACGCAAACCTGTTCGGCGACACGGATCACCGTCCGTCCGTCTTCGGCCGTTCATAACCAACGGCCGCTAGATTAACGCTATTGATTCGCATTATTAGATCGACACTTGACACGCGCGGTCTTGTCTTTGCGCCGCTAACTGTAATCTCGTAATAGATGCCGGAATGTCCGGCCGAATAGCTGCGTCATAAAAGCGGCGCGGGCGGTGAGATATGGTCAACGGGGGAGTTCTTCGGTCAATAGGCAAAAACCGCTATTGTCATTAGCGCGATGCGGATTAGCAACAAAACCGAACACAGAGATAATTAAATGGCGGCGAAAGTATGGAGCATAATCGCCTACGGCTTGCTCTCAGGGTGGCTCATCCGTTTCGTCTCTGGAAGGCTAGTATCGGCCGGTGTGATACTGAAATGGACACCCGTGGAATGTTGACCATGTGCCCCTTTACTAATATAAAATAGAGACCTAATGTCAAATATTGACTTGCTTAAAGTGTGCTGAGTGATAAGTGGTTAATTGGTGTCCATGCTATAATGAGACATTTCAATACCTTTTTACGGTTATTAACCTTGTTTTGTTAAATCAGTAAATACATAAACAGTTCAATTTTCACAAGAGGGTTCATATTCATTCACCACAGGTATCAATTATATACACTTTCTCACACCAGCACTCGCGCAGAGCGTGGGTTGTGGCAGTTGTTTTAATTCACAATGCTGTGCTGAAATTTCGTTAATAGCTTTTGATAAAAAATATATCCGTCTATATATAACATTATACCATAAGTTAAAGTAAAGCATTATTTGTGTTTGAAATGTGACGAAACTACAATCGGAATTACCCAAGTCTGTGTTGATAATAACAAATTAGGTGCATGCAGGCGTGCGTGGGTGCTTGTGTCCGTTTCAGTAGCAAGATGCGCCATCTTACCACTACAAACCATTATCCAGGTTTCGCAATAGCGGCCGCTCTTTGCGGCGTTTTGTTGGTCTAATAGGGAACAGTGGTCAGTGCGTCATCTATAAACGTCACGGAATCTGGACACGTTTCCAACGCTACGACGTAGACACACACACACACACACACACACACACACACACACACACACACACACACACACACACACACACACACACACACACACACACACACACACACACACACACACACACACACACACACACACACACACACACACACACACACAACACACACACACAATAAGCATGTTCGCGTTTCAAACGATGTAAGATTCGCTTATGCCATTTCAATGATCTGTGTCATCAATTTGTGCCATTCGACGCGGTTGAGAGCACGTAGCTTTCTGATGTCCCCGGAACTGGGCAGTTGCAAGCCAACTTTGTTCAAGTCCCCGTTCAGCATCGTTGGCGATATGTCACCCGAGGTCGCCAGCGAAAAACCGCCCTTGTCCGGCTTGAAGTATTCCTCAATGGCAAGCTGGGGAAGGACGTTCGTTGGTAAACGCAGCTCGTGTCCGAAGAATCGCCACCGGGCTTTTCGGACCAACCGGTTGATCGGCTCGCACTGGCATGGACGATATAACGTATCTGT